>JAUIMM010000716.1:0-50000 GCA_031769625.1 Taudactylus pleione
TGTCCCCCTTTCCTCCCTTCTCCCTCTATTTGTCCCCCTCTCCTCTCTTCTCTTTCTATTTGTCTCTCTCCTCCCTTCTCCCTCTATTTGTCCCCTCTCCTCCCTTCTCTCTCTATTTGTCCCCTTTCCTCCATTATCTCTTTATGTGTTCCCTCTCCTCCCTTCTCCCTCTATTTGACCCCCTCTCCTCCATTCTCCCTCCTATTTGTCCCCCTCTCCTCTATTTTCCCTCTATTTGTCCCACACTCTTCCCTTCTCCCTCTATTTGTCCCCTCTCCTCCCTTCTTACTCTATTTGTCCCCTCTCCATCCATCTCCCTCTATTTGTCCTCCCTCCTCCTGTCTCACTCTGACTGTCACCCTCTGCTACTGTCTACCTGTTTGTCCCCCTCAACTCCCTTCTCCCTCTATTTGTCCCCCTCTCCTCCCTTCTCTCTCTATTTTTCCCCTCTCCACCTTCTCCCTCTATTTGTCCCCTCTCCTCCCTTCTCGATCTATTTGTCCCCTCTTCTCCCTTCTCCCTCTATTTGTCCCCCTTTCCTCCCTTCTCCCTCTATTTGTCCCCCTCTCCTCTCTTCTCTTTCTATTTGTCCCTCTCCTCCCTTCTCCCTCTATTTGTCCCCTCTCCTCCCTTCTCCCTCTATTTGTCCCCTCTCCTCCCTTCTCTCTCTATTTGTCCCCTTTCCTCCATTATCTCTTTATTTTTTCCCTCTCCTCCCTTCTCCCTCTATTTGACCCCCTCTCCTCCATTCTCCCTCCTATTTGTCCCCCTCTCCTCTATTTTCCCTCTATTTGTCCCACTCTCCTCCCTTCTCCCTCTATTTGTCCCTTCTCCTCCCTTCTTCCTCTCTTTGTCCCCTCTCCTCCCATCTCCCTCTATTTGTCCTCTCTCCTCCTGTCACTCTGACTATGCCCCTCTGCTACTGTCTCCATGTTAGTACCCCTCTCCTCCTTTCTCTCTCTATTTGTCTACTCTCCTCCCTTCTCCCTCTTTTTGTCCCCTCTCCTCCCTTCTCCCTCTATTTGTCCCCTCTCCTCCCTTCTCTCTCTATTTGTCCCCTCTCCTCCATTATCTCTCTATTTGTCCCCTCTCCTCCTTTCTCTCTCTATTTGTCACCCTCTCATCCCTTCTCCCTCCTATTTGTCCCCCTCTCCTCTCTTCTCCCTCTATTTGTCCCCCTCTACTTCCTTCTCCCTCTACTTGTCCCCTCTCCTCCCTTCTTCCTCTATTTGTCCCCTCTCCTCCCATCTCCCTCTATTTGTCCTCCCTCCTCCTGTCTCACTCTGACTGTCCCCTCTGCTACTGTCTCCCTGTTTGTCCCCCTCTCCTCCCTTCTCTTTCTATTTGTCCCCTCTCCTCCCTTCTCCCTCTCTTTGTCCCCTCTCCTCCATTCTCCCTCTCTTTGTCCCCTCTCCTCCCATCTCTGTATATTTGTCCCTCTCCTCCCTTCTCCCTCTATTGTCCCCCTCTCCTCCCTTCTCCCTCCTATTTGTCCACCTCTCCTCTCTTCTCCCTCTATTTATCCCCCCTCTCCTCCCTTCTCCCTCTATTTGTCCCCTCTCCTCCCTTCTTCCTCTATTTGTCCCCTCTCCTCCCATCTCCCTCTATTTGTACTCCCTCCTCCTGTCTCACTCTGACTGTCCCCTCTGCTACTGTCTCCCTGTTTGTCCCTCTCTCCTCCCTTCTCTCTCTGTTTGTCCCTTCTCCTCCCTTCTCCCTCTCTTTGTCCCCCTCTCCTCCCATCTCCATGTATTTGTCCCCTCTCCTCCCATCTCCCTCTATTTGTCCTCCCTCCTCTTATCTCACTCTGACTGTCCCCCTCTCCTATTGTCTCCCTGTTGGTTCCCCTCTCCTCCCTTCTCTCTCTATTTGTCCCCTCTCCTCCCTTCTCCCTCTCTTTGTCCCCCTCTCCTCCCATCTCCGTATATTTGTCCCCTCTCCTCCCATATCCCTCTATTTGTGCTCCCTACTCCGCTCTCACTCTGACTGTCCCCCTCTGCTACTGTCTCCCTTTTTGTCCCCCTCTCCTTCCTTCTCTCTCTATCTGTCCCATTTACTCCCTTCTAGCTATATTTGTCCCCCTCTCCTCCCTTCTCTCTCTATTTGTCCAACTCTCCCCCCTTCTCCCTCTACTTGTCCCCCGTTCCTCCCTTCTCCCTCTATTTGTTCCCCTCTCCTCCCTTCTCTCTCTATTTGTCCCCTCTCCACCTTCTCCCTCTTTGTCCCCTCTCCTCCCTTCTCCCTCTATTTGTCCCCTCTTCTCCCTTCTCCCTCTATTTGTCCCCTCTCCTCCCTTCCCCCTCTATTTGTCCCCTCTCCTCCCTTCTCTCTCTATATGTCCCCTTTCCTCCATTATCTCTTTATTTGTTCCCATTCCTCCCTTCTCCCTCTATTTGACCCCCTCTCCTCCCTTCTCCCTCCTATTTGTCCCCCTCTCCTCTATTTTCCCTCTATTTGTCCCACTCTCCTCCCTTCTCCCTCTATTTGTCCCTTCTCCCTCTATTTGTCCTCCCTCCTCCTGTCTCACTCTGACTGTCCCCCTCTGCTACTGTCTCCCTGTTTGTCCCCCTCTCCTCCCTTCTCTTTCTATTTGTCCCCTCTCCTCCCTTCTCCCTCTCTTTCTCCCCTCTCCTCCATTCTCCCTCTCTTTGTCCCCTCTCCTCCCATCTCCGTATATTTGTCCCTCTCCTCCCTTCTCCCTCTATTGTCCCCCTCTACTCCCTTCTCCCTCCTATTTGTCCCCCTCTCCTCTCTTCTCCCTCTATTTATCCCCCTCTCCTCCCTTCTCCCTATATTTGTCCCCTCTCCTCCCTTCTTCCTCTATTTGTCCCCTCTCCTCCCATCTCCCTCTATTTGTCCTCCCTCCTCCTGTCTCACTCTGACTGTCCCCCTCTGCTACTGTCTCCCTGTTTGTCCCTCTCTCCTCCCTTCTCTCTCTGTTTGTCCCTTCTCCTCCCTTCTCCCTCTCTTTGTCCCCCTCTCCTCCCATCTCCATGTATTTGTCCCCTCTCCTCCCATCTCCCTCTATTTGTCCTCCCTCCTCTTGTCTCACTCTGACTGTCCCCCTCTCCTATTGTCTCCCTGTTGGTCCCCCTCTCCTCCCTTCTCTCTCTATTTGTCCCCCTCTCCTCCCTTCTCCCTCTCTTTGTCCCCCTCTCCTCCCATCTCTGTATATTTGTCCCCTCTCCTCCCATATCCCTCTATTTGTCCTCCCTACTCCGCTCTCACTCTGACTGTCCCCCTCTGCTACTGTCTCCCTTTTTGTCCCCCTCTCTTTCCTTCTCTCTCTATCTGTCCCATTTACTCCCTTCTAGCTATATTTGTCCCCCTCTCCTCCCTTCTCTCTCTATTTGTCCAACTCTCCCCCCTTCTCCCTCTACTTGTCCCCCTTTCCTCCCTTCTCCCTCTATTTGTTCCCATCTCCTCCCTTCTCTCTCTATTTGTCCCCTCTCCACCTTCTCCCTCATTGTCCCCTCTCCTCCCTTCTCCCTCTATTTGTCCCCTCTTCTCCCTTCTCCCTCTATTTGTCCCACTCTCCACCCTTATCCCTCTATTAGTCCCCCTCTCCTCTCTTCTCTCTCTATTTGTCCCTTTCCTCCCATCTCCCTCTATTTGTCCTCCCTCCTCCTGTCTCACTCTGACTGTCCCCCTCTGCTACTGTCTCCCTGTTTGTCCCTCTCTCCTCCCTTCTCTCTCTATTTGTCCCTTCTCCTCCCTTCTCCCTCTCTTTGTCCCCCTCTCCTCCCATCTCCATTTATTTGTCCCATCTCCTCCCATCTACCTCTATTTGTCCTCCCTCCTCCTGTCTCACTCTGACTGTCCCCCTCTCCTATTGTCTCCCTGTTGGTCCTCCTCTCCTCCCTTCTCTCTATATTTGTCCCCTCTCCTCCCTTCTAGCTCTATTTGACCCCCTCTCCTCCCGTCTCCCTCTTTTTGTCCCCATCTCCTCCCTTCTCCTTCTATTTGTCCCCCTCTCCTCCCTTCTCCCTCTATTTGTCCCCTCTCCTCCATTCTCCCTCTATTTGTCCCCCTCTCCTCCCTTCTCTCTCTATTTGTCCCCTCTCCTCCGTTCTCCCTCTATTTGTCCCCTCTCCTCCCTTCTCCCTCTATTTGTCCCCTCTTCTCCCTTCCCCCTCTATTTGTACCCCTCTCCTCCCTTCTCCCTCTATTTGTCCCCCTCTCCTCTCTTCTCTCTCTATTTGTCCATCTCCTCCCTTCCCTCTCTATTGGTCCCCTCTCCTCCCTTCTCCCTCTCTTTGTCCCTTCTCCTGCCTTCTCCCTCTCTTTGTCCCCCTCTACACCCATCTCCGTATATTTGTCCCCTAGACTCCCTTCTCCCTCTATTGTCCCTCTCTCCTCCCTTCTCCCTCCTATTTGTCCCCCTCTCCTCTCTTCTCCCTCTATTTGTCCCCCTCTCCTCCGTTCTCCCTCTATTTGTCCCCTCTCCTCCCTTCTTACTCTATTTGTCCCCTCTCCATCCATCTCCCTCTATTTGTCCTCCCTCCTCCTGTCTCACTCTGACTGTCCCCCTCTGCTACTGTCTACCTGTTTGTCCCCCCTCAACTCCCTTCTCCCTCTATTTGCCCCTCTCTCCTCCCTTCTCTCTCTATTTTTCCCCTCTCCACCTTCTCCCTCTATTTGTCCCCTCTCCTCCCTTCTCGATCTATTTGTCCCCTCTTCTCCCTTCTCCCTCTATTTGTCCCCCTTTCCTCCCTTCTCCCTCTATTTGTCCCCCTCTCCTCTCTTCTCTTTCTATTTGTCCCTCTCCTCCCTTCTCCCTCTATTTGTCCCCTCTCCTCCCTTCTCTCTCTATTTGTCCCCTTTCCTCCATTATCTCTTTATGTGTTCCCTCTCCTCCCTTCTCCCTCTATTTGACCCCCTCTCCTCCATTCTCCCTCCTATTTGTCCCCCTCTCCTCTATTTTCCCTCTATTTGTCCCACACTCCTCCCTTCTCCCTCTATTTGTCCCCTCTCCTCCCTTCTTACTCTATTTGTCCCCTCTCCATCCATCTCCCTCTATTTGTCCTCCCTCCTCCTGTCTCACTCTGACTGTCCCCCTCTGCTACTGTCTACCTGTTTGTCCCCCTCAACTCCCTTCTCCCTCTATTTGTCCCCCTCTCCTCCCTTCTCTCTCTATTTTTCCCCTCTCCACCTTCTCCCTCTATTTGTCCCCTCTCCTCCCTTCTCGATCTATTTGTCCCCTCTTCTCCCTTCTCCCTCTATTTGTCCCCCTTTCCTCCCTTCTCCCTCTATTTGTCCCCCTCTCCTCTCTTCTCTTTCTATTTGTCCCTCTCCTCCCTTCTCCCTCTATTTGTCCCCTCTCCTCCCTTCTCCCTCTATTTGTCCCCTCTCCTCCCTTCTCTCTCTATTTGTCCCCTTTCCTCCATTATCTCTTTATTTTTTCCCTCTCCTCCCTTCTCCCTCTATTTGACCCCCTCTCCTCCATTCTCCCTCCTATTTGTCCCCCTCTCCTCTATTTTCCCTCTATTTGTCCCACTCTCCTCCCTTCTCCCTCTATTTGTCCCTTCTCCTCCCTTCTTCCTCTCTTTGTCCCCTCTCCTCCCATCTCCCTCTATTTGTCCTCTCTCCTCCTGTCACTCTGACTATGCCCCTCTGCTACTGTCTCCATGTTAGTACCCCTCTCCTCCTTTCTCTCTCTATTTGTCTACTCTCCTCCCTTCTCCCTCTTTTTGTCCCCTCTCCTCCCTTCTCCCTCTATTTGTCCCCTCTCCTCCCTTCTCTCTCTATTTGTCCCCTCTCCTCCATTATCTCTCTATTTGTCCCCTCTCCTCCTTTCTCTCTCTATTTGTCCCCCTCTCATCCCTTCTCCCTCCTATTTGTCCCCCTCTCCTCTCTTCTCCCTCTATTTGTCCCCCTCTACTTCCTTCTCCCTCTACTTGTCCCCTCTCCTCCCTTCTTCCTCTATTTGTCCCCTCTCCTCCCATCTCCCTCTATTTGTCCTCCCTCCTCCTGTCTCACTCTGACTGTCCCCTCTGCTACTGTCTCCCTGTTTGTCCCCCTCTCCTCCCTTCTCTTTCTATTTGTCCCCTCTCCTCCCTTCTCCCTCTCTTTGTCCCCTCTCCTCCATTCTCCCTCTCTTTGTCCCCTCTCCTCCCATCTCCGTATATTTGTCCCTCTCCTCCCTTCTCCCTCTATTGTCCCCCTCTCCTCCCTTCTCCCTCCTATTTGTCCACCTCTCCTCTCTTCTCCCTCTATTTATCCCCCCTCTCCTCCCTTCTCCCTCTATTTGTCCCCTCTCCTCCCTTCTTCCTCTATTTGTCCCCTCTCCTCCCATCTCCCTCTATTTGTACTCCCTCCTCCTGTCTCACTCTGACTGTCCCCTCTGCTACTGTCTCCCTGTTTGTCCCTCTCTCCTCCCTTCTCTCTCTGTTTGTCCCTTCTCCTCCCTTCTCCCTCTCTTTGTCCCCCTCTCCTCCCATCTCCATGTATTTGTCGCCTCTCCTCCCATCTCCCTCTATTTGTCCTCCCTCCTCTTATCTCACTCTGACTGTCCCCCTCTCCTATTGTCTCCCTGTTGGTTCCCCTCTCCTCCCTTCTCTCTCTATTTGTCCCCTCTCCTCCCTTCTCCCTCTCTTTGTCCCCCTCTCCTCCCATCTCCGTATATTTGTCCCCTCTCCTCCCATATCCCTCTATTTGTGCTCCCTACTCCGCTCTCACTCTGACTGTCCCCCTCTGCTACTGTCTCCCTTTTTGTCCCCCTCTCCTTCCTTCTCTCTCTATCTGTCCCATTTACTCCCTTCTAGCTATATTTGTCCCCCTCTCCTCCCTTCTCTCTCTATTTGTCCAACTCTCCCCCCTTCTCCCTCTACTTGTCCCCCTTTCCTCCCTTCTCCCTCTATTTGTTCCCCTCTCCTCCCTTCTCTCTCTATTTGTCCCCTCTCCACCTTCTCCCTCTTTGTCCCCTCTCCTCCCTTCTCCCTCTATTTGTCCCCTCTTCTCCCTACTCCCTCTATTTGTCCCACTCTCCTCCCTTATCCCTCTATTAGTCCCCCTCTCCTCTCTTCTCTCTCTATTTTTCCCTTTCCTCCCATCTCCCTCTATTTGTCCTCCCTCCTCCTGTCTCACTCTGACTGTCCCCCTCTGCTACTGTCTCCCTGTTTGTCCCTCTCTCCTCCCTTCTCTCTCTATTTGTCCCTTCTCCTCCCTTCTCCCTCTCTTTGTCCCCCTCTCCTCCCATCTCCATTTATTTGTCCCCTCTCCTCCCATCTCCCTCTATTTGTCCTCCCTCCTCCCTTCTCCCTCTATTTGTCCCCTGTCAACCATTATCTCTCTAATTGTCCCCTCTCCTCCCTTCTCCATCTACTTGTCCCCTCTCCTCCATTGTCTCTCTATTTGTCCCCTCTCCTCCCTTCTCCCTCTATTTGTCCCCCCTCTCCTTCCTTCTCTCTCTATTTGTCCCCTCTCCTCGCTTCTTCCTCTATTTGTCCCCTCTCCTCCATTATCTCTCTATTTGTCCCCTCTCCTCCCTTCCTCTATTTGTCCACCTCTCCTCCCTTCTCCCTCTATTTGTCCCCTCTCCTCGCTTCTTCCTCTATTTGTCCCCTCTCCTCCCATCTCCCTCTATTTGTCCTCTCTCCTCCTGTCTCACTCTGACTATCCCCCTCTGCTACTGTATCCGTTTGTCCCCCTCTCCTCCATTCTATCTCTATTTGTCCCCTCTCCTCCCATCTCCCTCTTTCTGTCCCCTCTCCTCCCTTCTCCCTCTATTTGTCCCCTCTCCTCCCTTCTCTCTCTATTCGTCCAATCTCCTCCATTACCTCTCTTTTTGTCGCCTCTCCTCTCTTCTCTCTCTTTTTGTCCCCCTCTCCTCCCTTCTCCCTCCTAAATGTCCCCCTCTCCTCTCTTCTCCATCTATTTGTCCCCCTCTCCTCCCTTCTCCCTCTACTTGTCCCCTCTCCTCCCTTCTTCCTCTATTTGTCCCCTCTCCTCCCATCTCCCTCTATTTGTCCTCCATCCTCCTGTCTCACTCTGACTGTCCCCCTCTGCTACTGTCTACCTGTTTGTCCCCCTCAACTCCTTCTCCCTCTATTTGTCCCCCTCTCCTCCCTTCTCTCTCTATTTTTCCCCTCTCCACCTTCTCCCTCTATTTGTCCCCTCTCCTCCCTTCTCGATCTATTTGTCCCCTCTTCTCCCTTCTCCCTCTATTTGTCCCCCTCTCCTCCCTTCTCCCTCTATTTGTCCCCCCTCTCCTCTCTTCTCTTTCTATTTGTCCCTCTCCTCCCTTCTCCTTCTATTTGTCCCCTCTCCTCCCTTCTCCCTCTATTTGTCCCCTCTCCTCCCTTCTCTCTCTCTTTGTCCCCTTTCCTCCATTATCTCTTTATTTGTTCCCTCTCCTCCCTTCTCCCTCTATTTGACCCCCTCTCCTCCATTCTCCCTCCTATTTGTCCCCCTCTCCTCTATTTTCCCTCTATTTGTCCCACTCTCCTCCCTTCTCCCTCTATTTGTGCCTTCTCCTCCCTTCTTCCTCTCTTTGTCCCCTCTCCTCCCATCTCCCTCTATTTGTCTTCTCTCCTCCTGTCACTCTGACTATGCCCCTCTGATACTGTCTCCATGTTTGTCCCCCTCTCCTCCTTTCTCTCTCTATTTGTCTACTCTCCTCCCTTCTCCCTCTTTTTGTCCCCTCTCCTCCCTTCTCCCTCTATTTGTCCCCTCTCCTCCCTTCTCTCTCTATTTGTCCCCTCTCCTCCATTATCTCTCTATTTGTCCCCTCTCCTCCTTTCTCTCTCTATTTGTCCCCCCTCTCATCCCTTCTCCAACCTATTTGTCCCCCTCTCCTCTCTTCTCTCTCTATTTGTCCCCCTCTACTTACTTCTCCCTCTAATTGTCCCCTCTCCTCCATTCTTCCTCTATTTGTCCCCTCTCCTCCCATCTCCCTCTATTTGTCCTCCCTCCTCCTGTCTCAGTCTGACTGCCCCCCTCTGCTACTGTCTCCCTGTTTGTCCCCCTCTCCTCCCTTCTCTTTCTATTTGTCCCCTCTCCTCCCTTCTCCCTCTCTTTCTCCCCTCTCCTCCATTCTCCCTCTCTTTGTCCCCTCTCCTCCCATCTCCGTATATTTGTCCCTCTCCTCCCTTCTCCCTCTATTGTCCCCCTCTCCTCCCTTCTCCCTCCTATTTGTCCCCCTCTCCTCTCTTCTCCCTCTATTTATCCCCCTCTCCTCCCTTCTCCCTCTATTTGTCCCCTCTCCTCCCTTCTTCCTCTATTTGTCCCCTCTCCTCCCATCTCCCTCTATTTGTCCTCCCTCCTCCTGTCTCACTCTGACTGTCCCCTCTGCTACTATCTCCCTGTTTGTCCCTCTCTCCTCCCTTCTCTCTATGTTTGTCCCTTCTCCTTCCTTCTCCCTCTCTTTGTCCCGTCTCCTCCCATCTCCATGTATTTGTCCCCTCTCCTCCCATCTCCCTCTATTTGTCCTCCCTCCTCTTATCTCACTCTGACTGTCCCCCTCTCCTATTGTCTCCCTGTTGGTCCCCCTCTCCTCCCTTCTCTCTCTATTTGTCCCCGCTCCTCCCTTCTCCCTCTCTTTGTCCCCCTCTCCTCCCATCTCCGTATATTTGTCCCCTCTCCTCCCATATCCCTCTATTTGTCCTCTCTACTCCGCTCTCACTCTGACTGTCCCCCTCTGCTACTGTCTCCCTTTTTGTCCCCCTCTCCTTCCTTCACTCTCTATCTGTCCCATTTACTCCCTTCTAGCTATATTTGTCCCCCTCTCCTCCCTTCTCTCTCTATTTGTCCAACTCTCCCCCCTTCTCCCTCTACTTGTCCCCCTTTCCTCCCTTCTCCCTCTATTTGTTCCCCTCTCCTCCCTTCTCTCTCTATTTGTCCCCTCTCCACCTTCTCCCTCTTTGTCCCCTCTCCTCCCTTCTCCCTCTATTTGTCCCCCTCTTCTCCCTTCTCCCTCTATTTGTCCCACTCTCCACCCTTATCCCTCTATTAGTCCCCCTCTCCTCTTTTCTCTCTCTATTTGTCCCTTTCCTCCCATCTCCCACTATTTGTCCCTCCCTCCTCCTGTCTCACTCTGACTGTCCCCCTCTGCTACTGTCTCCCTGTTTGTCCCTCTCTCCTCCCTTCTCTCTCTATTTGTCCCTTCTCCTCCCTTCTCCCTCTCTTTGTCCCCCTCTCCTCCCATCTCCATTTATTTGTCCCCTCTCCTCCCATCTCCCTCTATTTGTCCTCCCTCCTCCATTCACCCTCTATTTGTCCCCTGTCCACCATTATCTCTCTAATTGTCCCCTCTCCTCCCTTCTCCCTCTACTTGTCCCCTCTCCTCCATTATCTCTCTATTTGCCCCCTCTCCTCCCTTCTCCCTCTATTTGTCCCCTCTCCTTGCTTCTTCCTCTATTTGTCCCCTCTCCTCCATTATCTCTCTATTTGTCCCCTCTCCTCCCTTCTTCCTCTATTTGTCCACCTCTCCTCCCTTCTCCCTCTATTTGTCCCCACTCCTCGCTTCTTCCTCTATTTGTCCCCTCTCCTCCCATCTCCCTCTATTTGTCCTCTCTCCTCCTGTCTCACTCTGACTATCCCCCTCTGCTACTGTCTCCGTTTGTCCCCCTCTCCTCCATTCTATCTCTATTTGTCCCCTCTCCTCCCATCTCCCTCTTTTTGTCCCCCTCTCCTCCCTTCTCCCTCTATTTGTCCCCTCTCCTCCCTTCTCTCTCTATTCGTCCCCTCTCCTCCATTACCTCTCTTTTTGTCGCCTCTCCTCTCTTCTCTCTCTTTTTGTCCCCCTCTCCTCCCTTCTCTCTCCTATTTGTCCCCCTCTCCTCTATTCTCCATCTATTTGTCCCCCTCTCCTCCCTTCTCCCCTCTACTTGTCCCCTCTCCTCCCTTCTTCCTCTATTTGTCCCCTCTCCTCCCATCTCCCTCTATTTGTCCTCCCTCCTCCTGTCTCACTCTGACTGTCCCCCTCTGCTACTGTCTCCCTGTTTGTCCCCCTCTCCTCCCTTCTCCCTCTCTTTGTCCCCCTCTCAACCCATCTCTGTATATTTGTTCCCTCTCCTCCCTTCTCCCTCTATTGTCCCCCTCTCCTCCCTTCTTCCTCCTATTTGTCCCCCTCTCCTCTCTTCTCCCTCTATTTGTCTCCCTCTCCTCTCTTCTCCCTCTATTTGTCCCCTCTCCTCAGTGATTCCTCTATTTGTCACCTCTCCTCCCATCTCTCTCTATTTGCCAACCCTCCTCCTGTCTCACTGATTGTCCCCCTCTGCTACTGTCTCCCTGTTTATGCCCCTCTCCTCCCTTATCTCTCTATTTGTCCCCTCTCCTCCCTTCTCCCTCTCTTTGTCCCCCTCTCCTCCCATCTCCGTATATTTGTCCCCTCTCCTTCCATCTCCCTCTATTTGTCCTCCCTCCTACGGTCTCACTCTGACTGTCCCCCTCTGCTACTGTCTCCCTGTTTGTCCCTCTCTCCTCCTTTCTCTCTCTAATTGTCCCTTCTCCTCCCTTCTCCCTCTCTTTGTCCCCCTCTCCTCCCATCTCCGTATATTTGTCCCCTAGACTCCCTTCTCTCTCTATTGTCCCCCTCTTCTCCCTTCTCCCTCCTATTTGTCCCCCTCTCCTCTCTTCTCCCTCTATTTGTCCCCCTCTCCTCCGTTCTCCCTCTATTTGTCCATTCTCCTCCCTTCTTACTCTATTTGTCCAATCTCCATCCATCTCCCTCTATTTGTCCTCCCTCCTCCTGTCTCACTCTGACTGTCCCCCTCTGCTACTGTCTACCTGTTTGTCCCCCTCAACTCCCTTCTCCCTCTATTTGTCCCCCTCTCCTCCCTTCTCTCTCTATTTTTCCCCTCTCCACCTTTTCCCTCTATTTGTCCCCTCTCCTCCCTTCTCGATCTATTTGTCCCCTCTTCTCCCTTCTCCCTCTATTTGTCCCCCTCTCCTCCCTTCTCCCTCTATTTGTCCCCCTCTCCTCTCTTCTCTTTCTATTTGTCCCTCTCCTCCCTTCTCCCTCTATTTGTCCCCTCTCCTCCCTTCTCCATCTATTTGTCCCCTCTCCTCCCTTCTCTCTCTATTTGTCCCCTTTCCTCCATTATCTCTTTATTTGTTCCTTCTCCACCCTTCTCCCTCTATTTGACCCCCTCTCCTCCATTCTCCCTCCTATTTGTCCCCCTCTCCTCTATTTTCCCTCTATTTGTCCCACTCTCCTCCCTTCTCCCTCTATTTGTCCCTTCTCCTCCCTTCTTCCTCTCTTTGTCCCCTCTACTCCCATCTCCCTCTATTTGTCCTCTCTCCTCCTGTCACTCTGACTATGCCCCTCTGCTACTGTCTCCATGTTTGTCCCTTCTCTCCTCCTTTCTCTCTCTATTTGTCTACTCTCCTCCCTTCTCCCTCTTTTTGTCCCCTCTCCTCCCTTCTCCCTCTATTTGTCCCCTCTCCTCCCTTCTCTCTCTATTTGTCCCCTCTCCTCCATTATCTCTCTATTTGTCCCCTCTCCTCCTTTCTCTCTCTATTTGTCCCCCTCTCATCCCTTCTCCCTCCTATTTGTCACCCTCTCCTCTCTTCTCCCTCTATTTGTCCCCCTCTACTTACTTCTCCCTCTACTTGTCCCCTCTCCTCCCTTCTTCCTCTATTTGTCCCCTCTCCTCCCTTCTCCCTCTATTTGTCCTCCCTCCTCCTGTCTCACTCTGACTGTCCCCCTCTGCTACTGTCTCCCTCTTTGTCCCCCTCTCCTCCCTTCTCTTTCTATTTGTCCCCTCTCCTCCCTTCTCCCTCTCTTTCTCCCCTCTCCTCCATTCTCCCTCTCTTTGTCCCCTCTCCTCCCATCTCCGTATATTTGTCCCTCTCCTCCCTTCTCCCTCTATTGTCCCCCTCTCCTCTCTTCTCCCTCTATTTATCCCCCTCTCCTCCCTTCTCCCTCTATTTGACCCCTCTCCTCCCTTCTTCCTCTATTTGTCCCCTCTCCTCCCATCTCCCTCTATTTGTCCTACCTCCTCCTGTCTCACTCTGACTGTTCCCTCTGCTACTATCTCCCTGTTTGTCCCTCTCTCCTCCCTTCTCTCTATGTTTGTCCCTTCTCCTCCCTTCTCCCTCTCTTTGTCCCCTCTCCTCCCATCTCCATGTATTTGTCCCCTCTCCTCCCATCTCCCTCTATTTGTCCTCCCTCCTCTTATCTCACTCTGACTGTCCCCCTCTCCTATCGTCTCCCTGTTGGTCCCCCTCTCCTCCCTTCTCTCTCTATTTGTCCCCGCTCCTCCCTTCTCCCTCTTTGTCCCCCTCTCCTCCCTTCTCCGTATATTTGTCCCCTCTCCTCCCATATCCCTCTATTTGTCCTCCCTACTCTGCTCTCACTCTGACTGTCCCCCTCTGCTACTGTCTCCCTTTTTGTCCCCCTCTCCTTCCTTCACTCTCTATCTGTCCCATTTACTCCCTTCTAGCTATATTTGTCCCCCTCTCCTCCCTTCTCTCTCTATTTGTCCAACTCCACCCCCTGCTCCCTCTACTTGTCCCCCTTTCCTCCCTTCTCCCTCTATTTGTTCCCCTCTCCTCCCTTCTCTCTCTATTTGTCCCCTCTCCACCTTCTCCCTCTTTGTCCCCTCTCCTCCCTTCTCCCTCTATTTGTCCCCTCTTCTCCCTTCTCCCTCTATTTGTCCCACTCTCCTCCCTTATCCCTCTATTAGTCCCCCTCTCCTCTCTTCTCTCTCAATTTGTCCCTTTCCTCCCATCTCCCACTATTTGACCTCCCTCCTCCTGTCTCACTCTGACTGTCCCCCTCTGCTACTGTCTCCCTGTTTGTCCCTCTCTCCTCCCTTCTCTCTCTATTTCTCCCTTCTCCTCCCTTCTCCCTCTCTTTGTCCCCCTCTCCTCCCATCTCCATTTATTTGTCCCCTCTCCTCCCATCTCCCTCTATTTGTCCTCCCTCCTCCATTCACCCTCTATTTGTCCCCTGTCCACCATTATCTCTCTAATTTTCCCCTCTCCTCCCTTCTCCCTCTACTTGTCCCCTCTCCTCCATTATCTCTCTATTTGTCCCCTCTCCTCCCTTCTTCCTCTATTTGTCCCCCTCTCCTCCCTTCTCCCTCTATTTGTCCCCTCTCCTCGCTTCTTCCTCTATTTGTCCCCTCTCCTCCCATCTCCCTCTATTTGTCCTCTCTCCTCCTGTCTCACTCTGACTATCCCCCTCTACTACTGTCTCCCTGTTTGTCCCCCTCTCCTCCATTCTATCTCTATTTTTCCCCACTACTCCCTTCTCCCTCTTTTTGTCCCCTCTCCTCCCTTCTCCCTCTATTTGTCCCCTCTCCTCCCTTCTCTCTCTATTCATCCCCTCTCCTCCATTACCTCTCTTTTTGTCGCCTCTCCTCTCTTCTCTCTCTTTTTGTCCCCCTCTCCTCCCTTCTCCCTCCTATTTGTCCCCCTCTCCTCTCTTCTCCATCTATTTGTCCCCCTCTCCTCCCTTCTCCCTCTACTTGTCCCCTCTCCTCCCTTCTTCCTCTATTTGTCCCCTCTCCTCCCATCTCCCTCTATTTGTCCTCCCTCCTCCTGTCTCACTCTGACTGTCCCCCACTGCTACTGTCTCCCTGTTTGTCCCACTCTCCTCCCTTCTTTCTCTATTTATCCCCTCTTTGTCCCCTCTAATCCCTTCTCCCTCTCTTTGTCCCCCTCTCAACCAATCTCCGTATATTTGTTCCCTCTCCTCCCTTCTCCCTCTATTGTCCCCCTCTCCTCCCTTCTTCCTCCTATTTGTCCCCCTCTCCTCTCTTCTCCCTCTATTTGTCTCCCTCTCCTCTCTTCTCCCTCTATTTGTCCCCTCTCCTCAGTGATTCCTCTATTTGTCACCTCTCCTCCCATCTCTCTCTATTTGCCCTCCCTCCTCCTGTCTCACTGACTGTCCCCCTCTGCTACTGTCTCCCTGTTTGTGCCCCTCTCCTCCCTTCTCTCTCTATTTGTCCCCTCTCCTCCCTTCTCCCTCTCTTTGTCCCCCTCTCCTCCCATCTCCGTATATTAGTCCCCTCTCCTCCCTTCTCCCTCTATTTGTCCTCCCTCCTCCGGTCTCACTCTGACTGTCCCCCTCTCCTACGGTCTCCCTGTTGGTCCCGCTCTCCTCCCTTCTCTCTCTATTTGTCCCCTCTCCTCCCTTCTCCCTCTATTTGATCCCCTCTCCTCCCATCTCCATATATTTGTCCCCTCTCCACCTTCTCCCTCTTTGTCCCCTCTCCTCCCTTCTCCCTCTATTTGTCCCCTCTTCTCCCTTCTCCCTCTATTTGTCCCACTCTCCTCCCTTATCCCTCTATTAGTCCCCCTCTCCACTCTTCTCTCTCTATTTGTCCCTTTCCTCCCATCTCCCACTATTTGACCTCCCTCCTCCTGTCTCACTCTGACTGTCCCCCTCTGCTACTGTCTCCCTGTTTGTCCCTCTCTCCTCCCTTCTCTCTCTATTTGTCCCTTCTCCTCCCTTCTCCCTCTCTTTGTCCCCCTCTCCTCCCATCTCCATTTATTTGTCCCCTCTCCTCCCATCTCCCTCTATTTGTCCTCCCTCCTCCATTCACCCTCTATTTGTCCCCTGTCCACCATTATCTCTCTAATTGTCCCCTCTCCTCCCTTCTCCCTCTACTTGTCCCCTCTCCTCCATTATCTCTCTATTTGTCCCCTCTCCTCCCTTCTTCCTCTATTTGTCCCCCTCTCCTCCCTTCTCCCTCTATTTGTCCCCTCTCCTCGCTTCTTCCTCTATTTGTCCCCTCTCCTCCCATCTCCCTCTATTTGTCCTCTCTCCTCCTGTCTCACTCTGACTATCCCCCTCTACTACTGTCTCCCTGTTTGTCCCCCTCTCCTCCATTCTATCTCTATTTTTCCCCACTACTCCCTTCTCCCTCTTTTTGTCCCCTCTCCTCCCTTCTCCCTCTATTTGTCCCCTCTCCTCCCTTCTCTCTCTATTCATCCCCTCTCCTCCATTACCTCTCTTTTTGTCGCCTCTCCTCTCTTCTCTCTCTTTTTGTCCCCCTCTCCTCCCTTCTCCCTCCTATTTGTCCCCCTCTCCTCTCTTCTCCATCTATTTGTCCCCCTCTCCTCCCTTCTCCCTCTACTTGTCCCCTCTCCTCCCTTCTTCCTCTATTTGTCCCCTCTCCTCCCATCTCCCTCTATTTGTCCTCCCTCCTCCTGTCTCACTCTGACTGTCCCCCACTGCTACTGTCTCCCTGTTTGTCCCCCTCTCCTCCCTTCTTTCTCTATTTATCCCCTCTTTGTCCCCTCTACTCCCTTCTCCATCTCTTTGTCCCCCTCTCAACCCATCTCCGTATATTTGTTCCCTCTCCTCCCTTTTCCCTCTATTGTCCCCCTCTCCTCCCTTCTTCCTCCTATTTGTCCCCCTCTCCTCTCTTCTCCTTCTATTTGTCTCCCTCTCCTCTCTTCTCCCTCTATTTGTCCCCTCTCCTCAGTGATTCCTCTATTTGTCACCTCTCCTCCCATCTCTCTCTATTTGCCCTCCCTCCTCCTGTCTCACTGACTGTCCCCCTCTGCTACTTTCTCCCTGTTTGTGCCCCTCTCCTCCCTTCTCTCTCTATTTGTCCCCTCTCCTCACTTCTCCCTCTCTTTGTCCCCCTCTCCTCCCATCTCCGTATATTAGTCCCCTCTCCTCCCATCTCCCTCTATTTGTCCTCCCTCCTCCGGTCTCACTCTGACTGTCCTCCTCTCCTACGGTCTCCCTGTTGGTCCCCCTCTCCTCCCTTCTCTCTCTATTTGTCCCCTCTCCTCCCTTCTCCCTCTATTTGATCCCCTCTCCTCCCATCTCCATATATTTGTCCCCTCTCCACCTTCTCCCTCTTTGTCCCCTCTCCTCCCTTCTCCCTCTATTTGTCCCCTCTTCTCCCTTCTCCCTCTATTTGTCCCACTCTCCTCCCTTATCCCTCTATTAGTCCCCCTCTCCACTCTTCTCTCTCTATTTGTCCCTTTCCTCCCATCTCCCACTATTTGACCTCCCTCCTCCTGTCTCACTCTGACTGTCCCCCTCTGCTACTGTCTCCCTGTTTGTCCCTCTCTCCTCCCTTCTCTCTCTATTTGTCCCTTCTCCTCCCTTCTCCCTCTCTTTGTCCCCCTCTCCTCCCATCTCCATTTATTTGTCCCCTCTCCTCCCATCTCCCTCTATTTGTCCTCCCTCCTCCATTCACCCTCTATTTGTCCCCTGTCCACCATTATCTCTCTAATTGTCCCCTCTCCTCCCTTCTCCCTCTACTTGTCCCCTCTCCTCCATTATCTCTCTATTTGTCCCCTCTCCTCCCTTCTTCCTCTATTTGTCCCCCTCTCCTCCCTTCTCCCTCTATTTGTCCCCTCTCCTCGCTTCTTCCTCTATTTGTCCCCTCTCCTCCCATCTCCCTCTATTTGTCCTCTCTCCTCCTGTCTCACTCTGACTATCCCCCTCTACTACTGTCTCCCTGTTTGTCCCCCTCTCCTCCATTCTATCTCTATTTTTCCCCACTACTCCCTTCTCCCTCTTTTTGTCCCCTCTCCTCCCTTCTCCCTCTATTTGTCCCCTCTCCTCCCTTCTCTCTCTATTCATCCCCTCTCCTCCATTACCTCTCTTTTTGTCGCCTCTCCTCTCTTCTCTCTCTTTTTGTCCCCCTCTCCTCCCTTCTCCCTCCTATTTGTCCCCCTCTCCTCTCTTCTCCATCTATTTGTCCCCCTCTCCTCCCTTCTCCCTCTACTTGTCCCCTCTCCTCCCTTCTTCCTCTATTTGTCCCCTCTCCTCCCATCTCCCTCTATTTGTCCTCCCTCCTCCTGTCTCACTCTGACTGTCCCCCACTGCTACTGTCTCCCTGTTTGTCCCCCTCTCCTCCCTTCTTTCTCTATTTATCCCCTCTTTGTCCCCTCTACTCCCTTCTCCATCTCTTTGTCCCCCTCTCAACCCATCTCCGTATATTTGTTCCCTCTCCTCCCTTTTCCCTCTATTGTCCCCCTCTCCTCCCTTCTTCCTCCTATTTGTCCCCCTCTCCTCTCTTCTCCTTCTATTTGTCTCCCTCTCCTCTCTTCTCCCTCTATTTGTCCCCTCTCCTCAGTGATTCCTCTATTTGTCACCTCTCCTCCCATCTCTCTCTATTTGCCCTCCCTCCTCCTGTCTCACTGACTGTCCCCCTCTGCTACTTTCTCCCTGTTTGTGCCCCTCTCCTCCCTTCTCTCTCTATTTGTCCCCTCTCCTCACTTCTCCCTCTCTTTGTCCCCCTCTCCTCCCATCTCCGTATATTAGTCCCCTCTCCTCCCATCTCCCTCTATTTGTCCTCCCTCCTCCGGTCTCACTCTGACTGTCCTCCTCTCCTACGGTCTCCCTGTTGGTCCCCCTCTCCTCCCTTCTCTCTCTATTTGTCCCCTCTCCTCCCTTCTCCCTCTATTTGATCCCCTCTCCTCCCATCTCCATATATTTGTCCCCTCTCCTCCCATCTCCCTCTATTTGTCCTCCCTCCTCCTGTCTCACTCTGACTGTCCCCATCTGCTACTGTCTGCCTTTTTGTCCCCCTCTCCTTCCTTCTCTCTCTATTTGTCCCACTTCCTCCCTTCTAGCTATATTTGTCCCCCTCTCCTCCCTTCTCTCTCTATTTCTCCCCCTCTCCTCCCTTCTCCCTCTACTTGTCCCCCTGTCCTCCTGTCTGCCTCAATTTGTCCCCCTCTCCTCCCTTCTCTCTCTATTTGTCCCCTCTCCACCTTCTCCCTCTATTTGTCCCCTCTCCTCCCTTCTCCCTCTATTTGTCCCCTCTTCTCCCTTCTCCCTCTATTTGTCCCCCTCTCCTTCCTTCTCCCTCTAATTGTCCCCCTCTCCACTCTTCTCTCTCTATTTGTCCCCTCTCCTCCCTTCTTCCTCTATTTTTCCCCTCTCCTTCCATCTCCCTCTATTTGTCCTCCCTCCTTCTGTCTCACTCTGACTGTCCCCCTCTGCTTCTGTCTCCCGATTTGTACCCCTCTCCTCCCTTCTCTCTCTATTTGTCCTCTCTCCTCCCTTCTCCATCTATTTGTCCACTTCTCCTCCCATCTCTGTCTATTTGTCCCCTCTCCTCCCATCTCCCTCTATTTGTCCTCCCTCCTCCTGTCTCACTCTGACTGTCCCCCTCTGCTACTGTCTCCCTGTTTGTCCCCCTCTCCTCCCTTCTCTCTCTATTGTCCCCTCTCCTCCTTTCTCCCTCTTTTTGTCCTCCCTCCTCCCATCTCCGTCTATTTGTCCCCTCTCCTCCCTTCTCCCTCTATTTCTCCACCTCTCCTCCCATCTCTATTTATTTGTCCCCTCTCCTCCCATCTCCCTCTATTTGTCCCATCTCCTCCCTTCTTCCTTTATTTATCCCCTCTCCTTCCATCTCCCTCTATTTGTCCTCCCTCCTCCTGTCTCACTCTGACTGTCCCCCTCTGCTGCTGTCTCCCTGTTTGTAACCCTATCCTCCCTTCTCTCTTTATTTGTCCCCTCTCCTCCCTTCTCCCTCTATTTGTCCCCTCTCCTCCCTTCTCCCTCTATTTGTCCCCCTCTCCTCCCTTCTCTGTCTATTTGTCCCCTCTCCTCCCATCTCCCTCTATTTGTCCTTCCTCCTCCTGTCTCACTCTGACTGTCCCCCTCTGCTACTGTCTCCCTGTTTGTTCCCCTCTCCTCCCATCTCTCTCTATTTGTCCCCTCTCCTCCCTTCTCCCTTTTTTTGTCCTCCCTCCTCCAATCTCCGTCTATTTGTCCCCTCTCCTCCCTTCTCCCTCTATTTGTCCCCCTCTCCTCCCATCTCTATCTATTTGTCCCCTCTCCTCCCATCTCTCTCTATTTGTACCACTCTCCTCCCTTCTCCCTCTATTTGTCCCCTCTCCTCCCTTCTCCCTCTCTTTGTCCCCCTCTCCTCCCTTCTCTCTCTATTGTCCCCTCTCCTCCTTTCTCCCTCTTTTTGTCCTCCCTCCTCCCATCTCCGTCTATTTGTCCCCTCTCCTCCCTTCTCCCTCTATTTCTCCACCTCTCCTCCCATCTCTATTTATTTGTCCCCTCTCCTCCCATCTCCCTCTATTTGTCCCATCTCCTCCCTTCTTCCTTTATTTATCCCCTCTCCTTCCATCTCCCTCTATTTGTCCTCCCTCCTCCTGTCTCACTCTGACTGTCCCCCTCTGCTGCTGTCTCCCTGTTTGTAACCCTATCCTCCCTTCTCTCTTTATTTGTCCCCTCTCCTCCCTTCTCCCTCTATTTGTCCCCTCTCCTCCCTTCTCCCTCTATTTGTCCCCCTCTCCTCCCTTCTCTGTCTATTTGTCCCCTCTCCTCCCATCTCCCTCTATTTGTCCTTCCTCCTCCTGTCTCACTCTGACTGTCCCCCTCTGCTACTGTCTCCCTGTTTGTTCCCCTCTCCTCCCATCTCTCTCTATTTGTCCCCTCTCCTCCCTTCTCCCTTTTTTTGTCCTCCCTCCTCCAATCTCCGTCTATTTGTCCCCTCTCCTCCCTTCTCCCTCTATTTGTCCCCCTCTCCTCCCATCTCTATCTATTTGTCCCCTCTCCTCCCATCTCTCTCTATTTGTACCACTCTCCTCCCTTCTCCCTCTATTTGTCCCCTCTCCTCCCTTCTCCCTCTCTTTGTCCCCCTCTCCTCCCTTCTCTCTCTATTTGTCCACCTCTCCTCCCTTCTCCCTCTATTTGTCCCCTCTCCTCCCTTCTCCCTCTATTTGTCCCCTCTCCTCCCTTCTCCCTCTAATTGTCCCCCTCTCCTCCCTTCTCTCTCTGTTTGTCCCCCTCTCCTCCCTTCTCCCTTTTCCCTCTATTTGTCCCCCTCTCCTCCCTTCTCCCTCTATTTGTCCCCTCAACTCCTTTCTCCCTCTATTTGTCCCCTCTCTTCCCTTCTCCCTCTATTGGTCCCTCTCTCCTCCCTTCTCTCACTATTTGTCCCCTCTCCTCCCTTCTCTCTCTATTTGTCCTCTCTCCTCCCTTCTCTCTCTATTTGTCCCCCCTCCTCCATTCTCCCTCTATTTGTCCCCTCTCCTCCATTCTCTCTCTATTTGTCCCTTCTCCCTCTATTTGTCCCTTCTTCCTCTATTTGTCCCCTATCCTCTTGTCCCCTATTCCTCCTGTCTTCCTCTATCTGTCCCCCTCTCCTACTGTCTTCCACTGTTTGTCCCCCATTTCTCCCTCTACTTCTGTTCCCCATTCTTCCCGTTATACACTGCAGGCTTGCAAAAGGATGGCCTTGGCTGTTCACTTAAACTTTCCATTCTATAACTGTGTGTTGCACAAGTGGCATTAATCTGTGTCATATTCAATGTTTTGCTATAAAGGGCCCATACACTAGCGACAGATCGCAGCTTTCCTGCGATCCAGCAACCCGGCATCTCAGGATTGGTGAAATCCAACATGTTGGGTTTGACTGATTTGCCGATCACGATCAAAATATGATAGGATTTGCAAATCAGTGAAATTTAACATGTTTAATGTCACTGATCCTCCGACGAATCACAATACATTGATGAATGGCAGATCAGTATTTCCGATCCCATCGCAGAATCCAACAATCAGTAGGTAGGTGTATGGGGGCCTTTATGTACATGTTTTCTAAATTAGTGCTTCCACTCCATACTTGATTACACCTACTACAATAACTTCATATATTACAGTAGTGCCATTGATTAGAGCACATAAAACACATCTATATATATATATATATATATATATATATAATTATATATATATATATATATATATTATATATAATTATATATATATATATATATATATATATATATATGATGTGTGTATATAATTTGATGTGTGTACAGCGAAACCTACTGTAATTTAT
Organism: Taudactylus pleione; assembly: GCA_031769625.1. Classification (NCBI taxonomy): domain Eukaryota; kingdom Metazoa; phylum Chordata; class Amphibia; order Anura; family Myobatrachidae; genus Taudactylus; species Taudactylus pleione. The sequence goes on from JAUIMM010000716.1 coordinate 21,726, forward strand.
GCTCAGGTTTGTTTGCGGGTGGGGGCCCCAAATCGGTATCAAACCGGCTCTGAGTGTACCCCTACACCACACAGGGCAGTCCTTGTAAAAAATATTTGTTTGAAGAAGGGCAGCGTACCTCAATGCCACACAGGGCAGCCCCTGTAAAAATTATTTGTTTGAAGAAGGGCACCGTACCCCTACACCACACAGGGCAGCCCCTGTAAAAATTATTTGTTTGAAGAAGGGCAGCGTACCCCTACACCAAACAGGGCAGCTCCTGTAATAATTATTTGTTTGAAGAAGGGCAGTGTACCCCTACACCACACAGGGCAGCCCCTGTAAAAAAATTTTGTTTGAAGAAGGGCAGCGTACCCCTACACCAAACAGGGCAGCTCCTGTAATAATTATTTGTTTGAAGAAGGGCAGCATACCCCTACACCACACAGGGCAGCCCCTGTAAAAATTATTTGTTTGAAGAAGGGCAGCATACCACTACACTACACAGGGCAGCTCCTGTAAAAATTATTTGTTTGAAGAAGGGCAGCATACCACTACACCACACAGGGCAGCCCCTGTAAAAATTATTTGTTTGAAGAAGAGCAGCGTACCCCTACAAAACACAGGGCAGCCCCTGTAAAAATTATTTGTTTGCAGAAGGGCAGCATACCACTATACCACAATGGGGAATCCCCTGTAAAAATTAATTGTTTGAAGACGGGCAGCATACCCCTACACCACACAGGGCAGCGCATGTAAAAATGATTTGTTTGAAGAAGGACAGCGTACCCCTACACCACACAGGGCAGCCCATGTAAAAATTATTTGTTTGAAGTAGGGCAGCATACCCCTACACAACACTGGGCAGCCCCTGTAAAAATTATTTGTTTGAAGAAGGACAGCGTACCCCTACACCACACAGGGCAGCCCCTGTAAAAATTATTTGTTTGAAGTAGGGCAGCATACCCCTACACCACACTGGGCAGCCCCTGTAAAAATTATTTGATTGAAGAAGGGCAGTGTACCCCTACACCACACAGGGCAGCCCCTGTAAAATATATTTGTTTAAAGAAGGGCAGCATACCCCTACACCACACAGGGCAGCTCCTGTAAAAATTATTTGATTGAAGAAGGGCAGCATACCCCTACACCACACAGGACAGCCCCTGCAAAAATTATTTGTTTGAAGAAGGTCACCTTAACCCAACACCACACAAGGCAGCTCCAGTAAAAATTATTTGTTTGAAGAAGGGCAGCATACCACTATACCACATTGGGGAATCCCCTGTAAAAATTAATTGTTTGAAGACGGGCAGCATACCCCTACAGCACACAGGGCAGCCCCTGTAAAAAATATTTGTTTGAAGTAGGGCAGCATACCCCTACACCACACTGGGCAGCCCTTGTAAAAATTATTTGTTTGAAGAAGGGCAGTGTACCCCTACACCACACAGGGCAGCCCCTGTAAAATATATTTGTTTAAAGAAGGGCAGCATACCCCTACACCACACAGGGCAGCTCCTGTAAAAATTATTTGTTTGAAGAAGGGCAGCATACCCCTATACCACACAGGGCAGCTCCTATAAAAATTATTTGTTTGAAGAAGGGCAGCGTACCCCTACACCAAACAGGGCAGCTCCTGTAAAAATTATTTGTTTGAAGAAGGGCAGCGTACCCCTACACCAAACAGGGCAGCTCCTGTAATAATCATTTGTTTGAAGAAGGGCACCTTACCCCTACACCACACAGGGCAGCCCCTGTAAAAATGATTTGTTTGAAGAAGGGCAGCGTACCCCTACACCAAACAGGGCAGCTCCTGTATTAATTATTTGTTTGAAGAAGGGCAGCCCCTGTAAAAATTATTTGTTAGAAGAAGGGCAGCATACCACTACACCACACAGGGCAGCTCCTGTAAAAATTATTTGTTTGAAGAAGGGCAGCATACCACTACACCATACAGGGCAGTTCCTGCAAAAATGATTTGTTTGAAGAAGGGCAGCGTACCCCTACAAAACACAGGGCAGCCCATGTAAAAATTATTTGTTTGAAGAAGGGCAGCATACCACTATACCACAATGGGGAAGCCCCTGTAAAAATTAATTGTTTGAAGAAGTGCAGCGTACCCCTACACCACACAGGACAGACCCTGTAAAAATAATTTGTTTGAAGAAGGGCAGCATACCACTACACCACACAGGACAGCCCCTGTAAAAATTATTTGTTTGAAGAAGGGCACCTTACCCATACACCACACAGGGCAGCCCCTGCAAAAATTATTTGTTTGAAGAAGGGCAGCATATCCCTACACCACACAGGACAGCCCCTGTAAAAATTATTTGTTTGAAGAAGGGCACCTTACCCCTACACCACACAGGGCAGAACCTGTAAAAATTATTTGTTGAAGAAGGGCAGCATACCCCCACACCACACAGGACAGCCCCTGCAAAAATTATTTGTTTGAAGAAGGGCAGCATACCACTATACCACAATGGGGAATCCCCTGTAAATATTAATTGTTTGAAGACGGGCAGCATACCCCTACACCACACAGGGCAGCGCATGTAAAAATGATTTGTTTGAAGAAGGACAGCGTACCCCTACACCACACAGGGCAGCCCCAGTAAAAATTATTTGTTTGAAGTAGGGCAGCATACCCCTACACCACACTGGGCAGCCCCTTTAAAAAATATTTGTTTGAAGAAGGGCAGTGTACCCCTACACCACACAGGGCAGCCCCTGTAAAATATATTTGTTTAAAGAAGGGCAGCATACCCCTACACCACACGGCAGCTCCTGTAAAAATTATTTGTTTGAAGAAGGGCAGCATACCCCTATTCCACACAGGGCAGCTCCTGTAAAAATTATTTGTTTGAAGAAAGGCAGCGTACCCCTACACCAAACAGGGCAGATCCTGTAATAATCATTTGTTTGAAGAAGGGCACCTTACCCCTACACCACACAGGGCAGCCCCTGTAAAAATAATTTGTTTGAAGAACGGCAGTGTACCCCTACACCAAACAGGGCAGCTCCTGTAATAATTATTTGTTTGAAGAAGGGCAGCGTACCCCTACACCAAACAGGGCAGCTCCTGTAATAATTATTTGTTTGAAGAAGGGCAGCATACCCCTACACCACACAGGGCAGCCCCTGTAAAAATTATTTGTTAGAAGAAGGGCAGCATACTACTACACCATACAGGGCTGTTCCTGTAAAAATGATTTTTTGAAGAAGGGCAGCGTACCCCTACAAAACACAGGGCAGCCCCTGTAAAAATTATTTGTTTGAAGAAGGGCAGCATACCACTATACCACAATGGGGAAGCCCCTGTAAAAATTAATTGTTTGAAGAAGTGCAGCGTACCCCTACACCACACAGGACAGACCCTGTAAAAATAATTTGTTTGAAGAAGGGCAGCATACCACTACACCACGCAGGACAGCCCCTGTAAAAATTATTTGTTTGAAGAAGGGCACCTTACCCATACACCACACAGGGCAGCCCCTGCAAAAATTATTTGTTTGAAGAAGGGCAGCATTCCCCTACACCACATAGGACAGCCCCTGTAAAAATTATTTGTTTGAAGAAGGGCACCTTACCCCTACACCACACAGGGCAGCCCCTGTAAAAATTATTTGTTGAAGAAGGGCAGCATACCCCTACACCACACAGGACAGCCCCTGCAAAAATTATTTGTTTGAAGAAGGGCAACCTACCACTATACCACAATGGGGAATCCCCTGTAAATATTAATTGTTTGAAGACGGGCAGCATACCCCTACACCACACAGGGCAGCGCATGTAAAAATGATTTGTTTGAAGAAGGACAGCGTACCCCTACACCACACAGGGCAGCCCCTGTAAAAATTATTTGTTTGAAGTAGGGCAGCATACCCCTAAACCACACTGGGCTGCCCCTTTAAAAAATATTTGTTTGAAGAAGGGCAGTGTACCCCTACACCACACAGGCAAGCCCCTGTAAAATATATTTGTTTAAAGAAGGGCAGCATACCCCTACACCACACAGGGCAGCTCCTGTAAAAATTATTTGTTTGAAGAAGGGCAGCATACCCCTATACCACACAGGGCAGCTCCTGTAAAAATTATTTGTTTGAAGAAGGGCAGCGTACCCCTACACCAAACAGGGCAGCTCCTGTAATAATCATTTGTTTGAAGAAGGGCACCTTACCCCTACACCACACAGGGCAGCCCCTGTAAAAATAATTTGTTTGAAGAAGGGCAGTGTACCCCTACACCAAACAGGGCAGCTCCTGTAATAATTATTTGTTTGAAGAAGGGCAGCATACCCCTACACCACACAGGGCAGCCCCTGTAAAAATTATTTGTTTGAAGAAGTGCAGCATACCACTACACCACACAGGGCAGCTCCTGTAAAAATTATTTCTTTGAAGAAGGGCAGCATACCACTACACCATACAGGGCAGTTCCTGTAAAAATGATTTGTTTGAAGAAGGGCAGCGTACCCCTACAAAACACAGGGCAGCCCATGTAAAAATTATTTGTTTGAAGAAGGGCAGCATACCACTATACCACAATGGGGAAGCCCCTGTAGAAATTAATTGTTTGAAGAAGTGTAGCATACCCCTACACCACACAGGACAGCCCCTGTAAAAATTATTTGTTTGAAGAAGGGCAGCATACCCCTACACCACACAGGACAGCCCCTGTAAAAATTATTTGTTTGAAGAAGGGCACCTTACCCCAACACCACACAGGGCAGCCCCTGTAAAAATTATTTGTTTGAAGAAGGGCAGAATACCCCTACACCACACACCATACCCCTACACCACACAGCATACCCCTAAACCACACAGAGCAGCCCCTGTAAAAATTATTTGTTTGAAGAAGGGCAGCGTACCACTACACCACACATGACAGCCCCGGTAAAAATTATTTGTTTGAAGAAGGGCACCTTACCCCTACACCACACAGGGCAGCCCCTGTAAAAATTATTTGTTTGAAGAAGGGCAGCATACCCCTACACCACACAGGACAGCCCCTGTATAAATTATTTGTTTGAAGAAGGGCACCTTACCCCTACACCATACAGGGCAGCCCCTGTAAAAATTATTTGTTTGAAGAAGGGCAGCATACCCCTACACCACACAGGACAGCCCCTGTAAAAATTATTTGTTTGAAGAAGGGCAGCATACCCCTACACCACACACCATACCCCTACACCACACAGCATACCCCTACACCACACAGAGCAGCCCCTGTAAAAAATATTTGTTTGTAGAAGGGCAGCGTACCACTACACCACACAGGACAGCCCCTGTAAAAATTATTTGTTTGAAGAAGGGCACCTTACCCCTACACCACACAGGGCAGCCCCTGTAAAAATTATTTGTTTGAAGAAGGGCACCTTACCCCTACACCACACAGGGCAGCCCCCGTAAAAATTATTTGTTTGAAGAAGGGCAGCATACCCCTACACCACACAGGACAGCCCCTGTAAAAATTATTTGTTTGAAGAAGGGCACCTTACCCCTACACCACACAGGGCAGCCCCTGTAAAAATTATTTGTTAGAAGAAGGGCAGCATACCCCTACACCACACAGGACAGCCCCTGTAAAAATTATTTGTTTGAAGAAGGGCACCTTACCCCTACACCACACAGGGCAGCCCCTGTAAAAATTATTTGTTTGAAGAAGGGCAGCATACCCCTATACCACACACCATACCCCTACACCACACAGCATACCCTTACACCACACAGGGCAGCCCCTATAAAAAATATTTTTATTTTTTGGCAGCAGCCACTTGACAGACAGGAGCACTGCACCCCTGCCCACCTACGCCAAAGACAGGTGTGGCTAATATGTACACAGAAATTTTTTTATTTTTTTTTTCACACTGGGGGTGGTTGAAGAGAGCACTCCTGAAGGACAGAGCACCCCCTGGACAACATAGCACTACAGCCAGCCAGCCCATATGGACAGGACAACAGCCAGCCCCTATATGGACAACAGTAGCTAGCCAACCCTTATGTATATGGACAACAGTAGCCAGCCAGCCAGCCCCTATGGTCAGCATCAGCAACAGCTCCCAGCTCCCTCTCTCTTCACAGTACACAGCCAGCCCAGTATGTAATGTATATAATATAAGTACTTTATTATAATTTATAAAACAAAACAGTAGCTAACAGCTCCCAGCTCCCTCCCTCTGCACGCTCCACAGCCAGAATGAAAAATGGCGGCGATCACGGGACCTTTATAGAATCCAAAACCCGCGAGAATCCGACAGCGGGATGATGGCGTTTTGCCTCGTTATGGGAACCGAGTCTTGTGGGAAAACCTGAGCGGGACTCGATTCCTGGCTCGGATCAGGGGGGATCGGATTTCGAAAATCCAAACCCGCTCATCCCTAGTATATATCTGTTTTTTTAATATAACAGCTTCATAATGGGGGCAAGGTGCAATCAGGGAGATTGCTGGACTCTTCAGAGAGACAGGGAGATTGCTACTATTTCAGGGAGTTTCCCTGATCCCTGACAATGATGGAGAGTTGGCAAGTATGGATTATAATAGTCCTACAATACAATACATATCATGTGCTAAACTACTGTACCTGAAAATAGTGCTACGAGTGATAAAACTACATTGCATTGCAGAAGTGTTTACTTATTGATAAAACCACCAGGTGTACCAAGAAAAAGACTCCCAAGCAGTATAAACATATTGATAACGTGCTGATAAATGTGCTATATATAAATGACTGAGAAAAATTTGATTTGCAAAAGCATTCTAATAAAGGGGCACCCATAATTCTAATAAGTAAAATTTTCTGTGACCCTGCCTGTTGCTCCCCCCACCCCTCCCCCAAATGGCTGCAACCTGTCAATCAAGGTATGACATCCTGGGCAGTACAAAATGATCTCACAGAAGCAGAGCTGTGCAGTACAGATGCCACTCACGTGCAGATCTCCAAACATTGGCCTTGTATGTACACCATCGGGTTTGCGACTTTGCGTACAACTCTAAATCAGGCCCTAAGTGGACTGAAAGAGAGAGGAAGGAAAGGGAGAAATGGGGAAGGAGGGAGTTCATGTATTGGTCATTAGCATACGGTACTCCTGGGTGTTTTTAAAATCTATCCATTAAACCACGTGAATATAAATTCTGAACATCTATCTGAGGGGGAGATGTATCAAGCCTTGGAGGCAACTTCTCCACTTTATCTCTCTCCAAGGCTTGAAACATCTCACCCTAAAGCAAAAGGGCAATGTATTCCATATCCATGTACTGGTCAATGTGATTAAACCAATTCTGGGCAGACGGGCCAGAGGAGGCATTTCAACATGGGAATCATCTGTGGACATATACAAGTTCTATGTGTATCAATTAGGGGTGAGCGGGTTCAAATTTCTGAAATCCGAACCCCCCCGAGGCCCCCCGATCCGAGGCCGATCCGAGTCAGGCTCGACTTTTCCCGCCTGACTCGGATCTGAAATCGAGGCAAAACGTCATCATCCCGCCTTCCGGGTCTCGCGGGTTTTGGATCCTATATAAGGTACCCGCGTCGGCGCCATTTTCTCACTCGGCTGTGGACAGTGAAGAGGGAGGGTGGGAGTTAGGGCTGGCTGGGCTGTGTAGTGTAGTGCAGAGTAGTGTTGTGCTGTGCTGTGCTGCGCTGTGCTGCTGCTGTCCATAGGGGCTGTGTCCACTACTTCAAAGTCCATAGGGGCTGGCTGTGTTGTGCTGTGCTGCTGTTGTCCATAGGGGCTGTGTCCACTACTTCAAAGTCCATAGGGGCTGGCTGGACTGTGTTGTGCAGTCAGTTGTCCATAGGGGCTGTGTCCACTCCAAATTCCAGTGCAGTGTCCCAGTACTAAAGGGGTGCTGTAGTGTTGTCCAGGGGGTGCTCTGTCCATCAGGGGTGCTCCCCCCAAGTGCTAAAAAAATATAAATTTTTTCTGTGTTTGTGAATTGTGTGCGCAGGAGCCGCACGTGCATCAACAAAGTAGTGCCAAGCGTGCGCCTATGTCATAAGTAAAGGGCCGGCTGGCTTGACCATTAAAGGGTGCTGTAGCCGCCAAAGTACACTCCAAACCAAATAAAAAAATATTTTCTGTGTTTGTGAATTGTGTGCGCAGTAGCCGCATGTGCATCAACAAAGTAGTGCCAAGCGTGCGCCTGTGTCATAAGTAAAGGGCCGGCTGGCTTGACCATTAAAGGGTGCTGTAGCCGCCAAAGTACACTCCAAACCAAATAAAAAAATATTTTCTGTGTTTGTGAATTGTGTGCGCAGTAGCCGCACGTGCATCAACAAAGTAGTGCCAAGCATGCGCCTGTGTCATAAGTAAAGAGCTGGCTGGCTTGACCGTTAAAGGGTGGTGTAACCCCCAATGTACACTCCAAACCAAATAAAAAAATATTTTCTGTGTTTGTGAATTGTGTGCGCAGTAGCCGCACGTGCATCAACAAAGTAGTGCCAAGCGTGCGCCTGTGTCATAAGTAAATGGCCGGCTGACTTGACCATTAAAGGGTGCTGTAACCCCCAAAGTACACTCCAAACCAAAAAAAAATATATTTTCTGTGTTTGTGAATTGTGTGCACTGTGGCTGCACGTGCATCAACAAAGGAGCAGCACCAAGCGTGCGCCTGTGTCCCATAAGTAAAGAGCCGGCTGGCTCATTTCTTAAAGGGTGGTGTAACCCACAAAGTTCACTACTCTCCAGCAAAAATAAAAAAATATTTTCTGTGTTTGTGTGCGCCTTAACCACACGTATATATCAATATAACATAAATGGAGGACCACACTTTCTCCGATAAAAATAAAATAGGGAAAGATCAAGAACCACTTCCTCCTAGTGCTGTTGCTGCTGCTGGGAGTTGTTCATTATCCCAGAGAGGAAGTAGGAACACCACTACTTTTACTAAACAATTGACCCTTCAACAGTCCCTAGCGATGAGGATGAAGTACGACAGCAGTCATCCTGAAGCAAAACGTATAACTGAGGCCTTGACTACTATGTTGGTGTTAGACGTGCGTCTGGTATCCGCCATTAGTGCAGTGGGATTTAGACAATTGATGGAGGTAGTGTGTCCCCGGTTCCAAATCCCGTCTAGATTCCACCTGCATCCTCAAAGCAGCAGCGACAAGCGTGCGTCTGTCTGTTAAAGGGTGGTGTAACCCTCAAAGTGCGCTCCACAAACAATAAAAAAATTCTTTTTTTTTCTGTCTTTGTGAAATGTGTGGGCTGTAGCCGCACCTGCATCCTTAAAGCAGCAGCGACAAGCGTGCGTCTGTCTGTTAAAGGATTACATCGGTGACAGCATCCAAGTAGGCATGTCAGATAGTCCGTACCTGTACTGGCAGGAAAAAGTAGCAATTTGGAGGTCCCTGTACAAACTGGCTCTATTTTACCTGAGTTGCCCCCCTCCAGTGTGTACTCCGAAAGAGTGTTTAGTGCAGCCGGGAACCTTGTCAGCGAAAGGCGTAGTAGGTTGCTTCCACAAAATGTGGAGAAGATGATGTTCATAAAATTAATTATCAACTCTTCCAGGGAGACCAGCCTCCAGAACGTACAGAGGGACCTGTGGTTGTGGATTCCAGTGGGGACGAATTAATACTCTGTGAGGATGAGGATGTACACAACACTGAAGAGGGTGAGGAATCGGTGGATGAGGAGGATGAGGACGACATCTTGCCTCCGTAGAGCCAGTTTGTGCAGGGACAGATTAATTGCCATCTTGTTTTGTGGGGGCCCAAACAAACCAATCATTTCAGCCACAGTCGTGTGGCAGACCCTGGCGCTGAAATGTTTGGTTTGTTAAAGTGTGCATGTCCTGTTTATACAACATAAGAGTGGGTGGGAGGGCCCAAGGACAATTCCATCTTGCACCTCTTTTTTTTCTTTGAACTATGTACTGTTTGGGGCCTAGTTTTTCAAACTGCCATCCTGTCTGCCACTGCAGTGTCACTCCTAGATGGACCACGTGTTTGTTCCGCCCACTCGTATCTCTTAGCATAGTCATCCAGCTACCTCGGTGCAACCTTTTGGATATAAAAACACTATTGTGAGGTGTGAGGTGTTCAGAATAGACTGGAAATGAGTGGAAATTAAGGTTATTGAGGTTAATAATAGCATAGGAGCAGAAAAACACACAAACTCTGTGATTTTAGCTGTTTTTATGCTTTTTAAAAAAAAATACAGATCCAAAACACAAAACCCAGAACCCAAAACATGGAAGGGTGGTTTTGGCAAAACCAATCCAGATCCAAAACACGAAGAAAGATCCAGATCCATCACCAAAACACGAAAAGTGGCCGGTGCACACCCCTAGTATCAATGTGCATATACAGCATTTTCTCATTAAAAAGTTAGCATCACTTGCGGATCAAGTATATACATTTGTCCAGCTTACAAGAGAGTCTCAGTAGCTTTACAACAAAGTTCATAATAGTCCTACAATACAATACATATCATGTCCAAAAAGACTGTACCTTAAAACTGTGCTGTGAGTGATAAAACTACATTGCATTGCAGAAGTGTTTAATTATTGATAATAATAATAATACCAGGTGTACCAAGAAAAAGACTCCTAAGCAGTATAAACATATTGGTGAAATGAAGATAACTGTGCTACATATAATTGCTGAGAAATATTGCACTTGCAGTGTCATTGTAATAAAGGGGCACCCATAATTCTAATCAGTAACATTTTCTGAATGATGCCTGTTGCTGCCCCCATACAGCGGCTATCTGTAAATCAGACTGCAGTGGCCAGGGTAGTGAGAGCGATCTCGCAGAAGGAGAGCTGCACATATGCAGTATAGATCTTGTGCATGTGCAGATCTCCAAACATCGACCTTGTATGTACATCATTAGGTTTGTTTACAGCTCTGAATCAGGCTGTAAATAGAGTAGACTGACAGGGAGAGGAGGAGGAGGGGTAGAAATGGGAATGGGGGGAGTTCATGTATTGGTCAGGAGCGTACGGTCCTCCTGGGAGTCTTTAATATCTAGTTAGTAAAACATCATTGATATAAATGTCAAATAACTATCTGAGGTGGAGATGTATCAAGCATTGGAGAGAGATAAAGTGGAGTAGTTGCCCAAAGCAACCAATCAGCTTCTGTCATGTCACAGACTGTACTAGATAAATGACAGTTAGAAACTGGTTGCTTTCGGCACCTTCTCCACTTTACATCTCTCCAAAACTTGATACACATCCCCTTAAAGCGAAAGGGTGATGTCTTCCATATCCATATACTGGGCAATGCGATTAAACCAATACTGCTTTATTAAAAAGCATTGCATTGCAGAAGTGTTTAATTATTGATAATAACACCAGGTGTACCAAGAAAAAGACTCCCAAGCAGTATAAACATATTGGTGAAATGAAGATAACTGTGCTACATATAAATTGCTGAGAAAAATGTAATTTGCAGAGTCATTCTAATACAGGGCCACCCATAATTATGAGAAGCAATATTGGGACAGCCATGTGACCATAGGATTTTTTCAAGGCAAACAAAATAACTTTGTTTTCCTTCCTGTCACAAGTAATGTGAACAAATGATACATAGAATAATGCACTGCATACTTGAAATCTTATTTTTATATTTTATTTCTTTTGCAATCAAACTTTATTAAGAGTCCAGAAAAGTGTACAGAAAAGTTCCACAGAGACAAGAATATTTGACAAAAAATGGACAAAAAAGCAAAATTTTAAAAGTTTTCCAAAACATAATACACACACAAACAAAAATGAAAAAAATTAAGAAAATAATTAAGTGGGGATATACTGATAGGGAGAGGGGAAAAGTTTATGTATTAGTCATGAGCTTACAGTACTTGTGGGAGTATTTAATATCAAGCCAGTAAAACAATGTGGATATAAATTCTGAATGTCTATCTGAGGGGGAGATGTATCAAGCCTTGGAGAAAGGTAAAGTGGAGTAGTTGCCTAATGCAATCAATCAGCTTCTACAGTAAATGTAATTTCACATGGAATGGGTATGAAGTCCCGGCGGCTGAATATCCCAATGCCATCAGCCCACAGGGAGAAGATCCCAGCAGGGCAGGTAAGTAGCCTATCCCTACCCCTCTCCCCCCCTAACCCTCCCTTAGTGGTGCCTAACACTAACTCTCCCCCTCTCCCCCACTAACCCTAACTCTCCCTTAGTGGTGCCTAGCCCTAACCTCCCCACTAGTACCTAACCCTATCCCCCCCTTAACGCACCCTACACCTAATCCTCCAGGGGGGGTGCCTAATCCTAGCCTCCCCCCAAGGGTGCCTAATGGTAACCCTAACCATAGGGGTACCTAACACTAACCGCCCCCTACACAACATAACCCTAACCCCACTACGGTCGCTAAACCCCCCCCTCCCCCGGCTAACGCTAAGGGAGTCCCAGACTTACCTCATTCGGTGTGGCATCCATTGGTGCTCTGGCGTCGGGATTAAGATAGCCGTCGGTATTTTGACACCTATTTTAACTCGTTTGTTGGGATTGGGATGTTGGTATTGAGATCTCATAACTACATCCCATTTCACAGACTGTGCTAGATGAATGACTGTTAGAAACTGACTGGCTGCTTTGTGCAACTTTTCCACTTTGTCTCTTTTCAAGGCTTGATAAATCTTCTTCTAAAAGAAAAATAAGAAAAAAACAAGTATTTATTTATTGCCCTTTTAAAGTAGTGGGTGGAGGGTCCCATTCCGCTATAAGTATGGGAGCCAATGTTAATGTCAATGGAGCCCAGTGATGGAGGTGCTGACTTTCCCTAAACTCCTCCTCTCTTAGGTCCTGGCATCCAGTGCTTGGTAGCGGGTCTTCTGATTGCTGCCACTGCCGCGATCGTGAGCCCCGGGTCTGGCTGTCAGCGTTGAACAGATGGAGAAGATTTTTTAGAAAAATTAGAGAGCCAAACAAAATTCCTGCAATTTACAGTGTCCAATAAGCAGGGATTGGAGGGATCAGATGTCTCTACAGTTATATTTCCACTGGTGGTATTGGGACAGCTGTGATCTTTCTCTCCTTTTTCACATGCCAGTGCTAATTCTTAACAACATAGAGTTCCAGTCACCTTATGCTTTCGTAGTTTTTCTGTCTGTACGCACGGTCTGTTACCTAAATTGCCAAGTGATCTATATGAGGCCTCCATTGTAATTTATTTATTTATTAACAGTTTCTTGTATAGTGCAGCATATTCCATTGTGCTTTACAATTGGAACATTAATAGAACATAACTGGGTAAAACAGACAGATATATAGGTAGTAAGGCCCTGCTCGCAAGCTTACAATCTATAGGGAAATAGGCATTGGTACACAAGGATAGGTGCTATATATTGCAATTTGGTCCAGCCAGACTGCAGAGATTCTGGGTGGGCTGCATGATCCAGTCATACAAGAATGTCGGCCAAATATCAGGATGATGTGAAAGAAAGACAATGTGTGAGGTTATGTGTGGACTGTGAAAGGGGATGTACTTAGACATAGAAGCTATGAAGGTTATGTGGGCGGTTCTGGAATCTGATAAGCTTGCCTCAAGAGGAGAGTTTTCAGGGAACGCTTGAAGGATTAGAATCTAGATGTAAGTCTTACTGTGCGTGGTAAGGCATTCCATAGAGTGGGTGTTGTCACGACCAAGGTTTCTCGGCATGGTGGTCGACGGGTAATACCTGTGAGGATGCTATGGCGAGGGGCGTCTGGCGGTGGTGCTGGTGTTTGGCAAGGGGCATTGGCTGCACGTGGCTCTGTGCGGGCACATTGTCACTCTGGGCTGGTGAGGCTTGGCGGTGTTTCCGTTCTGCCTGGCATGGGCAGCGCCATCTTGCCTCCGGCCATGTGATTCAGTTGTCCAATCCTGGTGGGTCATGTGCTCTCTTCTGGGGTATACCCCTATTTACAGCTTCCTATGCCAAGCAAATTTGATGGCAACCCTAAGCTTTGTCGAGGATTCCTGGATCAGTGTGATATACACTTCACCTTACAGCCTGATAACTTTCCCACTGCAAGAACTAAAGTGGCATACATCGTGTCTATGTTGTCCGGCCCGGCCCTGGATTGGGCTTCCCCACTCTGGGAGCATTCAGATTCATTGCTGGATAACTATGCAGACTTTGTATCATCATTCAGGAGAATTTTCGATGAACCTGGTCGCACTGTATCAGCATCATGCAGTATCATGACCCTGAGACAAGGAATCCATCCTGTCAGCCAATAAGCCTTACAGTTTAAAATTTTGGCATCAGAGCTCAAGTGTTATGAGGAAGCCCTTACCTCAGCCTATTGACATGGACTTTCGGACCAACTAAAGGATGATCTGGTCACCCATGAGCTTCCCACTAACTTAAACGAGATGATTTCACTTTGCAACAAGATTGACCTGCGCTTCAGAGAACATCAGGCTGAAAAGTATAGAACTGACTGGCAAAGGTCATCTACTCCTACCTTGCCTAACCAGGGATACTAAAAAACCTCTGCCTATACTGTGGAGATTCGGGTCATCTGGTGGCCTCCTGCTCTCATAAATTGGGAAACGCCCGTTCCTAACTGACCCTGGGGACATCAAGTTAGAAGTTATGAGCCCGTCCCCAAATACTAAAGATTGCATAATTGTCTTAGCTATTGATCTCAAGCCTGAACCTGTCTTCATTACTGCTCTACTAGATTCTGGAGCAGCCGGAAATTTCATGACCACCAGTTTAATTGACAAACTACAGATTCCTTGTTTATCTCTCAATCAAACAATTTCCCTGACCTCTGTAGATGGACGGCCTCTAGCTAATGGAGTGGTCACCAAAGAAACTCAACCAGTACTAGTTCATACTGGAGCACTCCATTCCGAGTCTTTAAAGTTCCTTGTGATACCTGAGGCTTCTCAAGAAATCATTTTAGGACTACCCTGGTTACGCCAGCATAATCCCAGGATAGACTGGTGTTCAATGCAAATTCTTTCATGGGGCGCTGACTGTCAGAAATCCTGTCTTCCCAAGATATGACCTGTCTGGAAAACAGTTTCATTAATATCACCAGCAATTCCTAAGGAGTACCAGATGTTCACTGTTGTTTTTTTCAGAACAACAGGCAAATGTCTTACCTCCTCACAGAGAATGGGATTGTCCAATCGATCTGTTGCCTGACAAGATGCCACCTCGACACCTATCCTCTATCCTTGCCAGAGACCAAAGCTATGTCCGAATACATCCAGGAGAACCTAGTGAAAGGATTTATTTGTCCCTCCACCTCTCCTGATGGAGCTGGGTTCTTTTTCATCGGCAAGAAGGACGGTGGCTTAAGACCTTGTATAGACTACCGGGGCCTTAACGATATAATGGTCAAGAATCGATACCCACTTCCATTGATCACTGAGATGTTCGACAGTGTTAAAGGGTCCATCATATTCTCAAAGTTAGATCTGAGAAGGGCCTATAATCTCATCCATATTCACGCAGGTGATGAATGGAAGACTGCCTTTAATACCAGAGATGGACATTTTGAATACCTTGTGATTCCCTGTGGGTTGTGCAATGCCCCTGCTGTCTTTCAGGGCTTTGTTAATAAAATTTTCTGGGACTTGTTATATGTCTCAGTTGTTGTCTACCTGGACGATATACTGATTTTTTCATAAACAATTGAAGGAAGTATTATCCTGTCTGAGGAAGAACCACCTCTATTGCAAAGTGGAGAAATGTGTCTTCAGTGTACCTAGTGTGCCATTCCTTGGTTACATCATCTCTGGTTCCAGTCTAGAAATGGACCCCAAGAAGGTGCAGGTGATTTTGGATTGGTCCCAACCTCAAACCTTGAAAGCCATCAAGAAACTGCTTGGATTCGCCAACTACTATAGGCGCTTTATCAAGGGATTTTCATCATTAATGGCTCTCATTACAGCCCTGACCCGTAAAGGCGCTAATCCTGCCCTATGGTCACCTGAGGCAGAAGCAGACTTCCAGCTTTTAAAACAAGCCTTTATTTCTGCTCCAGTTCTACAACAACCAGATCTGGATAGGCCTTTTTATTAGAAGTGGATGCGTCATCAGAAGCTGTGGGAGCAGTTCTATCCCAGCATTGTGAAGACAATCAAGTTCATCCCTGTGGGTTTGTCTTCAAGAAATTCTCTCCTGCCAAAAGAAATTATGCTATAGGTGAACAATAACTCTTGGCAGTGAAATTAGCATTAAAAGAGTGGAGATACCTGCTGGAAGGGGCTAAATTTCCCTTCACTGACCATAGGAACCTTCTCTTCTTCAAGAATATTCAGTGTGTGAGCCCTCGTCTGGCCCGATGGGTAATATTCTTTGCTCATTTCCAGTTCACTCTGACCTTCCGGTCTGGAGCCCTTAATCAGAAAGTGGATGCTCTGTCTAGATCCCTCCTCTGTGACGACAATTCGGAGATCCAACATAATGCCCCTGTCTTGGAATCAAGAGTGTTCACCACCATAAAGTTACAGCCTCCTACTGGGAAGACTTTTGTGGCCCCGGAGTTAAGGAAACAGCTCCTCACCTGTGCTCATTCCTCTTGCTTTGCAGGCCGCTCAGGTACTCGGAAGAATCTGGAACTTTTAAAGAGAGGCTATTGGTGGCCATCCATGAAAGCTGATGTATTAGCGTTTATTTCTTCATGTACCTCTTGTACCCAGCATAAGTCTTCATGTCAAGCTCCAGCTGGTGAGTTGTTGCCATTACCTATTCCATCACGTCCATTGACACATCTCTCCATGGACTTCGTAATGGATCTACCAAGCTGTCAGGGTTACACTACCATCTGGGTCGTAGTAGACCAATTTTCGAAAATGGTCTATTACATACCTCTAAAGAAACTGCCTACTGCTCCTGACTTGGCTCACCTGTTCGTCCAACACATATTCCGTCTCAATGGTCTTCCTACCGGAATAGCTTCTGACCGAGGTGCTCAATTTGTAGCAAGATTTTGGAGAGCCCTATGTTCTGTTCTACAAGTAAACTAAATTTCTCCACGGCGTATCATCCACAAAGCAATGGATTCACTGAGAGGGTTAATCAAGACCTTGAGGCCTTCCTGAGGATTTTCATGTCATCTTCTCAAGACAATTGGTCTGTATTGCTACCGTGGGCTGAATTTTCACATAATGTCTCCTATCATTCTTCTACAAACCAAACTCCATTCCAAGTTGTTTATGGCCTTCATCCTTGGGTTCCTGAATTTCAAAGTCTGCCTGTCCTTGATGTACCAACCATGGAGGATATTGGGCCTGATTCAGAGCCACTCGTAAGCGGCAGCTCGTTCGCTCCGAGCGATGTTTGCCCAACTGTACATGCGTACGGATCGTTATACGCATGCGCGAACCAGTCAGTGCGGCCGAAATTCATGTGCTCGCAAAATAGCGAATGCCTGCTAATGTGAGTGACAGAATGAGGCGTATGTGGGTGGTAACAGGGGAAGGTGCTTGAAAACGGGGAGTGGAGATCCGAACGCAGGCGTGCTTAAAGGTCAAAACGGGCGTTTTATGGGTGTGCATATATAAAATAGCAGCGTCATTGACCACGTCACTGGGTTTTTTTTAAGCCAGAACTGCTCGCAAAATTGTGGTAGCAAAAACCAACCACAAGAATAGCGAGCAGCTCATACCCTGGTCGATGTACTCGATTAATCTAATAAATAGCGGACATGACGTAGGATGCGAGCGTCCAGGTTGCGCAGTTTCCCAAAAAACTACCGCAAGTTTTGTACGCTCGTTCAGACCTAGAGGCGTGAACAGACTGCAAACAGCGAACGGTTCATTTGAATAGCCACCCCTATTTTCTGGACGAGCGAGCGCAAATAGCGTCCGGCTCTGAATCAGGCCCATTGTACGGAGATTTGCATCTATTTGGACTCAAGTACGTACTGAGTTGGAGAACGCATCCTCTCGCTACAAACTTCAGGCAGATAAAAAGCACAGGAAGGTGCCACGCATGCAAGTTGGAGACCAAGTCTGGTTGTCCACCTGAAACCTATGGCTCAGAGTATCATCAATGAAATTTGCTCCATGTTTTATCAGACCCTTCTCCATCATTGAAATAATAAACCCTGTGGCTTATCGCCTTCAGTTGCCCCCTTATCTGAAAGTTCCCAATTCCTTTCATATTTCCCTACTTAAACCCTTGGTGCTGAACAAATTTCACAGAGTTCTTCCGGTTCCCCCTCATATCCAGCCTGAAAGAGGCGTGGAGTTTGAGGTCTCCCAGGTACTGGATTCTCGTGTACGCAGAGGGCGATTGCAATACCTGTTGGACTGGAGGGGTTATGGCCCGGAGGAGCGCTTTTGGACAAATGCCCGAGACGTCCATGCTCCTGCACTCATGAAGAAGTTCCATGCTGCCCATCCTGAGAAGCCTGGTGAGTGTCCTGAGGCCACCCATAAGGTACCGTCATGACCAAGGTTTCTCGGCATGGTGATCGATGGGTATTACCTGTGAGGTTGCTATGGCGAGGGGCGTCTGGCAGTGGCGCTAGTGTTTGGTGAGGGGCATTGGCTGCATGTGGTTCTGTGTGGGCACATTGTCATTCTGGGCTGGTGAGGCCTGGCGGTGTTTGTTCCGCCCAACATGGGCACTGCCATCTTGCCTCCAGCCGTGTGATTCAGTTGTCCAATCCTGGTGGGTCATGTGCTCTCTCTGGCCAGTCATGGTGCGACACTTGGTATTTAGGAAGGTCCAGAGCCTTCCTTCATTGCCAGTGCAACGTGTTTCTCAGTGACAGCTGAGAGAGAGTTCCTGTGCTCATTACCTGCCTCCTTCGAAACGCTACCTAGCCTGCTTATCTTGCCTGCTCCAACCACTGGACTTACCTGCACCCTTCATTTACCTTCCCCCTGCCTGAGTACCTGAGTCTGCTGTCACCCTGCACCTTGCCTCCACTTACACTCTGCTGGATTATATCTTTTCTGCCTGCATATTATTTCAGCTCACCTTACCTGCAAACTGGACTGTTCCCTGCCTGTCACCATCTGGACATTCTCCCATTTGCTTCACTACAGTTCCCAAGTGCACTTCAGTGCTTTGCCTGGACTTTTTCCTTTACC
The DNA here is from genome assembly GCA_031769625.1 of Taudactylus pleione. Taxonomy (NCBI): domain Eukaryota; kingdom Metazoa; phylum Chordata; class Amphibia; order Anura; family Myobatrachidae; genus Taudactylus; species Taudactylus pleione. The sequence goes on from JAUIMM010000716.1 coordinate 40,727, forward strand.
ATATTCATGTCTACTAAACCACTAATTAAAAGTTCCACATTTTCATTTAAATCTGCTTCTATGTCTTCTCCTATCACCACCCTGGGTCCACAACAAAACCAGAACCTCACAGGTGTCACCTGAAGAAAGTCCTGTAACCGTGAATGGGAGCAAGTAATGCACTGGGATGAGAGACGCAGATATTGTGGTGAGTGGAGATGTATGTTGGTGTGGTTTCGGTTAATGGCCTTATGTGTAAGTAAAAGTATTTTGTATTTAATATGGTTGAAAACAGGCAACCAATGGAGGGACTGACAGAGTGGGGCAGCAGACGATGAACATTTTTGCAAGGAAGCCTTGCAGCTGCATTCATAATGGATTGTAATGGTGATAGCCTGTTTTTGGGAAGACCAGTAAGGAGACTATTGCAATAGTCAATGCGGGAAATGAGTGCATAGATTAGAGTTTTTGCAGTGTCGTGTGTGAGATAGGAAAGTTTGGAGTCAAGGATGACGCCAAGGCAGAGAGCTTGTGGAGCAAGGTGGATTGTGGAGTTATCAACCATGATCAAGAGATCAGGTTAGTAACTGTTATTGGCTGGTGGAAATATAATTATTTCTGTTTTAGAAATATTAAGTTTCAGGTGGCGAGATGACATCCAAGATGAAATGGCAGAAAGACATTCAGTGACACAGACCAAAACAGATGGTTAAAAATCTGGTAAGGATAAGTAGATTTGAGTATCATCCACATATAGATGGTACTGAAATCCAAAAGAGGTTGCGAAGAGGAGGCAGAGTCAGAAAAACGAACAGTAAAAGAGCGATCAGATAGGTAGGAAGAGAACCAAGAAAGAGCTGTGTCCTTAAAACTTAGGGATTGTAGTGTGTGTATGAGAAGAGAGTGGTCAACAGTGTCAAAAGCAGCAGAGAGATCTAGAAGAATTAGGAGTGAGTATGTAGCAGTGACCAGATCATTTACTACCTTAGGGCCTGATTCAGAGCCGGACGCAATTAGCGCTCGCTCGTCCAGAATATAGGGGTGGCTATTCAAATGAACCGTTCGCTCTTTGCGGTCTGTTCACGCCTCTATGTCTGAACGAGCGAACAAAACTTGCGGTCGTTTTTTGGTTAAATGCGCCCCCTGGCCGCTCGCATCCTACGTCATGTCCGCTATTTATTAGATTAATAGAGTACATCGACCAGCTTATGAACTGCTCGCTATTCTTGTGGTTGGTTTTTGCTACCACAATCTTGCGAGCAGTTCTGGCTATAAAAAACCCAGTGACGTGGTCAATGACGCTGTTTTAATTATGCACACCCATAAAACGCCCGTTTTGACCTTTAAGCACGCCTGCGTCCGGATCTCCACTCCCCGTTTTCAAGCACCTTCCCCTGTTACCACCCACATTCGTCTCATTCTGTCACTCAAATTATCAGGCATTCGCTATTTTGCGAGCACATGAATTTCGACCGCACTGACTGGTTCGCGCATGCGTATAATGATCCGTATGCATGCGCAGTTGGGCAAACATCGCTCGGAGAGAACGAGCGGCTGCTTACGAGCGGCTGTGAATCAGGCCCTTAGTCAGTGCTTTCTCTGTAGAGTGTTGGGAACGAAAGCCGGTTGTGTGCATTTTAGAAAGTGTGTGAGATGGGTGTAGACAAGTCTCTCAAGTAGCTTGAAGGGGGATGGGAAGCAAAACAGAAACCCTCAATAATGGCGCTGTAAAAAAATAATATTTATTAAGATTGGATTTGTAACAAATATTGTTTCTATTTTTATTAATTTTAGCATGTTTACCACAAAGATGTTTCAAGTCATTTAAAGTGACCTTATAGAAACAATCTATGTTAGAACTTCTGGCACTCAAAGGAAAAAAATCAGATTTTACTTTAAAAGGAGTCACAGATCTATCAATATCAAAGATCTTAACAGATTGATCACCTGTATCTTCTTGTACATTATTAGCTTCCCAAAGATCCTCCAAATGTTTAAGGCCAATAGAATCACTAGAATCAAGGACAATTGGCATGAAGTTATCTTCCTCTTTTTTGAGATTTTTACATGCAAAATAAGCCTTACGGCATAAAGATCTTATAAATCTATTAAATTTAACAAAGAGCTCAAAAATATTAGGGCTCATTGTAGGAGAAAATTTCAATCCTTTCTCCAATAAAGATATTTGACTAGTGGTTAAATTTTGGAGGATAAATTAAAAATACTATTAGATGAATTGGTTAAACTCTTCTTAAATTTTTCTCTTTTTCTTTTACAATGTATTCCTCCTCTTCTCCCTCTGAATCTGAAACCCTTGTTCTTTTTGGGGTACCTAAAGGTTGGTATCTGTTGTATAGATGTATGTCCCTTGGGTTGCGTGGATGATGCTTCCCTAAAAAAATACCCGAACTGGTATGATCTTGATGTTCCATTAATCTAGATGGAATCCTCTCTCTTATTTTTAATCTGGCACCTAAATTTTTATGTGCTGGTGATCTATTAGTCAAGGTATCTGAGTCTATGGATCTAACACCCGGCTCTCTAAATGAGGATCGGCCACGTCTAGTCAATGTTTTAATCGTTTCAGATGGATAAGGCTTATAATTATCTCTATTGAGAGATGAATGGAAAATAGTGGGATCCATATTTCTAATTTTCGTGCTGTGGGGTACTTCATTTTTAGACATTGTAGAATTGGTAGTTCTCCTATATTGGAAGTTCTTTCTATAATTCCAGATGTCACCACCCCTGTAATCTTCAAGATCTCTCTTAAATTTATTTTGTTTAAATTCAATCAAATCTTTTTCGAATTTATCTGCCCTCTCACAAATCTTCTTATGTAGTTCAATATACTCCTATTCTGTTTGGTGTGGTTCCAATAAATTCTTAATGTCAATAATTTCTCTCTCAAATAAGACAGTTTTTCTCTCTCTAAATGTAATAACCATTTTCATCAAGTTCATGGAGCAATTATCTACAATAGAATTCCACTCCTTTTGTAACAACTCATCGTCCCCAAAAATAGAGGGCTTGTTTAATCTTAGTCCCCTAGGGATCATGTTGTTATCCACATATTTTTGGAGGTTCTGACCATCAAGCCAATGTTTAGTTTCTGACATTAAAAGATCCTCTAAGTGATAAAAAGTTTTATTTAATGAGTGTATATCAGAAGGAGTGGAATCAATGGGACCATTATCCCAATTTAAAACAACGGATTGCCTTCTACTTTTTCTATTATCAAATTGATTGATACAATTCATATCAGCAGCCAGAGGATATGACACAAATATGTGAAAATATCACAAATATAACAAGCAAAACAGAAACCCTCAATAATGGCACTGTAAAAAATTCATAAAAAGTATTGCAGCTGTGAAAGAGGTTGTCAATCCTCCTAATTGTATCCCAAGGATACTAAACAGAGAAATGGAATCGTACACAGCACTGAACCATACAAATTAGTAACAATGTAAATGTTATCTACTGTAAAATTTTATATAGCTCAATAAAAATAGCACATGTAAAAAATGAACAACAAAGAGTTTTACATCACAAGTTCTGAATAATGTATAGAGATTAAGTGCAAGCCGCAATGAATAAAACAAATGACCTTTGTAATTATGAAGCCAGTATGGGAAATTAGTCCTGAGAAGCTGGAGTCCAGTAACTGTGTTTTTCATGTTTTGTAATTGTATTTCTTTATTTTCTTTATATTCTGAATATTGCTCCCATTAACTTGCTACATCATTTATTTATATCTGTAACAGTTTTACTTTATACACACATTCATTTTCATGGCAGCATTCACAAGTTTCATACTAAAATATTCACTATTGGCTTTCCCTAATCCATTTATAGTCAGTAGGACATCAACTACATTACATTATGTCTCTTTAGTTTTTTTTCCCATATTCTACTTCTTTATTTGACACTTCATTATTGATTACATTTCTCACTTCGTTTTTTCACATAGTGGCTGTCACAGACTAGTGCACAACTCTCTTTTTATTCTTCAGAGCCGGCTCCCACAGCGTCCGCTAGCGTTGTGTGGTTGCCAGGGTTACAGCGTTCCCAGGCAACCCGATGTCCAGACCAGCTGACGTCACCTCTTGCCCATACCGGAAGTTCTCCGAGTGGGTCTGAGTGTGGCGATGCCAGTGATGTCTTCTTTCACAAGCGGTTTTCTTCCTCACACACCATTTATAAGGTAAGCTTCACCTTTACATCATTTGTTACTCACAACTTGACAAAGGGGCTTAGTGCCTCGAAACGTTGGTACTATGTTGTGATTTTTTTTTAATACACTTCGTTGAACTGTAAAAGACCTCGAGTGCCGCTGCCTTTTTCCCTACCTGTTGATACCATTTGCAGAGGGCACCTTGGCCAACTATATAGACAGAGGAGTACCAGTCCATCCTGTTTGCTATACATATATATATATATATATATATACATAAATATAGTCAAATGCATACATAGTCGCACATGTACGCATACATACAGTCATACAAATACTGTACATATAGCTACATATATGTAAAGTCGCACACATTTACACATACAATCACACGCATACATACGATCACACCTATACACATACATATGTACACATATATAGTCCCACATACAGTATATAAAATAGAGATGTGCACGGACCCCCATGTTTTGGTTTTGGTTCTAATTCATCGTTGTGTTTTGGTTTTGGTTTCAGATTTGGATTTGTTAAAAAAATTATAAAAACAGCTAAAATCATGTTTCTTGGGCCTGTTTTGTTCCTAGAGTACTATTAACCTCAATAACATTAATTTCCAGTCATTTCCAGTCAATTTGACCACCTCACAGATAACAATATTGTTTTCAATATTCAATTTTGCGACTGGGTGACAGCTGTCATACTTGCTTCCCCTTCACATTCAGTTGTTGTTTTTTTTAATAGTAGTCTTCTTCATGCCCTTCTGGGATGAAGATCCCAGCAGCAGTAGCACGAGCTGAATGATTCTTCGGAGGAATCCTGGATAGAGAAGGAGTACCTAGCATTAACAAATTGGATACAGGCCTACCTTCGATCATTTTTGTGGATATTGAGAATGAAGGTGTTGGCGGTAGAGATCGCAGGTGCTTGGATCTAGTTGAACTTGAGAGAAGAGAGCTAGCTGATGCTGGACTGCCTTTTGTTACTGTATTATTTAGCACCATTTTCTGATGTCAAAACTTTAATGAGTTCACTGCAAATTAAGTAACTGGGAAAAGATTCCTACGTAGATGGTTAACATCCCTACCTCTACATGTCATGGTTTTACAAACATTACAAATGGCTTGACAATTGTTGTCAGGATTTGGGTAAAAATAATTCCACTAACAGGTGCATTTGTTGGTTCTATGCCCAGGCATAAAATGACCTTCCTCTTATTATGGCCAAAAGCTGCTTATTGGCCAAATGATGCACTGAGCTAGCTGACTGCCTAAGCTATGCAACAGCAGTAGCACAAATATGTGGCAGTTCAACTTCCAATATGGCACATCTAGTGTTTGTGGATACTAAATCGGGATTATTATTAGCACTGTTCCATCTAAAATGAGTGACTTGCAAAGTAAAGCTAAAGTCATTTTCTATTAAGTAACCTGCAAATTGTGAATACATTGATTATTCATTAGTCCTTTAATTCTACAGACCATCCAGTTCCTAACCCTGAGAGTCTTGTACAATTGATCATGTTTCATCTACCTTTTGGAACAAAGTAGACATGTTGGTTACGGGATCTCGGCATCCTGACAGTCAGAATCCTGACATTTTTTTACATTCTATAACCCTTACCTTAACCCACTCCTCCCGCAGCCTAACCCTAACCCTCCCATCCTGCACCATAATCCAAACTCTCCCGTCCCGCAGCCTAACCCTCCCAATAGTTCTTAACCCTAATCCTCCCCCTAACCTTAAATCCCCCCTGATCCTAATACTTGCCACCACAATCTGTCAGATTCTGACAGTCGGGATGATGCTGTCGATATTGTGGGACTCTTTTTTATCCAGTCCCTTTGAGCAATATGCCGCTGTGCTTGTTTTTGTTTTTTTAACTCCTCCCCCTTTTTTTTTTTTGTGTGTGCTCAGTTGCCTTTGTTTTTGGTACTTTACACCTCCCTCTTTATCTACTCTATACCATGGTTTATAATGTTATTTTTCTAGGGGGAGAGGTGACAACTGAGTATAAATACAGTGGATATCTCTAACCTTTTTCTATTCTCAAATTCATTATTCTCCTAAACTCAGACTACAAACTGTACCATTTTTTGGCATATGGGACCTATAAAAGGATCATGATATCCTCATTATTTCCTTTATTCTAAAGCAACTCACTCTTTACTTAAAAAATCTTTCCCCACTTAGTCCTTTCACCACATGAAATAACATAAAAAAATTCCCTGTATATTTACTATATCAAAATAGGATCACACAGTACATACATAAACCTGCTACAAATAACTACAAAACTATATATTCAATTACACATATAAAATACAGTTTACGTATATATGTATATCCTAATTGTTAATGTAAGCAATGTAATATAATAATAAAATGATATATGGAAATATATATTCAATTCAGGCGCATATATGTATATATTAATATTTGACTTATCTCAGTAAAATAATGCTAAAAAGAAGCAGCTCCTAATCTGTAATTAACAGCTCATCTCTCTAAATCAAAAGCCTGGATCTATAGTTAATATACTGACTACCTAATGGCCACTGTGGATGCCTAACGATTTAACTGATCCAGACAAGGAGCGCTAATTAAAAAGTATAACAATTTATTATAATCCATAAAACACAATGAATAATAAATGAAAAAATAAACATAAAAACACACATACATACAATAGCAAGCTGATACCTGATATAAATAAATTCTAATATTAGAATATATGGAAACCACCTCTGCAGAAGGTGTCTCCTATAAATTTAATTATAGAACCATCTGATTCTTCATTAGCATAGAGTAGTTTCTAGTGTCCAAATGGAAACAAGGGTTAACCACCAGTGCTGTTATAGATGGTTAGTGTGCATCTCCAGGTGTTAATATAGTCTTTTGGAGTTTACATTGAGTATCCAAACTTGTATCAATTTTAAATGATGGCAGAATTTGATACAGGACACACTGTCTCAAATTCTCCCATCATTTATATTAGAATTTATTTCTATCAGGTATCAGCTTGCTATTGTATGTATGTGTGTTTTTATGTTTATTTTTTCATTTATTATTCATTGTGTTTTATGCATTATAATAAATTGTTATACTTTTTAATTAGCGCTCCTTGTCTGGATCAGTTAAAACGTTAGGCATCCACAGTGGCCATTAAGTAGTGTATTAACTATAGATCCAGGCTTTTGATTTCGAGTAATATAATAATAAGATACTTATGCCCTTGGAGTTCATAGGCCTTAGAAGCTCTTAAGCAAACAGTCCCAACAAATGTGTGTTAAGACTCTGGAGCTCATTCAGACCCACTCGCTAGCAAGCGGACGCTCGTTGCAGACGATGTTCACTAATGTGCGCATGTGTGTAGTTCACAGTGCACGTGCGCAAACTAGTATGAGCGATCGGAATGTGCTTGCTTGCCCTGCAAAGACAGCTAAGTGGAATGAGTGACAGGAGAGTCCATTTGTGGGTGGTAACATGGGCAGGCCAGTAGTAACGGGGGAGTGGAGTTGCGTACAACTGGTTGTATATTACACTGAAGTGCTCGCAAGGCTTGAGGTAGGGTACAATCAACCACAAGTGCTGCAGATAGATTCGATAAAAACGCGATGTACCGATGGTTGGATGTACTTCCTGGAGATGATGTACGCTAGTGGGTGGCAAAAGACAGACTGGTGGGTGTCTGTAAACTGAAAGTGATCGCTCGCCCAGAGATAAGGGGCATGCTTATGCCTTGCTGTGCGAGTGGCTGCCTTGACGTCACTTAGCTGAATTTGCACACACTGGGAGCAAACGGCCGCTTCTTGCGAGTGGGTCTGAATCAGGTCCTCTGTTCATTCCCCTATCTGGATATTAGGTGTAACTTGACTCACAGGAAGTGGGGGAAGTATTCTCTGTCTCCTGATGAAGTGTGTGTGTGTGGGGGGGCAGGTCTTTTCATGTGTTAAATGAAAACAAGAAAAACTGGTTTCTACTCACAAAAGGTTAAGAAATGACTAGTACCTGTGAGGACCATACTAAATGTCTGCTACTCCTTAAATGGTGAATAATAGAATTCTCCTTTAAAGGCCCCAATGCCCTGTTACAGGAGAAATCCATCACCAAGTGATGACTTCCATCACCAGGGGATGCTGAGAAGTATTAGACCCTCTGTACTGACTGCTATGTTCAGTACTATGGGCAACATCTCCACTTCTGAAAACTCCCACTTTGGTAAATTTATCCCTTAGTGTATAAGATTGAATCATGGTAGATATGTCCTTAAATCTGTCCAATTCTTTTAAGCCTGACCAAATGTCAAAATGTTGTTTCACTTTGGTGCACTGAGTTGACTTATGATCCTCACCCCCAGTGGGTCTCTTGGAAAAGGACAGTTTGTTCATGGCAGAAGCATTAGCAGGAGAGACTGAAGCAGGAGATGTCATAGTGTTATGTGCCATTTGAGCTGACAACTGATGGCAAGGAGTTCTTTGCATCTCTTAAGGTCTGTGTCAGTTGGAAAAAATACTTTACGTACAACTTAAACCTGGGATCAAGCATGGTTGCCAAAATGTAGTGATCCAATTGCAAGATCTTTACAACCCTTTGGTCCCGGCAAAGCGAATAAAGAACTTGATCTGCAATTCCCATATTCTTAGCAGAATCGCTTTTTTTCATCTCCTCCTTCAATTTCTCTAGCTACTTTTGGAGTAGTTTTACTAAAGGAATCACTTAACTCAAGCTGACAGTGCCGAACTCCCTTCATTAGTTACTACAATGTTTTCAGTAACTTGCATAAAACAGAGCATTCTCCAGTGTTCTGGACTAAGGTACATTACCCCTTCTCTCCCTATGTCATGGCTTGTTGGGTGGATTTCCACTTGGTCACTACCCCTCTTGTTTCAGTTGGTGGCATGGCAAATTGAAATGTTCTTGCAGCCACTGCAATCTTCTACATGCGGTTGCTGAAGGTCAAAAATGTCCAGAAGCATTTCAGGACAGCATCTCCTGAACACCTCTTTAATTTTTTTTAAACAATTCTGAACTATCAAGTCTACTGTGTGGGCAAAACATGGGACAAGTTCAAATTCACCAAGTTTTAATTTTTCTCAATGT
>JAUIMM010000716.1:1255000-1617146 GCA_031769625.1 Taudactylus pleione
CCACCAATGTCTAATTTCTCTACTTTCCAATTTCTCTAGATTCGTATAAAGGTCACAAAAAGTTTTAACATAGAACTGTAGGACATACTAACATATAGAGTAGAGAAATAAAATAAAATAAAATACTCTTGACTAACATGAATTTGGAAAATAACTTTGAATTATCACGGTTTTCATTTTGATCAAATATGGACGTCCATTGTATCCTATTGAGAGTAGGAACAAATGTGATGAATACTATCAAAGGGACTCCCTTAAAAGACGGACAACATACAACTGCACGTGGCCATCTTGGTTCCTGGCAACTCCCAAACGGGAAGTGACGATATCGGAGGGAACGTACACAGATGACCACGCGGGAGAACCAGGTGATCGGCGCATCCTGACTGAACAGGAAGTGACGGTGAAGCCTGGACCACATGGATCAGAGGTGCAGAACGAATGGCCAGACGAAAAACAAAGAGATAACCGGATATGACGTAACCGGATGTGACGGCCCGCCGACCGGAAGTACACGTAGTACGGCTGGGCGGAGAGCGACAATCAAGCAGGTATATAAGGCGGCAGAAGTGAGACCCACACACCATCCTGAGGAAGCCTAATGACAGGTGAAACGCGTTGATGACAGTGGAGGGGGACCTGGACGTTATACTGCAGTTTATCAGGTACCCTTTAGTTTGCCGGCAAACTTTTCAACTGATCGCCCCCTGCTTGGATTTAATTTTTGGACTACATGTGTTGAATTAAAGACATTTCACTACCAAAGGAAACTTCCTGGATATTGATCCTGAATAGGGACCAGAATAATTAGCTATTTAGCGTGTCTGCATCCCCCTTTTTTATTCTATTTTATTTTATTTCTCTACTCTATATGTTAGTATGTCCTACAGTTCTATGTTATCTGTTACGTGTTGTAAGTCAGTGTTTTTTAAATAGTTAGCATGATCAATAAACCTGCATTATAATTATCACTGCTTATTTCATTTATTTAGTATCTATAGGATGCGCTAGAGGTTTTTCTTTTATCCACTATATCTATCAGGGAGGGTGAGCCCCCTTTTTTCCTTCCTCTAAAAGCGATACCTATAGGATCTGTAAATATTAGCGCTACCTTCATTTTTGTTTTTTTGTTTTTTTCCCTTGTCAAAGGCATAGAACCTAAGAAAGGTGTGGACAGAAGACCATGTGGCCACTTGCACAAATTGTTCAGCAGACCCCACGTTGAAACACCCACAATGGTCCCACAGACCGAGAAGAATGTGCTATCACAGTGTTTTGGAATAGGGATATCAGCCTGTGTGTAAGCCTGAGGGATAATCATGCGCATCCATCAAGCCAGAGTTTGTTTGTTAGCTGGCCAGCCTCATTTGTGAGAACCAAACACAAAAAGAGCGTCTGATTTTCTAAAAGAGTTTGTACGATCAACATAGATACAGAGAGCATGAACCACATCCAGAGAGGCTTCATCTGCAGAAAGGTCTGAAGGCTGGAACCACAATCTCTTCATTCACATGAAAATGCTTTACTACCTTAGGAAGGTAAATTGTCCACGTATGGAGGACAGCTCTATGCTGGTGAAAAATCAAAAAGGGAGGAGCGACAAGAGAGCACTGCCAAATCAGAGACTCTGCAGGCAGAGGAGATAGCGAGGAGAAAAACTGTCTTTGCTGTCAACCACTTAAAATCTAGAGCCCACAGGTTCAAATGGGGGAGCCTGTAGCCTTTTGAGAACCAAAGACAAATCCCACGGTGGGACAAAGGGTGGCTGAACTCGGAGAACACCCTGAAAACAAAAAGTTCTAACATCTGCCAGAGAAGCGATCCTTCGCTCGAAGGAAATGGACAGTGCAGAAACCTGTACTATCAGGGTGGCCAAGCGGAGACCGGGGTCTAACCCAGCCTAGAGAAAAGCAAGTACCCAGGAAACCCTAAAAACCTTAGGCTCATACTTTCTGTGGGAACACCATTGACCAAAGGCGTTCCAAACTCTGTAATAGATGAGGGCAGAGGAAGGCTTTTGTGCCCTAAACATCGTCTGAATCACAGAGCTGGAACCTCTAGCTCCTAAGATGGAAGACTCAAGAGCCACGCCGTCAAAGACAGACAAGGTACCCCGCGCTAACAGATCCAGCCACAGAGGAAGAGGAAACAGTGTCTATGAAGAGACTCTGTAGGTCGGTGAACCAATGGCGCCTGGGCTGAGCAGGAGCTATCTGTATTACTGTGCCGCCTTCTAGCTTGATTTTCCTGAGGACCCTTGTGAGGAGGGAGATTGGAGGAAAGAAGTATGCCAATTTGAAGCCCCACCTCACTGCCTGAGCATCTATGTAGGTGGCTGAAGGGTCTTTGGTCCTGGACCCATACCTGGGGACCTTGTGATTGTGACATGAGGCCACGAGGTCTACGTCTGGTAATCCCCATTTGTCCACCAGGAGTTGAAAGACATCCGAGTGAAGAGCCCATTCTCCGGCGTGTATATCCTGACGACTTAGGAAGTCTGCTTCCCAGTTGAGGACTCCATAAATTAATATTGTTGAGATTGCCAGAAGATGACATTCTGCCCAGACCAGAATGTTTGCCATTTCCCTCATGGCTGCCCGACTTCGCATGCTTCCCTGATGATTGAGGTAGGCTACTGTGGTCATGTGGCCATGGAGAGGGTCCTGTACCAGAGCACTTTATATACTGCACGAAGCTCCAGGATGTTTATGGAAGGTGACTTCCCTGGGTTGTCTACCCTGAAAAGGTATGATGACCTGTCACTGTGCCCCATCTGTGAAGGCTGGCATCCGTGGTGAGGAGCACCCACTTTGGGAACCAGAAGGGGCGACCCTTGTCCAGATAAAACATCTGCAGCCACCATGAGAGGGAAAGCCAGACCTCCGGAGGATCGTCTGGGACCAGGTCAGATGATACTGGCCATTCCACCATGATATAATCAGTTGTTGGAGAGGCCTGGAAAGTAAATGGGCGTATTCCACCCTATCAAAGGTGGATACCATGCACCCCAGGACCTGCATCGCTGAGTGAATGGATACCCTTAGATTGTGGAGCAATTTGCGCATGCGCAATTGTAGAGCCAAGATCTTGTCCCTTGGCAGAAATATCCTTTGTGCCTGAGAATCCAGGAGTGCACTCAGATATACCATCTGTTGTATTGGAGAAAGGGAGGACTTTTTCCAGTTGATGATCATGACCACCATTATTTTGGTAAAGACCCGAGGGGCGTTGACAGACCAAAAGGCAGCGCCCAAAACTGGTAATGTTGCTACAGGACAGCAAGCCGTAGGAACAGTTGGTGGGCTAGAGTATTAGGCACATGCTGGTATGCATCCTGGATGTCCAGAAAAGCCCTAAAATCCCCAAAATAGTCTAAAATGGAACCTGGGCACTTGGATAAATCTGTTGAGCTTCTGAATCAAAAATGGATTAGAATAAAAACCTGTTCCTTGATGAGTTAAAGGAACCCGGATTATCACCCCTGAATGCAGCAGGGAGTGAATGGCCTCCTGGATCGATCGATTGCAGCAAACACAGATCTGCCAATCTTGAAAAGCCCATCCTTTTACTAGTAACGGTCTGCAAATCTGCTGATCATGGCCATACACCAGCATTTACAGTCCCAATCCAAAATGTTGGACAATCTGATTTAACAATTCCAATCACTTTTTGGTTGCAATCTGCGATCTGTGAAGCCCATACATTGCAGATTGCAGGGAAGGGGGGGTTAGGGTTAGGCACCAGGGAAGGAGGTTAGGCACCCCTAAAGGAGGGTTAGGGATAGGGTTAGGGGGGGGGGGAGTAGGGTTAGTAAATACTTACCTTTGGAGCTGTCTGGATCTTTACTGCTGCCGGTCTTCCGACGTCGGGATTTGAACCTCCGGACATAGGTCTGGCAGTATTTCATACCGATCCCATAAGACTACAAACATATCCAAATGATCAAGCTCCAAAATGGTTATGGTATTAGCCATTGTCTGCTAGGTGTCTCGGCACCCAGTGTCGTCCTGTGCATAAAATAATTATGGTAGCAGGTGGGTGGAGGGCAAGGAACTTCTCCAGCCGGACCTCGGCGCCCCTGTGCAGCCGCACACAAGGAGCGTGCCTGGAGTCGGCCTTGGCCATTGTAGCCCATTGGCAGTAAAGTGATCCCTTTGCAGATTTCTGTCTTTGGAAGCAGGTGGGATAATTACTCACCCAGCAATATAGATTACCTCACCTGTGCATGATTAAAGATATCCACAAAACATGACCTGTCGGGCGTACTTGAGGACTGGAGTTAAGAACCCCTGGTATATGTAAAAAAAAAAAATACACTTGGAATATGTGGAATGTGGATAGTTGGTGAAAATGATGAAACCTTGAAATCATCTCCTCTCCTGCTTGCCTGCACATTGGTAGTACTGACACAATGATGTGATTATTAGTGTCCTGCACTTTAAATCTGCTCTTCACTCTGAAATACTTTTAGAACATTCTCCACAGCACGCAGCTGATAACAGTAAAGTGGTTCCCTCCTCATACATAGCATGCAATGTTACAGATCACGGGAGGAGTGTTACTAAATGCTACCCCCCTCCCCCACTCCCCTTTTCCTACAGTATCCCCTCCCTCCTCTTTCCTCTCTCTGTGCCCTGATCTCAGAGGAGCTGCTGCTGCCTGAGTGTTATTATTCTGCCTCTGCAAAAGGACTAGACGTGGATAGAACTCACATAGTCATAAACAACAATAATAATATTATATTATTAAGAGGTTGGAACAGATAGTGTTTTGGAAGAGAAGATTTATTATTGTTGCTGCTGAGGGAAGGGGAAGGACATCAATGTGACTCAGACAGCAAACTCCGGGATTATACATACAGCCAGGGTCCTTTCCTTCCTGCAGCTGATCTGGGAAGAAGGGGATCTGCAGCCATGTAAGTCCAGCTTTCTCCCTATATATACCATATATGAATGCATTCTGATTGCAGGAACTGGGCCTTCTCTGTAGCTTGGTACAGGAACAGCTGTGAGATCTCTGCTATGGGATTTGTGTGAGGCTGATTGCTGCTGTTGCGTAGTAATTTAAATCAATAATATTAGTAGAGTTAAAAATTGCTTATCTCCATCCAATGTAAAGTAATTGTTTTCTGACATTTTATTTAAGTAATAGCACATCCTTTGTCAGCAGACAGATGTACTGGTTTCCGTCAGAAAGTTATTACAAAATAAGTCTAAAAATGATTCAGCCATTTATTTTATAGGTTCTATCTGCGATGTGACTAATGTATGAGCTGATGGTGTCTCCGTGGTACATACCCAGTGTCATATGTGCAATTTGGTGTTTAGGTTTTAGGGCTACAATTGCAAACTCTATCTGATTTAATGAATAAAACTTGTGTACTTGGTGACTACTTCTGCTATTGGAAGTGGTGATGCAGATGTTTCAATAACTAATACAGTTAAGGTCTGGAAATAATTAGTAATTGTTTTTGGGTTTTATGAGATTCCAATCTGTAAACATGTGAGATATTTGCTGGATGAACTAGCCTGAGTTTTCATGGCAAATCATTAGCATCAGTATGATATTGTATAACCTAGTCAGATTTTACATCTTGTTAAAAATATAGTTGATTAGTGTACATATACTGTATGCTAATTCTGTGATACATTGTTTCAGTATTTGTGTTTGTGTGTGTATATATATATATATATATATATATATATATATATATATATTAATTATACTGGGTTCACATTGCACATCTAGGTGAATTGAATTGCTCTGGGACCAGCATCCTGGCGTTATTCACATCGCAATGAATTGAATCTTCCCCATTGTGACATCTTTTCCCATCAGCTTATCTGTGTTTGCCAACGATTTGTCTTGGGGTTAACACTTTTATCGTTCCTACTGGGGTTACTGAACCACCAGAGACAAACTATTAGTGGCAACTGCACATCACTTGTAGCAAAGTGGTTGTTGCCACCACCAGGCTCATTC
Source organism: Taudactylus pleione (assembly GCA_031769625.1). Classification (NCBI taxonomy): domain Eukaryota; kingdom Metazoa; phylum Chordata; class Amphibia; order Anura; family Myobatrachidae; genus Taudactylus; species Taudactylus pleione. Next base: position 1,260,983 of record JAUIMM010000716.1, read on the forward strand.
ACTGGATCCACTTACACCTGGGAGCTGTGTATAGAGTACAGCACCTTTTTGCTGGTGATTTGGGCTCAGGACTGCAGGATAGCAGGCAGTGTGTTGACTCAGGATGCTGACTTCAACACAAGACACCCTGGAAACTGATTAGAGAGTTGGCTTTTATCTGTAGGCCACTGGATTACTACAGATAATAAGCATCCTGTGGTTCTTGTAGGAAGAATAGTGTTTATTGCTCTCGAATAGTCCTTGTAGGCAGGACGGGCATCAGACATGATGGGGCCCAGTTCAAATGAGACAGACCCATGACCACCTCATTCACAAGCAGACATCTGTGACTGTCTGTGAATAAAGGTGCATACACACACAATTTTTTAAACGATATCATTTAACAATACTCGTTTGAAAAAATCATTCACTTTCTGAGTCAAACGATGAACGATTATTGTTCATGCACGTTCACTTTTGTAGTTTGTAGTTCAGTCAGACTTGTCAACTCAACGATTTTCATTAAGGGAATATGCAAAAATCTTTGTAGTTCAAACATATTGATCATTACACTTTAAAAAATCTGACATAATCTGACAGAAAATCGTTCATAAAATTGTTCATAAAATCGTTGGTAACAAAATCATTGTGTGTGTATGCAGCTTAAGAAGCAGGTTGTAGCCGCGATCATCATAACCACAGGGCCTCTCTTCCCGATCAGGCACCATACACTGGTACTCCCAGTACAACCTTCTCCCCCACCTGATGGCCGTGCTTGCATATACAGCTTTTACACAAATGTTGGCAGAGGGTAGGTCAGCTTCCTTCCCTCTTTAACTAATCCAGTATGATTCACTCAGTTTTCATGTGAATCAGCCTAGATGTTCTCCCATCTTGCAATATTTTCTTCAGTGATGGGGATATACCCCTCACCCTCTCCATGCACTGCGAGAGGGAGATGGGTGGCATGGTCAGCACACTCTCTACCCTGGAGAGGAGACCTGTTCTGGGGCCTAGCACCCTTTTCAAGCTGAAATAGAGAGTGAGTGACCAGATACTAGAACAGTAGTCTCCTGGTTGCAGTGCAGCACTTTACTGGGTATGATTCCCAGGAGGCTCTACTTCATCAGAAGTTACTTCGGTGACTGGGTCCTGCAGTGCTGCGGAAAAAAAACCCCCAGGGCTCTGGTCCCTGTGAACAAGAATCGGAGGGGTGGTGCACCATCGGAGATGGTCAGATCACCAGGGTGAATGGAAATACATTTAGCTTTTATTTACACATATTTAAATTAGATTTTTTGCCTAGTGCCAGGGCTAAACCTCTTTGATGCTGCAGCAATGAACATTAATGGAGGGAGGCTATATATATCAGAGGTTCCCAAACTCTGTCCTCAAGGCACCCTAACGGTCTAGGTTTTAATAATGGGCACAGGTGACGTACAGGTGTGTCCTCATACATCTTTGCTACAGTCGCGCTAAATAGCCCCTTTGGGCTCGCCAGGTCCCGTGAGATTCTGCTAGTGCCAGGCGTCTTTTTTGCTTCTTTTTTTCACCAAAAATGCATCTGTTGCAATGTGAATAGTACTCGCCAGCAGACTGTGCTGATTAATTTGATATGTGACACTTTTATATCTATGTGTAACTGAGTCTCTGAATCTGTATACGAAGTGCTACAATGTAGTGGCCACAGCTTTTTTCATTCCAAGTTCTGTTGTGCTTCATACAAAGGCTCAGGTGCACACAGATATACAAGTGTTCTATATTAAATTAATCAGCACGTCTGCTGGTGTGTCTGTGTCCTATTGCAACATATAGCCGTATTCAATATGAGCCGAGCCACGATACTTTTTCGCGGCCCGGACTTTCAGCCTACTTCGCCTGTATTTTGTAGTCCCAGATTTACTCTGTATTCAATATGGAAGTACGCGAAAACGGGACTTAAACAAGCGGAACAAGTGAAACTTAAACAAGCGGAAAGTACTGTCAGTTTTGGGGATTTCAGCCTGACGCCCCCCAAATGATGCTCTGACATGGGGGTTCCTATGGTAACCCCCCGATTTGGCTTGCTGAAGGTATTTGGTGTTTTTTTTTAAACTGGCTCAATAGCTGCTAAATAGCGTTTTTCTATGCGTGATGCAGAATAGTATTTTGGAGTTTTTTTCCAGAAAATAAGTTATCCCAGCAAATTTGGGGTACTTGAAAATGTGAGCATATTGAAAAGTTGCTATAGTGAAGTTGTAAAAATCGTGAAAATTCCACCTGCCGCAAGCACCTGCAATCAAAAAAACACTTGGGCCATACTTGGGGACCCCTCCAGAGTCAAGATCGGTAGTCTTTAAGTTTTTGCCCCCTTTTTCAAAGTCATTTTTTGGGGTGTCCTTAAGTGTTTTTTTAAATTTTTTTAAACAGATGACTGTCTGAAGGCTGCACGGGGGTTTCCGCAACTTTGCACCCCAAAACCCCAATTCTGCACTTTTATTCGCCTCTCAATCATAGGCGAAAATTTTCCACCTATAACATTGCATTGACTTTCCATTGCCTAGGCGGAAAGTCTTTCAAATTGAATACGGGGTAAAAGTCAAACAGGTGAAAATGACGTCATCGGTGAAAAGTTTCCGCCAAAAAACACACTGAAACGGACTTTTTGCCTCAAATTGAATACAGAAAGGAAAATCTTTATTTTAAGGTTAAAAATATCGGGACACTCACAAGCCCGAGTGGACTTCCTGCTCTAATGGAGCAGGAAGTCCACTACTGACATCACGAGTGATGTCAGTAGGGCCGCCCACAGATGGCAGGCGTTCCTAAGGGAACGCCTGCGTTTGTGCAGCCACCCCCCCTTCCCGCCTACAAAACAGGGCGAGCTGTCAATCAACATCGACCGCTACCCCGTCTTGTAGCGAGACCCGTTTCGACGGAGCTGCCATCACAGAACGGGTCTCGCGCATGCGCACCGCTGGTTAGGACATATTATTTCTTTAGAACCCTCCTGATCAAAACTCTATGTACACAATAAAGTGTATGTAGCACAAGATAATGTACTTTACATAAAATATAGTATTGCAAACATTTTATACTTGGAACATTTGTTCAACAACCCTTACACAGAGGAAAGGGTTTTGCAGAGACTGACTTATGCTATAAAGCTGTTGATGTGTATATGTAAACATTTCCAGGGAATTGTGTAATGACTAGGATAATAAAGAACTAGAAAGTTGCTGAAACCAAAAAGCTGGTATACTGTTAATAGGACAGTAAATTATCTTTAATTCCAGTTTGAGGGAGTTGACAGTTCTATGAGATTCTCTCTAAGTGGATATATGGGACAATTTTCTTATCTGAGAAGGAAGACTCTGCCATATAGCGTGGCATGCGGTGCTGTTGCCTATTAGCAGCCCCAAAACACTCGCATGCCAATGAGTCTGCCATGTAGACTTCAATGAGAAGCTGGTTTAGGGGCCCTTTACAGGATGAGGATTGGGAGGGGATATATATATATATATATCTACCAATCTACCAATGGGCAAATGTTTCATAAACAAATTAACATGTAAATATAAAGGGTATACAATCGGGAAACCGGCTGCCTTAATACCGACAGCCGGCTTCCGGACTGTCATGTCCCGGTGAGGGTGAAATGCCGGGCGTCTAGATGTAGACGCCTGACATTTCCCCGACGCCGGGAGACAGGTGCCCGGAATCCCGATCGAAGGGATGCCGGGCGCCGCGAGCGGACAGCCGCGGGGGGGAGGGTTAGGTTTAGGGCACCCGGGGGGGACTTAGGGTTAGGCTAGGGGGAGGGAGGGTTAGGCTAGGGGGAGGGAGGGATAGGCACCCCGGGGGGGACTTAGGGTTAGGAACCCCCCAGGGGGACTTAGGTTTAGGCAGTGGGGAAGGGGGGGATTAGGGTTAGGCACTTGGGGGGGGAGGTTAGGGTTAGGCACCCCCTAAGGAGGGTTAGGGGGCTAGGTTAGTTTATACTTACCTTAGCGACGATCGGAATTTCCAATGCTGTCGGGCTTCCGCTGCCGGGCACGCTGCTTTTATCATACCGATTCCCTTTTTGTTTTGCTGATTTTTTTTTTTTTTTTCAGTCCCATTACATATAGCTTGATTTGAGACAATTTGTTAGGTCGATGCTTCATGGTATTTGTGTAGGCATAATATAATATAGCTATATAGTGACTTTGTGCCACCATGCGTTTTGGTAGAGCCCAGTGTCTTTCCGTGCAATTGTTTTTTACCTTCAAATGCATTTAATTTGCAAAGTGATGCAGCATGCCTATATTCTGTGTGCGACTGCGGGTGCAACTGCATGCAAAATGCTACGTTAGTGTCAGTAGCTGTGACACTGTAACGTAGCATTTTGTATGCACCTGCACCCGCACATAGAGTATAGGCATGCCGCATATCATTTTTTATCAGCAGAAGCTGCTTGTGCCTCCTATTCGCACTGCTTTAGGAATAAGATGCATTTGATGGTAAAAAGTTGCATGAAAAGACGCTCTATGTTTCTGAGTCATGCCACGGGATGGAAGTAAGATGTATGTGGACAAATATGTACCTAGTTTTGTAAACTGTAAACAAATGTGTATACTACATATCTATAGATGTTTTAAATTCGGTATTTTTTTAAAAAAAATTTGTTAAGGTAAAACAATACAATAAGTTTGAGTTACTTGTATTTCCTAGAAATTTCTCATTAAGGATCATAGGGCCTGATTCAGAGCCGGACGCTATTTGCGGACGGTTGTTCTGAAAAAGGGGCTGGCTATTTAAATTAAGCGCTCGCTCTTTGCGGTCTGTTGACGCCTCTATGTCTGAACGAGCGAACGAAACATGCGCTCGCTATTTTGAAAAAACGCCCCCTGACTGCTCGCATCATACGTCATCTCCGCTATTTATTAGATTAATCGAGGACATCGAACGGCGTATGAACTGCTCGCTATTCTTGTGGCAGCATTTTCCTACCGCAATCATGCGAGCAGTTCAGGCTAAAAGACAACCAAGTGACGTGGTCGATGACGCTGCTTTGTTAATTATGCACTCCCATTAAACGCCCGTTTTGACCATTTGGCACGCCTGCGTTCGGATCTCCACTCCCCGTTTTCAAGCACCTTCCCCTGTTACCACCCTCAAACGCCTCATCCTGTCACTCATATTAGCAAGCATTCGCTATTTTGCGAGCACACGATTTCCGACCGCACTGACTGGTTGGCGCATGCGCATTACAACCCATACGCATGCGCAGATGTGCGAACATTGCTCGGAACGAACGAGCGGACGCTTACAAGCGGCTCTGAATCAGGCCCATATTTCCCAAAATCCAAACAAATTCAGTGAGGACTTATCCCAATGACTTGTATGTTTTGGGGCTGATGCTCTTTTCTCCGCCTACCTCATTGGAACGGGGCTGTCACTGTCTCTGGGTCTAGTGTAAAAGCTGGGAGCTGGTTCAAGTACTTTCAGAATTTTAGATTTGTGCGCATAGTATTTTATCACAGAAGGCTGTATTGTGTGCTGTATGCAGACTTCTACATGTGGAGTAAACGCCCAGTGACGACATCCTGGGAGGTCCCTTGGCAGGAGGGAAAGCCCTTGGGTCTAATAAAGATGCAGGGTGCTCTTCCAAAGCTCTCAATGTTACAGCATGAGTTACCATGGTTTAATTGTATATTTGTAAACTGTACACTTATTTATGCATATAAATAAACACATTTTAACAATAATAAAATTATATTAGAACAACACATACAAGTTTATATATTTAATTTCGGGCCACATCGCTGCAAGAAGCCTTTGCCACAATACTTCTGTTTGTTTTTTTTATATTGTTTAGACATTTCAGTATAGTAAATGTTTGTGGTTTTGAACAAATAAAAAATACAACAACTATGATTTTGATTTCATTAAAAAATGAAAAATAATCTGTTGTAGTGTGGATAAATGATTACTTTGTAACACGGCTTTCCAAGAAAATGATGAATAAATTAGATTATTTTGCCACATGTCTGTGTATTGAGGACCATTCATAGATGTACGCAATGCCGATATTTATGCAGCTCGAGCAATTGTTTGCCATTGCGCCTATGTATCAACCACACTGCGCACGCGCAGCAACTGCTTTCCGATTATGCCTGCATACAGTATCCATTTGCAAAGTGAGTGACAGGAAGTCACCGTTTGGGGGCGGCTTGGCAAACGCATGTCTGACTGTTTAAACGCTGATTCATATGCTTGCATAAATTAGACATTGTGATCTCCTTCACAACATGAGAGCTCCCAGCTCCCTGCGTGTCATGAGAGCTGCAGTGTTTGTGGCATTGCCGCATATGCTGCTGGGCTGCCCAATCTGCGTCAATGTTGCCGATGTTTATACTTTTGCACGTCGTCGGATGGATATGCGAAGGCAGCAGTGGGCGTTTCTATGCTCGGCTGTGCTTTGCCATATTTTAGCAACCGTGATCTGTGAGAGAATGCAAATGTGATTGCATTAGTTAGTACTCAGGGACTGATTCAGAGATGTACACTATGTCAATTTAACATTGAAGTACTCTATAAAACTTTATGCAGATAATTATAAAAGGGCCTGGTGTGGTCTCACGGCAAGAGGTCTGGGTACTGTCCCGGCAAAATCGGTACAGTCGGGTGGTATGCTTTTTATTTCTCTGAGTCAATGAAATATAAACTAACAAAACATATACATTTTATCAGAATTAAAGGATGTTATGTAGTTGGATAATTTACTAAACACCAGATATTCTACACCTGCTCTTCACTCACATGCCACCCTTGTCTAACAGTCTGTCACAAACATGCTTCACCTTCCCGCCAAACTGTCACTTGCTGTAAATGCCACTCTTTGTGCCCCACGATCAAATATTTACACCTACATGAGTGTAAATAATGAGCTCAGGATTTGCTGTGGCAGTTCCTGGGTCTGGCACTAGCGCAGTGGAGACTGTTGCATATGACAGCTGTAACCAATAAGAATTAGCCTGATTCTTATTTGCTATTGCTGTCACACATGACAGACAGAAACATGACCGCAGCGGCGGCTTTGGAGCAGTTCGCCAAATAAGAATCAGCCTGAATAGTCAGGGATTCAGTCAATCTTGTTTTTCCCTGACTATTCTGTTATCTCTTTGAGACTATTAAGTAATATGATGTGATGCTTTATTTTGCAAATACCGACTGGAATAATCATTATGTTACTATGATTGGTTTTCATATGATATGTACACTGTTTTATTTAATATTTCGCCAGGTGTTTATTCAATAAATCTATCCCTTATAATTAATGCTGAATTGCTAGAACTTCTAGCATACCATTCTGTCTATACAGTTACATGTTTGCAACTGTTGGATGTTTTTGTATCTGTAAGGAGTTCTTTTCAGCCAAATGCATGTAATAGCTGTGTGTATATGTCTATTTATGTTTATTGTAATGGTATAAGTTATTGTTTCGCCTAATCTACACTATCTTTATTACCTTCTATAGTAGTTGATGTAGGGCATCCTTTTTATTTTTGTTGTTACTCATTAAAAGTTACATATTAATTATTGTTTAATATCGAAAGAGTGCTCACGTCACAGAGTTTTTCCTTTTCCGCTTGTTCTAACCCCTGGTCTATGTCATGGTATAGACTTTGCAACTTGGTGACCAGACACATTTTAGCCTTCTGTTACATTCTGGTGAAGATGATTGTATATAGTTTACAGCAAGGGTTCTCAACCGGATTATGGCGAACTATATAGCGACTATAGGAATAGGTCAAGTACGACTTGGTTATGCGTTTATAAACATTTCTGACATTAATTCCACATAGCACATTGCCCTCTCCACAGAGTTCTTTCGGCCCCCTCTACAGACCAGAACTCTACCCTGGAAATACACTATTCATCTCCCTGACTGGCCCTTACAGCTATTAAAGCGAAACTAACCTCAATCAAACATTTTGCCAGGCTCCTTGAGATCAGAATCTGCTCTCTCTCCACCTCATGCCTCCGTGTCTAGCTCTCTCCAGCCTTGTGCCTCCATGTTTAGCTCTCTCCAGTCTCCTGCCACCGTGTCTTTCTCTCCAGCCTTATGCCTCCGTGTCTCTCTCTCCAGCCTTGTTTCTCTCTCTCTCCAGCCTCGTGCCTTTTCCCCCTCCCCATTTCTCTCCAGCCCCACGACCATCCCCCTGAGGCCTCCATGGCTCAGACTTGTTTTTCCAGCACATCCCGTAGATGCTTGATCGGATTGAGAACTGGGGAATTTGGAGGCCAAGTCAACACCTTGAGCTCTGTTCCTCAAACTTTGCAGTGTAGCATAGTGCATTTTCCTGCTGAAAGAGGCCACTGCCATCAGAGAATATCGTTGCCACGAAGGGGTGTATTTGGTCTGCAACAATGTTTAGGTAGGTGGCACATGTCAAAGTATAATCCACATGAATGGCAGGATCCAGGGTTTCCCAGCAGAACATTGCCCAGGACATCACACTGCCTCTGTCGGCTGGCCTTCCCATAGTGCATGATGTAAAAGAAAATGTGATCATCAGGCCACCTCCTTCCATTGTTCCATGGTCCAGTTCTGATGCCCATAGTAGTCACTTTGACCAGTCTGCGGTTACATAGCCCCATACGCAGCAAGCTGCAATGTACTGTGTGTTCCAACATATTACTATCATAGCCAGCATTAACTTTTTTTCAGCAATTTGTGCTACAGTAGCTTGTCTGTGGGACAGGACCAGCTTTTTTTCCCCACTCGTATCAATGAGCCTTGGGCACCCTGTTGCCGGTTCACCGGTTGTCCTTCCTTGGACCACTATTTGTAGGTTCTTGCTGTTTTGAGATGCTCTGGCCCAGTCGTCTAGCCATCACAATTTTAATAAATGTTTTTCACTTCACCTATCAGTGGTTTTAATGTTATGGCTGAAAGATGTACATGGGTGCTTTTAAAGCCATTTTCACTTGGTGATTTTTGCCTTTTTATTTTACTAAAATTCTTAAAGCTAGTAAAAATCATGTAGGTCACACAGTATAAATCACTGGTGTTTTTGTTAATACTGTGTTCACATTTTGATTTTCAGAATGCAACTTTGATATATTTTTTGTTCACAGTGGGTAACCAAATTTATACATCATACACATCTTTAAATTGATTGAGTTCAATGCAATGGTTAAGCTAAGTTCAGTTACGCAGTTGAGAAAGATGAAGAGATCATGTGTGGAACAAAAATCAACAGAGTACATTTTAATCTGAAGTGCTGCATAATTAACTGGTGCTTTTGTAGATAAAGGTTAATAATAATACTGCAGATTTTCTTTCACTACCTCCTTTTATAACTGGATCACTTCCGGTATTACTGGGGCCTTGTACTGTTGGAAAATTATTATAAAAACAGGATGTATGTGTTCATCTTCTGTACTGCAAACATCTCATCCCACGTTTCTCCACTGCCCCCCTCCCCCAATAATACTCGCTGGACCCTGACAACTAAAGTGTTGTGTGCTCACTGTCACATCGTTATAGAATGCTGTGCTATTACAGAATTAAGGAGGTTACCTCTACATTCACTGAACCCATAGCCCAATCTGCTGCAGTTAGAACACAATATCATAGATTGTTGGTCCTGGAATCCCTGTACATCATGAATCAGATGTATTCGCTCCAGCAGTGCAATCTCAGGCTTGTGTAGGATCTCTTCCTGTTGCAATGTGAACGGGCACGCACAGGCTAGTTTCATACGTGGTTGGTTATTTATTAAACATGATCTGAAATGTTAATGTGCAATAAATACATTGTACATAATCACAGATACTAATGTGCATAGCCATGTGGCTATTTTATTTTTTAAAATGTTCTTTTGCTCATGGAACAAATTATGTTGCAAAAAGGCTAACTCTTAACATTTAGTTCTTGCTACTAAAGCTGGCCACAAACACAGCGATATTTTACCCGATCTGGCGGATTCAGACACATTGGAATGACGGATTGTGTAAAATATGGCCAAATTGAGAGTAAATCGTGAATCCCCACTCACTATCACTATCACGATGCGATGTGCGTCCCTGCTGGTCGCACATCGCATCTTCAGATCTGCCGTGCAGTAGGGCAGATCTGACAATCTAGGAGGCGATGCACTGTGAAAGTCTGACTGCAGGAGAGATTGTATGAAGATTGGACACCAAATTGTGTGCAGATCGTGTGCTGAGCTGCCGGGGAGAGTTTCAAGGGAAATCGTACACATCGGCTCATCTTCAGCACATCGCTGTGTGTGTGGCCAGCTTAACTGAAGAAATTTTACCCATGCTTTCAGCATATAGTTCCTCACTTTATCTGTGACACATGCAAGTTCAGCACACAAATGGCACAGCATATAATCCTATATGAGATGCAGGAACTCCAGTGATTGTTTATAATGTGTGTTCTATCCAGGCTATCATGCTCCCTGCTAAATTGTTTCCATAACTGACATGGTGGGTTGGTGAGTCAGGGACTGTGGGTGGCTGCAATAGGAATGTTTTGTGGCTAAGCTACAGTATATATGACACTGGAGTAAAATTCTGCCTGTGTTTATACTTGGATTTTATTTGTTTTTTGGACATAATGGCAGCTGTAGTACTGTGTAATTTGTGAACTCCATAAATACATAAAATACAGTCACCAAAATATGATCTGCTTTCTCCATGATTTTAATAACAGGATATTCGATTAACCTCTTTGCTCCTCGTTAAAACTCTTGGCGATAAAATTGAGGTGGATGGGGGAATATTGCTTTTCATGCAGTATCCTATTGTAATTCCTGGCTGTTACACTGCTGGAAGTGGGGGGAATTAACAGTACTGCAGTTTTTTTCATTGTACATGCAGTAATTGATAATAATGGAGACTGCGATCTGTAGCGGTAGTTGGCCTTTTACATGAGATTTCTTTAAAATCTCCTGCATTTAGGCTGTTGTTACATAGCCGCGATTAGGGAGGCCAATCCCGTCTTAATTTTTTCAATCCCGGGATTAGGGATTGAAAAAATCTCAATCCTGGGGTATCCGGGATACCCGAGATTGAGTTGATGCTAGCTGCCCACAGCACACAGACATCAAATTTCATTGTTCCACTCTTCATTTTATCTTCCATGGCCACCTGTATCTCCTGTACATTAAGACTTCAGACTTCTGCTATGGACTAACCGCAGTATGGGCAGCTGTAAAGAGATGGGACACTGCAGCTGAGTAGCCGTCACCTCTTCCACAGAGCCTTCTAGTCCAGGTTCCCAAGGGGGCGAGCTGGTGTGTGGCTGCGCAGAATGACCCCTATGATGTCACACGCAGCCACACAGCCGTAGGAGGCCTGTGGGCAGCTTCTGAGCCGGCGGAACTAGTGCTCAGTGCTGCCCGTGGGCTGAATACAAGCAATGCATCTTAATCCCAAAAATCCCGGGATTGGAGGCGACAATCCTTGGATTGAAATCCCACCATTTTTGGCTCTAAATCCAGGGATCCTGTTGAATCTTATCCCGGGATTGGTTTCCCTAGCTGTGATGCATAATATTATGCAGAAACTAGTTTCTCCATAATTTTATGAAAAAACGGCTACATTAATAGGCCCAATAAACGCTGATCTAGAATGTCACAATTATAAACCAATTTTCCATTTAAATATTTTTTTTTTACCAAATTCTCTGATCCACCAATGCTTTAATGTGTCGGGTAACCACCTTGCCCACTATAAGGCTCCTGACTGGTGGATGGACATCATTACTTGCCAATCAAAATGCGATGATTAAGACTGAGGGGTCAATTTACTAAAGGTCGATTGTGCATTTTGAGTGATTTGGTATTCGATTTGTATTCGATTTTTGCATTTGGGTATTTACTAAATGCCAAATCGAATTTCAAATAGAGTTTTAGTCAAATCGAATATCGGTAAAACATCGGTACTTTTACATAGACCAACACAAAAATCCCTTATTTACTATAATTCGATTTGAAATCGAACTTCAAATCCCCAAATGAATAGACCTGCTTCATGCTTTGGATTTGAGCATTAGCAGGTCGGATTGACTCAGATACATGCATACATAAGTGAGATGCATGCATGTATCTGGCTGTATAAAGCAAATAAAGAGTTAAATTAAGAAAAAGAAAAGACATGGGGTACCCCCCCTAAACAGAACCAGCCCTGGACTTTTCATAGCCAGTCCTGGTTGTCTAAGTACAGGATAATAATTGTGTAGGGTTCCACTGTACTTAGTACAACCAGCACTGGGCTCTGGGAACCAGTCCTGGTTCTGGACTTACAGGGGAAAAAATTGTGTAGGGATCCCCTGTAAGCTCCAGAACCAGCACTGGTCCCTTTCTAGCGGGGGCTGATGCCACAGCTAGGGGAGCCCCATCAACGGGCCCCCCCCCCCCAGCAGCAACAGCCCTGACCGCTAGTCAGCCCAAGCCAGGGATCCCTGGGGAGTTAGGCACCCCCCAATAAAGGGGTCCCCATCTCCAGGGCACCCCTAGCCTAGGTTGATAGCCCTGGGCTATCCCCGCCACCCCTGGGCAGTGGGTGGCGGGTTGATTGTGTAAATGTAGTGTAAAAATAGAATAAGCAAAACATATTTACAGTAGAACTGCAGGTCCCAGCAAGCCTCCCCCACATGCTAGTACTTGGTGAACCACAAGTACCAGCATGCGGGGCATTAAGGGCCCACTGGTACCTGTAGTTCACCTGTAAAGAAATGTTGAAAAAAACATAAGACACGGACACACCGTACACAGTATAAGTTTAATACATACATACATACTCTCCTACATTACCTGGAGTGGTCCCCTTGTCCCTGCAAGCATCCAAGGTCGTCTTAAAATAAAAAAACAAAAAATGCGAATCACCCATTAAGTAATAACCATCCTTAACAAGCATGGTTATTACTTCCCGAATGAAGCGCTTCCTCCTTTTGAAGGTCCGTCTCTGAGCGTTCATTGGCTGAGAGAGGTCAGCCCCCGGTTCTCAGCCAATGAACGGCTCCTTCCATTGAACTCAAGTATGGGAACCGCAGTATAAACTTTAGTTACCCTGCGGCTCTCCATTGAGTTAAAAGGAGGGAGCCATTCATTGGCTGGGAGAGGCAGGGGCTGACCTCTCTCAGCCAATCAACGCTCAGACACGGATCTTCAAAGGAGGAAGCCGCATCTGAGCGACTCAATCGGGAAGTAATAACCATCCTTGTTAAGGATGGTTATTACTTAGTGCGTGGTTCGGGTTTTTTTAATTTTTTTTATTTTAAGAAGACCATGGATGCCTACTTTGGACCAAAGAATACCGAACCATGCACAGGAGACGGTGAGTATGTTTGTTTGTTTGTTTTTTTCCACAGGTACCCTATGGAATTTCTACTGGAGAAGGGGACCGATGTTTCAGGGATACATAGGTGAGTGTGTGTACATGTGTGAGTGCATGCATGTTTATTAAACTTATACTGTGTACGGTGTGTGTGTCTTGTGTTTTTTTTCAACATTTCTTTACAAGTGATCTACAGGTACCAGTGGGCCCTTAATGCCCCGCATGCTGGTACTTGTGGTTCTCCAAGTATCAGCATGCGGGGGAGGCTTGCTGGGACCTGCAGTTCTACTGTAAAGACAATGTTTTACATATTCTATTGTTACACTACACCTACACTATCAACCTGCCACCCACCGCCCAGGGGTTGCGGGGATAGCCCCGGACTATCAACCTAGGCTAGGGGAGGTCCCCAACTCCCCAGGGATCCCTGGCCTGGGCTGACTAGCGGTCAGGACTGATGGTGCAGCTGGGGGGCCCGGTGATGGGGCTTCCCTGGCTGTGGCATCAGCCCCCCGCTAGAACGAGTCCGGTGCGGCTCTGGAACTTACAGTGGAACCCTACGTGATTTTTTTCCCTGTAATTCCAGAACTAGGACTGGTTCTCAGAGCCCAGTGCTGGTTGTATTAAGTACAGTGGAAACCTACACAATTTTTTTTCCTGTACTTAAACAACCAGGACTAGCTTTGAAATGTCCGGGGCTGGTTGTGTTTTGGGGGGATACCTCACATAATTTTTTTTTTTTTAACATTTAACGCTTTATTTGCTTGTTAAAGTCAGATACATGCAGGCATCTCACTGATGTCTGCATGTATCTGTGTGAAAACTAACTGCTCATGCTGAAAGTGAAAGCATGAAGCAGTTCTATGCTGTCGGGGATTTGCAGTTCGTTTTGAAGTGGGATTTGCCGTTCGATTTGTACATGAGCATGTCAAATCGAACAGCAAATCACTGTTCAAAACCGAACCAAATCGAATTCGAGTTGAGATATGCTTCTCAAATCGAATCTTAGTAAATTAGAGATTTGAAGAGGGATTTGAACTTTTGTTTTGAGTCTGTTTGAGGTGAGCTAAATCGAACTTCAAAACAAAAGTCAAATCGACCCTTAGCAAATTTACCCCTGAGAGTCCACCTAGTTTATAAAAGTGAAAAGTATACAAGTTCCTGTGTATGCCATAGGTGGACAAATCCAGGCGTTTGAGCATTACTCGCTTGCAATTTTCTTATGTATTTGAAAAGAATACTTCAGTTAGGAGCAATGTTGGCAATGAACTATTAGAATGAAGCAGGATCCCTTGTAACGGCTACACAGGGCCTGATAAAGATCAGTACATAAACCTGATGGTTTGCGTACTAATCCAATTCTTTGGGGTCTGCGCGTGTACTGGATCTGCTCTGCACATGTGCAGTATGGATCCTGTGAGCTCGCAGATCCCCCAACTTTAGAAGGTGGAACGGGGGTGCGCCTGGCCTACGTTTCCGTGTTACCTCGGTTTTCTGGGAGTGTCGATGTCAGGGTCTGCGTCGGTGGATGCAAATGTCCTGGCCACACAAACTGCCAGCCTGAGTAAGATGAAGCGAACTGTGACTGGCTGGTACTACTGCCATCGCCACCGGTGGTCGCTATGGTGATCCGATTCAGCGTCTACAGACTGCACTAGAATTACAATTGCTGTCGGGAGGCATCTGCTTCCTGTACACGCCTCCTGCAGCATTTAAATATTTGCTGGACAGGATTGCACAGTTGCTTACTTGCTGACACTGTCCACATCGGAATCAGTAAAATGAGGGATGTTTGGTTACCATAAGTATTGGCAGTCTGCATAACATGACCCAACATCTCTCCGTATTGAATTGGCCCCTTAATGTGCCTTACATGGAGATAGTTTTATACACCTAATTGATATTTGAAGTAAAAAGGGGTATCAGTTCTTAATTTTATGAAATGGCTTGTCTACTTTGGGACAACCTCTTTTTAACAAAGCATGTTCCGAAAATATAGAACACGTGTCCATAAAAGTATTGTCGGTGTGCAGGGTCACTGCAGTAAAATTATGTGGTCGGCCCCAGCCTGTGGTACTCAGAGGGGATGAAAATAAGAGAAGCCCTCCTGGGCATCACTGCCATTTTATTTATCATTCGCATTGCAAACCTAGTAAAGAGTCAGATGTTGCAGCTGGTAAAAAAATGTAAATACTTGTCACAAGCTCAATAAACCATGTTTCTGTTCTTACAGTTTGCTTTATATCGGCTAACTTGCATTGAGCACTGTTTGTGTGAGAGCTTCGTAGCCCTGTATTGCATCACCCTGATTTCCAGTCCTCAGAGGCAGCTGTCTTACATTCCTCATCTGTGCGGTGTCACTGCTACACTTCGAATTTTGGCTTAATGTTGATATGAACAGGGTTTTGTAACCTGGAATGTAATGCAGAAACCCTTCTGAGAAACTTGATCCTGACTTACAGGCCATGCGAGAAGTAACTCAGATTCTCCGGTGGGCCGAAAGTCAGTCGGTAATCCTGTCGGCAGTCTTCATCTCAGGAGTGGACAACTGGGAAGCAGATTACCTAAATCGACAGGATATATCCATCCCGGGGAATGGAAGCTTCACCCAGACGTGTTCCACAAACTAGTACGTCGATGGGGTCGTCCTCAGTTGGACCTCATGGCGTCTCAATTGAATCATCAGCTCCCAGTATACGTGTCAAGAACTCTGGATCCGCAGGCAGAGGCAGTTGACACACTAACAGTTCCGTGGACCTACGACTTTGTTTACTTGATTCCTCCGATTCCATTAATTCCTCGTCTACTAAAAAGAATAAAACGCGAGTCGGCCTCAGTCATTCTTGTGGCTCCGAACTGGCCACGGAGAAGTTAGTTCTCGGACCTTTGGTTCCTCCTGGCAGACGTTCCATGGCCTCTTCCTCTTCACCCGGACCTTCTGTAACATTGTCCGTTCATCCACCCCAACTTATCGCAACTGCTTTTGACGGGGTGGCTCTTGAAACCAATATCTTAAGACACAGAGGCATTCCAGACTCCGTTATTTCCACCATGGTTCGCGACAGAAAACCGGTGTCTGCTGCGCATTATCATCGCATCTGGCGCTCTTATATGACATGGTGTAGCGGTCGGGACTTTTCGGTTGTCCTGTTTTTTTGGGTTTTTTTTACTTTTTCTCCAGACCGGCTTAGATTCTGGCCTGCGATTGGGATCTTTAAAAGTGCAGGTTTCTGCTCTTTACATTTTCTTTCAACGCAAGTTGGCCCTCATACCTGAAGTGCAGACATTTCTTCAGGGAGTTTTTTGTGAGTGCAGCCACCTTTTGTACCACCTTTTTCTCCCTGGGACTTAAATTTGGTACTTTTGTCTCTTTAGTCTTCCATGTTTGAATCTCTTGAAGAGGTTGATATTAAGTATTTGCCTTGGAAGACTGTCCTTCTCTTGGCTTCGGCTCGCAGAGTTTTGGATTTGGGGGCTCTGTCCCATAAGCCTCCTTACCTGGTGTTTCATGATGATAGGGCGGAACTCAGGACGGTATCCGCTTTCCTTCCTAAGGTGGTGGCGGCTTTCCACATAAACCAACCTATTGTGGTGCCTTCTTTGGTAGAGGACTCGGGTGTTTCATCTACTCTGGATGTGGTTTGAGCTCTCCGCATCTAAGTTGCTCGGACGGCATCCCTCTGCAAGTCGAAGTGCCTTTTTGTCCTCTATGATGTGGTTTGGAGGGGTTGACCAGCATCCAAGCAGACATTGGCTTGTTGGATCAGACTGACTATCCGTCAAGCATATATGTCAGCAATGATAGTCAGCCTCCTTTGTCCATTTTGGCCCATTCCACACTTTCTGTGGGTGCATCATGGGTGGCTGGGAGGGGTGCCTACTCCTTACAATTGTGCCGTGCAGCCACTTGGTCATCGGTTCACACGTTTATAAGGTTTTACAAGTTTGATACCTTTTGCGGCTTCATCATCAAGTTTTGGCCGCCTTGTTCTGCAGGTTCCTCAGAGCGCTCCCGCCGTGTGAAAAACTTTGGGACGTCTAACTATACACCCCCCTAAAGTGTGTAAGCACCTCCAGTGTCCCCTAGTGGATGAAAGAGAAAATGGGATTTTGGTAGTTACCGGTAAATCCTTTTCTCTGATTCCACAGGGGACACTGGACGCCACGGCGCTCTTAGCCTGTTTATTAGGTTACTCCGTCAGTGTTATGGTTTTGTTGTTGTGTGATATTCTCTTCCTTATTAATCCTGTTCATCTCCTCTCTGTCTTAATTTTCTAAACTGAGGGCTGGTGGGGAATAGAGGGGGAGGAGCTTCACACTTTTAAATGAATTAGTGCCAGCTATCCACCCCTCTATATACACCCCCAGTGTAAGCACCTTCAGTGTCCCTTGTGGAATCAGAGAAAAGGATTTAATACAATACAGCGGTGTGTATGTTTACATATGAGGTTAACTTGCTGACTGTTTACTTCAGATAAGTACTGATGTTTAGTACATAGTTGCCTACCTTTAATTTCTCCTCCCCGTGAGATGTCCGGGGAGGAGAAGCAAGTGAGTTGAAACAGGGGCGGGGCCTGACTGTTAGTCACTAAGCCCCACCCCCTTTGCGGTAAATAGCTGGGATTGGCACACCTTTACGTGGAGGTCGGGGCTAAATGACGCTATTCATGAAGAA
This sequence comes from Taudactylus pleione, assembly GCA_031769625.1. Taxonomy (NCBI): domain Eukaryota; kingdom Metazoa; phylum Chordata; class Amphibia; order Anura; family Myobatrachidae; genus Taudactylus; species Taudactylus pleione. Next base: position 1,278,954 of record JAUIMM010000716.1, read on the forward strand.
TCGCGTAATTAAGCCCCGCTTCCTACACGGGGACCCACGATCGCCGCGGAAATTAGTGAAGTGGGCAAAATACGGGAGAAGTGCCTACCCTTCTGGCAGTTCGTGGGGTTACACGAAAAAATCTGGAGCCTCCCGCGAAAACCGGGAGGGTAGGCATGTATGGTTTAGTATGTAGAGCTATGAACGTGTGTGGGGGCCTTTAGCATTATAGTTTCAATTTAGGACAGCCAGGAAATGGGTTTGAGCAGTGGTAGGCAACATGTGGCACTCCAGCTGCTGTGGAACTACACATCCCAGCATGCCCTGCCACAGTTTTTATGTTAGTGCATGCTAAAACTGTTCCACAGCTGCCAGTGTGCCACAGGTTGCCTATGCCTACGGTGTTGCCTGTCACAGGATTACAGCAGTTAATAGTTGTGTAGGTTCTTATACGAAGAGTGTTGTTTAATGCTCAAAAATTATAGTACACATCATTGTTGTAGTGATAATACACTGAGATGTACATAATAATACATGCTTTCCTACGGGTTCTAATGCCCTTTCACAACATCCTGCCTCTTTAACCAATCCAGGTTCATTAATATAGTTTGCATTTGAGTCATCCTGGATACATTCACAGCTCTTAGCATTGTCCTCTGTGGTAGGGGCACCTGCTTCATGGTCTATCTTATAGCCAAATTTGCCCCAGAGGAGGAATAGCCAGTCCTTGGGAACAGCACATACACCAAGAATTATGGTAGCCCAACATTGCTCATTTTCTTGTGCACCTCTGAGGTGCGAGGGAATTTGGTGTGCTGGTGTTCCAATGGCACTTTACGGACATAGGACCTCATTCAGAGGCGCTCGCAGAAATCAAGTGCTCGCTCTGATTGAGGGCGGCCGTTTTTTTTTTTTTTTTTAAACCGGCCTCCTGGCCGCTCGCTAAGCTTTTTATATAACAATTTTTATATAACATTTCATATTGTTACATTAGGCGCAAATCAATGCCTCCAAACCTTCTAGCAGCAACGGTTCAAGAGGGATGTATGTAACCCTGGTACAGATTTTGTTTGCGTTTCATCCATGTGAGTACTGTATAGGGCACAATGTGTAATTGTCATTTTTATTGGAATGTGTGTAGCAGGATGCGTATGCTGGTTGGTCAAGGGGGTTACACAGAATGTATCTGCGCGTGTATTCTTGTCTGTTGACCTAAATGCACGTCTATGTGAACTAGGCATTGCCATTAAAGTGACAGCGCATATGTGGCACTTGGATGTGGAATCAATCATTCATTTAGAGATGGCTGCACTATTAGACCAGCTATGTGCCTATCTCGCACATAATTGTCTTCTGATAAGTATTAAACATGCAGGTATTTGTTATGTTGGTGAGAAATTACAAGGTGGGGCAGAGGAGCCTCATCACACCAACAACAGCTAACTCTGTGCACAATGCCAGAGAAAAACTCTGCTCAGATACCTTTAAAAAGCCGGTCATGAAGGTGAAAGATTATATGCAATACGTTCTATTGCCTCCCTTACTGCACTCCTTGACTACCTAAGGCAGATAGCCAAGGAGTGCAGTAAGGGAGAAAATAGAAGTTTACCTGGTCGAGACAAACTAGAGGGTCTATTTACTAAGCAGTGTTAGGAGACAGAGTGAAAAGTGATAAGATGCCAGCCAATCAGCTCCCAACTGTAATTTTGACAGTTGGGAGCTGATTGGCTGGCACCTTATCACTTTTTTATCACTTTTCACTCTGTCTCCTAGCATTGCTTAGTAAATAGACCCCTAAGCAGGGGCGTATCTATAACGGGTGCAGGGTGTGCGGGGCACATGGGCTCCTGGGTCCAGGGGGGCCCGCACCGCACACCGTGCACCCATAGCATACTTACCTCTCTGGAGTCCCACGTCGGAGCGGGGGTCCAGCGCTCTAAACACGATTGGGAAATGGCCACCACTGCCATTTTCCCGTCATATGCGCAGTACAGGGAGAATGGCCGCCGCGGTTTATTTTCCCGGTGATCTGTGCATACTCTATAGAATCTGGGTGCACTCTAGTGCAAAGAGTCTATAACTCTGGCCGCCGGACAGAGAGGGAGGGGGCCCGTGTCGAAGACTGCACACCGGCCACCACCTCTCTAGAAATACTCCTGCCCCTAAGGGCCTGATTCAGAAGCGTTTGCAATTACGTATGCAGATCTATCTATTGTTAAACACTGCGCTAGCACTGCGATTACGGATGCACTGAGAAATCTATTGCAGAGTGAGTGACAGCCTGTGAGCGTTTGAGGGTGGTGACGGGGGAGTGGCGGGAAAAATGCAAGCGTGTCTGTCCGTTTGGACACCGTTTCATGGGCGTGCATAAATTAGCCACTGTGATTGCATTCGCAGCTTGAATACTCACTACGAGTGACGAGACTTGCAGTTTCTGCGGCTGGTCAGACCTGGTGTAATTGTGCGTATGGGGCAGATTTGTGTTAATGGTACCGATGTACAGTACTGTGCAAAAGTTTTCGGCAGGTGTGGAAAAAATGCTGCAAAGTAAGAATGCTTTCAAAAATAGAAGTGTTAATAGTTTATTAACAGAAGATACATCTAAATCAAATCAATATTTGGTGTGACCACCCTTTGCCTTCAAAACAGCATAAATTCTTCTAGGTACACTTGCACACAGGTTTTGAAGGAACTCTGTAGGGAGGTTGTTCCAAACATCTTGGAGAACCAACCACAGATCTTCTGTGGATGTAGGCTTGCTCATTTCCTTCTGTCTCTTCATGTAATCCCAGACAGACTAGAAGATGTTGAGAACAGGGCTCTGTGGGGCCCTATCATCACTGCCTGTACCTCTTGTTGTTCTTTATTCTGAAGGTAGTACTTAATGACATTGGCTGTATGTTTGGGGTCGTTGTCCTGCTGCAGAGTAAAGTTTGAGCCAATCGGACTCATCCATCATGCAATACCATCAGGGAGAAATACCTGCCTGTTCTTCTCAGCATTGAGGACAACATTAATCCTGACCAAATCCCCAACTCCATTTACTGAAATGTAGCCCCAAGCTTTCAAGAAACTTCCACCATGCTCCACTGTTGCCTCTGGTTTTTGGAATGCTGTTAATTTTTATTTTTTTTCCTTCTTTGTTCATCCATCACACTTCACATTTTCATCTTGCACAGCACCTGTCACTCTTGAAGAGAAACTCCTCCCAAATGAACACCTCTCTTCTCCTCACTTCCGTAGCTAGAGCCACCTCCATGTAACCACCAGCACTGCTTTGGAAGTCACCGGTCCGTCGTGTTTGTCACTACCCAAGTAGACGCTTCTGTCCAGTATGAGCACTCTTTGGGGGTTTAACTTGGCACCACATCCTTTTACCTGTTCCTCCCTAGTCCTGTCTCAGCTTTGTCGTCCACTTGGATAGTAACCAGTTGTGATATGCTTGTTACTTTGGGAGCAGACCGCATATAAGTGACAAGTGCTGCTGGTAATGCAGCAGCAGCTTTATCCGTTAGGAAGAGCTGGGCAGATGTCCTCATTTGAGAGATGCTGGTCTTCTAGAGAGAATGTAACTGTGTACAAGGGAGAGAGAGGGTGATGGCAGAGGACATAAAAAAAAAGGGCTCATTGCTTGTCCTGTGGGTTGTACCACCCCTAAATTGAAATTTTGCCCACATGCTGTGTAACTGTGACATCCATGTGTAATGCCTTATGTCTGTGCTCATGCACAATTTGTTCATCTTTTGTATATATTGAATGCAGAGATGAATTGTGTTTAGTTTCAGATGAGATTTATCTGAGAACTTTCACGTCTGGGTTGTGTACATGACTTTCTCATGGGAGTTACAGGGTCAGAGTAGTGTAATTCAGAGCTGATGTGCAAGGTTCACGTAGATGGTGGGACTAATCATCAGAGGCAAATTAACTTATAATTCAATATTTACAATACTGGTAATAAAACAAACTACTAGAATATACATACATACAGTACGTATGTACTGTGTCCCCCCTCCACTGTACTATTAAGTGTGTAACATACAGATGTGCCCGCATACACCTATCCACAGTGTGCTACAAGTCGCTTTACACATAACGAGCGCACTGTGACTCTGTAGCGCCGAGCATATTTTTGTGTGACCTTTTCCCTTAAAATGCATCTTATTCGCGAAGTGATGCGAATAGGACGCACAAGCAACTTTAGCTAATTAAAATGATATGCGACATGCACAGGGCCGGATTTACCACTAGGCGCCCGGGACCCCCCTGAAATCCGGCCCTGGAGAGAACTTGCAGTGCTGCAATGAGTTGAGTGCACCAGCCGGGGAGAGGAGGCGGCAGTCTGATCAGGGCCGGATTAATGTGGGGGCACTGGGGGCAAGTACCCCTGGGCCACCCGCCACAGATTGGATCCGGACCCACGACCTGCAGCCGCTGTCTAAGACATTCTTCACAGCAGGGTTGCCGACATTCTGGCTGCCGACATTGACTGCTCCTTCTGGGAGGGAGCAGCCAGATCGGCATAGCAGGGGGGCCACACGTCATTTTAAACCAGCCCTCGCTACACAGTGCTGAGATTACCGGCATTGTGAAACTGGGTGGGGCCAACATGACGCGTCACCACCCCTCCAGCTGCAAAGGTTTCTCCTGCTACCGCGTTGCGGAAGGGTCGGCGGACGCCCGGCCGATTCGGGAGGGTAGGCAAGTATGCTTCAAAGTCCCCGCCGGCGCTGCAGAGCATGCTGGACCAATGAAATGCCAAGTTGCAGCCTGCGACTCCCAGTGACTGGCTGGCGCGCAGGCTGCAAGGAAGAAGAGGACGGGACTTAGAAGGGAGGGGCGGCCGCCTGGCACACAGCCGCATATGGAGACAGAAAGGGTGGAACATGCCGCAGTGCAGCTGTGTCAGATCAGTCTGTCAACATCGTAAAAGAAAAAAGTAAGACAGACAGCATTGAACATTTTTTTTTCTTTGTTTCCAAATCATACTTTCCTACTCTCCCGGGACTGTCGAGATCCTCCGAAAACCGGGTGCCGCTCCCGGAACCCCACAAGAGTAGGCGAGTTCCCTGGATTGTCCGCCGGCCCCCTGTGACCGCACGTGAAAGCGGGGCGGTCTGGGGGGGAGGCGCGATGATGCGATTCGTGCTGAATCGCGTCATCACAGGTCCGCCCCCTGCTTTCTAATGCCGGCATTATAAAGCAGGGGGCGGGGCCGAGATAACCCGATTGCGCTGGCACGCCCTGGATCTATCATTAGATAGGGTATGTGTAGCATACCTCCCAACATTTCATTCTGGTTAGGAGGGTCTTTTGCGTGTGCCCAAAAATAGGGGCATGGCCTCGCGAGAAAATGCAGCGCCCGCGAGCCATGTCTCTGTTTTCATCATGCCATGCTCTTGCCATGCTCTCTGGTAGCTGCTGGACAGGCCCCCGGTGTGACAGTGTTCTCCCCAACTTCCCCCAGCCTGCGGGACACTGCGGCCTGTGGGTGGGACAGTGCCTCTAAAACGGGACTGTCCCGCTAGAATCGGGGCAGTTGGGAGGTATTGTGTAGAGTGCTGGTGAGTCACTCACATGGACCCCCCCCCACCCCTCTCCCAGCACTTAAAGGAGGATTGGCACTGCTCAGTTATGCGATGTGACATCATCACTTCACATTGCAGTTACACTGACTGGGAGGCAGAAGAGGAGCCATGCAGGTCCGCGGCACAAATACAAATGTTCCCGGCAGGTAAGTTTGGTGGGAGGATGGGAGAGAGAGGTTCTGAGAGGGCAGAGGGGAGTGGTCTCTGCTGAGAGGGCAGAGGGGAGTGGTCTTTGCTGAGAGGGCAGAGGGGAGGGGTCTCTGCTGAGAGGGCAGAGGGGAGGGGTCTCTGCTGAGAGGGGAGAAGGGTCTGTGCTATGGAGAGAGGGGCGTTGCGAGGAGTATGTGTTGTGAGGGAGCGGGTGGTCTGTGTCTTGGGGGGGGAGTACTGTGAGGAGAGAGGGTTTGTGCAGAGAGCGATAGGGGTGTCTGTTCTTTGAGACCGGAAGTGAAGGGGAAGTATGTGGTTCTGTGGGAGATGTATCATCGGCGAAAATGCAGTTTTCGGGAGTTTTACCGCATTCCCCGTATGTATTAAGCAGCAGAATGCGCATTCTGCTGCTTAATACATACGGGGAATGTGGTAAAACCCGAGTTTGGCTGCATTCTGCTGCTGTGACAGTGTAACATAGCATTTCGTATGCAGATACAGCCGCAGTTGCACACAGAATATAGGCATGCCGCATATTTTAATTAGCATAAGCTACTTGTGTGTCCTATTTGCATCACTTTGCGAATAAGACACATTTTAAGGGAAAAAGTCACACGAAAAGACAGTTGGTGCTACCGAGTCGCGCACCTAGAAGGGCTGTTTAACGCGCAAGAAGGCTAGATGTATGTGGACACATCTGTACATATGTTCATATCCCCTCCCCCCTGTATTCCAGCATTCCAACATTTATTAAACTTACATTGAGTATATCCAAGAAAGACACTGCATCCACGCCCGCAGCACACGCACAGTGGGCCTGATTCAGAGCCGGATGCTCTGACAGAGCGCTCGCTCTGAATCAGGGCTGGTCTTATTTTTTTTTTTAGAACGGCCTCCTGGCTGCTCGCATAGCTGTGGGTGACCATGGTCAAGACCATCGCGACCATCGGGCTTGCGACCAGACCCTTGTGGTAGGGTCTCGTGGCCACAAGCCCCAGAGAGCTTTCGGCTCAAACCGAGCCGAAAGCTCTCCCAATGACGTCACTTGTGACGTCAGTGGGGCCGCCCCCAGACGGTAAGCGTTCTCATGGGAACGCCTCCGTCTGGGCAGCCACCCCCCGGCCCGCCCACCAAAGGGGGCGTGCTGTCACTCAACATCGACAGCATTCCCCCTTTGGTACGAGACCTGGAGCGACTGATTGCCCGTCCCTATCCGGGTCTCGCGCACGACGGAGCCAGCTCCGTCGTGCGCATGCGCTCTGGGTCACCATCGACCCGGTTGCGAGCGCTCAGTGCTTGCGACTGGGTCTGAATCAGGCCCAGTGTGTGTTGCTTTCAAACTGTGTTTTGCTCAGCAACAACGCATTGACATTACACCTTAGGCGACGTGGCTGAATGTACCAGACAGAGATCGAGGGACAAAACTTTATTTGTGAGTATCTCAAATGCTTAACTATTAATTGGATAACTGTCAGACCTGCCTGACAGCTGTTTTTTTTACAGTTAGGGCTCAATCCTATTAGGAGCAAGTTTGCGAATGTGAGTTTGTTTCATGAAACTCTCATACATTGCATGAATGTGCGCACCCAAGACATGCGAGATCCAGTTAGAAATGGCAGTTCGTGATAGGTGCGGTGAGGCTGTGACTTTTCTACAAAATGCGACCTGGGAGAAGTGCATGGAAAAGTGGGTAAACTGTCCTGAACCCCAAAAATGTGACAACTGAGATAGCAGAACCATATAGAAGGCTGTTGGTAACCATAAGGAAAGTGCTATTTTTTTCCACTTTTTGAAAAATGATAGCAAGTGTTTTTAATAAAATGTAAAGCCTTTCTAGTATTTTGGGGTACAGGAAAATGCTTTTCAAGATGTTTTCCAGTATTTTTAGACAAGTTTGTAAAAAAGGCAGAATAAATGCTTTTAGCTCCCAGCAAGTTCAAAATCCCTCTCACATCAATACAATACCTCCACATACCTGTCCCACATCATTTACACCTCCACATACCTGTCCCACATCATTTACACCTCCACATACCTGTCCCACATCATTTACACCTCCACATATACCTGTCATGCCTCATTTACACCTCCACATACCTGTCCCACATCATTTACACCTCCACATACCTATCCCACATAATTTACACCTCCACATACCTGTTCCCCCTCATTTACACCTCCACATACCTATCCCACATCATTTACACCTCCACATACCTGTCCCACATCATTTACACCTCCACATACCTATCCTACATCATTTACACCTCCACATACCTGGCCCACATCATTTACACCTCCACATACCTGGCCAACATCATTTACACCTCCACATATACCTGTCCCACATAATTTACACCTCCACATATACCTGTCCCACATAATTTACACCTCCACATATACCTGTCCCACATAATTTACACCTCCACATACCTATCCCACATCATTTACACCTCCACATACCTGTCCCACATAATTTACACCTCCACATACCTGTCTCACATAATTTACACCTCCACATACCTGTTCCCCCTCATTTACACCTCCACATACCTATCCCACATCATTTACACCTCCACATACCTGGCCCACATCATTTACACCTCCACATACCTATCCTACATCATTTACACCTCCACATACCTGGCCCACATCATTTACACCTCCACATACCTGGCCCACATCATTTACACCTCCACATACCTGGCCCACATCATTTACACCTCCACATATACCTGGCCCACATCATTTACACCTCCACATATACCTGTCCCACATCATTTACACCTCCATGTACCTGTCCCGCCTCATTTACACCTCCACATATACCTGTCCCGCCTCATTTACACCTCCACATACTGTACCTGCTTGATTATTTATTGGGAGGGGTGTACCAGAGGTTCTGCTCTATGGGCCTGATTCATTACCGATTACGCACACAGTCGGCCGATTGTTGCGTTCTGCGCATGCATTTGCATCACAATGCTCGTGCGCGACGGCTTCACTGCGATCGCAGTGCCTACACAGACCCATCGCAGAGTGATCGACAGGAAGTGACCATTTGGGGGAGTTGACTGGGGGGTGGTCGTCAAAATGCAGGCGTGTCAGTGCGTTTGAATAACATTACAGGACGTGAATATATTAGCCACTGCGATGGTAAACGCAGCCTGAGCTCCTACTGCATGCAATGAGGTTAGCAGTTTCTAAGTAGGGTCATGTGCAACTGTGCGTGAGGCTGCGATGGTACTCTTTTACCGATGTTTCACTATTTTGCTAAGTATTACGGATGTGAGTAAGGGAATGTGGGCGTCCTTATGTTAGGCTGCGACGGCATTGCAAACATTAGCATATTTTCACAGTGGACCATATTGCATAATCACAGCTGCGATCGTAATAGCGACCCGTAATGAATCAGGCCCTATGTCACAACATTTTCACCTTAATATAAAGATTTCCCTACCTTTTAGCGGGACCGCACGCAAAGTCATGAATTCTTCTGAAAAAGTAATGCGAGTTTACATTTGAATTGCAGCTGAAACTCACGGTGCGAGTTTGCCAGGAGATCAGCTCTCAGGATCCAGCTCGCACCTAATTGAATCCTCCACAAAGTGTGTTCCTCCTGCCAAAATGTTCAGTCGTGACGTTGCTGCTTTATATTGTGACAGGACAGTTGGACTAAACCACAAAACATTATGCACACTGAATCTAATGTGTCTAAAAATGGTATTAAACACATGAATATAGCTTCACTTTCCTGCATCCGAGTTTTTATTACTGTTATCAATGGCCTTGCTGTCACCAGGTGATTATTTTTGGTAATGTTATTGTTTATACAGCCCAGAGAGCTTTCATTTTCAGAGAATGTCTAATCCTTCACATCAGTCCCTGCCACAGCCAAGCTTACAGTCTATGGGCCTGATTCCGTTTAGATCGCAGTTGCTAATATGCACACAGTCGATTGTTGCGTTCTGCATGTGCATCGCAATGCGTGTGCGGGCTATTCCGTGTCAAATCAACACACTAATTGTTAACATCTTATCCCACCAGCTCAGATTTGGTTAAAATTTGGTATATGGTGAGTATATATGTAGTCTGAATGACCATCATCTGCTTCTGGCCGTGGGTCCTGTTGGCCGGGGGGGGGGCAGCGGCGGCCTCTGCTGCACATACAAAAAATAATTAAGACAATTTACATTTAATTCAAATATTGGCCCTCATTCAGAGCCGCTCGCTATTTGTCGTTCGTTCTAAAACAAGGGGTGGATATTCAAATGAACCGTTCGCTAATTGCGGTCTGTTCACGCCTCTAAGTTTGAACGAGCGAGCAAAACTTGCGGTTGTAATTTTGAAAAATACGCCCCCTTGCCGCTCGCACCATACGTCATGTCCGCTATTTATTAGATTAATCGAGTACATCGAACAGCGTATGAACTGCTTGCTATTCCTGTGGCTGGTTTTTTCAACCACTATTTTGCAAGCAGTTCTGAGTTAAAAAAAAACAAGTGACGTGGTCAATGACGCTGCTGTATTAATTATGCACTCCCTTAAAACGCCCGTTTTGACCTTTAAGCACGCCTGCGATCTAATTCCACCCCCCCGTTTTCAAGCACCTTCCCCTGTTACCACCCACATACGCCTCCTTCTGTCACTCAAAATAGCAGGCATTCGCTGTATAGCGAACAAACGATTTTCGGCCGCACTGACTGGTTCGCGCATGCGTATTAAAATCCGTACGCATACGCAGATGTGCGAACATCGGTCAGAACGAACGAGCGGCCGCTTACGAGCGGCTCTGAATCAGGGCCATTGAGTGTTGGGCCAATTTTAGTTGTCCCATCATATAATTGGATTTAAAATTAGGCCCTACTCCTGTTATTTTTAACTATCAACCCATTATCCTCCCACTTTTAAATTTTGACAAACATTTAGCATTAGTTTAGACTATTTCCAGAAATCTTTTGAACTTTTTTTGTCGACGCACATTTTGAATAAATATTTTAACTTCAAATTTGGAAAAAGTTTCTCTTCACAATTTGTGTTGTATTTCATAGGAAAGGGCATAAAAAACACAGTAAAATTACACCACTCCCACCTCTCTAGCTAATTAGGAGAGCTACTATGGCGATTTGAAAATATGCTGGTTGTGCGTTTTTGACAGATTTTTGAAAACTTTACATATTTTGGAAATGGCATGATATATTTAATATTTTGTATTTTCTTAGACTTCATATATACTATCCATATACCACATTTTAACCAGCTGGTGAGGTAAAATCAGTGTGTTGATTTGACACAGAATGACCCATGCGCGAACCGGCCACTGCGCTCAGGACTGACAGGAAGTGCCGTTTGTGGGTGGTGACAGGGGGATGGCCGGTGAAACGTAGGCGTGCCAGTGCATTTGAACGCCGTTGCATGGGCGTGCATAAATTATTCACTGCGATTCCCTACGCAGCCTGATAGCGGTTGCTGAAGTTAGCAAGTCAGGGCTTGTGGAAATGTGCGTGAGGCTGCGATGGTACTCGATTGTTCTGATGTTTTCGCAGTCTTACTAAACGTTACGCATGTGTGTAAGGTAAAGTGGGCGCCCTTATGTAGTGCAATGAATTAGCATACTATCGCAGTTGAACTGCGTGCGTAATCGCAGCTGCGATCCAAGCTGAATCAGGCCCTATATTCTCTATTCCCCCCACACACACACACACACACACAATATATTATCATAGAGCTGGAAGGCACCACAACGCACTGTTGCTCAGGACAATAGGGAAAACAGAACATACAAGGTAGACTAAATAAATGCAGAAATGGGGAGGGCCCTGCTCATGTGAGAGCTAATATTCTTACTGGAACGGGACCAAGCTGCAAATGTTGCTCAGAGTGGATATTGGGGCATACTTACCGACAGTGTAATAATCCTTTCCGAGAGCAGCCAGGGTCGAGGTTCGGGGCCAGACTGTCTACGTAATTAGACCCCGCCTCTTTCACAGACAAGGGGACAGGGCGAATTGATGCAATTGTGACGTTTAAATCTCCCAATCCTGCCCGCTTCACTAGGAAGTGGACAGGATGTGGGAGATCTGCCTACACTTCTGGGGGTGCGAGGTGCTACCTGAAAAATTGGGAGCCCTGTGACTTCCAGGAGTGTAAGCACGTATGTATGTGGGACAGCTTTGGGGTGCATTAGTGTGGATAGTATAGGTGGTAGTAGGCTATGCACTAAATAAACATTACACTACCAGCAAGTTTTTGGTCACCATCCAAGTTGGAGTTGGGAAGGGATTCCTTCACTATGACGTTATTCGGTGACTCTTAAGATAATGCCAGGGAACAGAGGGCCTGATTCAGAGCCGCTCGTAAGCAGCCGCTCGTTCGCTCCGAGCGATGTGCGCACAACTGCGCATGCGTATGGGTTGTAATACGCATGCGCGAACCAGTCATTGCGGTCGGAAATTGTGTGCTCGCAAAATAGCGAATGCCTGCTAATTTGAGTGACAGAATGAGGCATTTGTGGGTGGTAATAGGGGAAGGTGCTTGAAAACGGGGAGTGGAGATCCGAACGCAGGCGTGCCAAATGGTCAAAACAGGCGTTTTAAGGGTGTGCATAATTAACAAAGCAGCGTCATCGACCACATCACTTGGTTGTCTTTTAGCCTGAACTGCTCGCATGATTGCGGTAGGAAAATCCTACCACAAGCACTGCGAGCAGTTCATACGCCTTTCGATGTACTCGATTAATCTAATAAATAGCGGAGATGACGTAGGATGCGAACGGCCAGGGGGCGTTTTTTTAAAAATAGCGAGCGCATGTTTCGTTCGCTCGTTCAGACATAGAGGCGTCAACAGACCGCAAAGAGCGAGCACTCTATTTAAATATCCGGCCCCTTTTTCTGAACGAGCGAGCGCAAATAGCGTCCGGCTCTGAATCAGGCCCAAAGTTCACACCAGGCTGATTTGTGTGAGAAGAAATGTGGACAGGTAGTTGCATCATTTGGATCCAGGTAACTGGGCCCAGCAAAAGTAGGTATAGAGTAAAGCTGGCCATCCGCTATACAATTTTCTGTCAGATATCTGTCCAATCTGGCTGGTTGGAATGAAAACCTGGTAATGTATGGGAGCAAATGACATTCGATCATATGGATCTAAACACTGAATAAAGGACAAAAAAATTGTTCAAATTGGTTTAATTTGTGTGTTTTAACCAATTTGTCTGAACAACCATTTTTGGCTATTTTCCGGTGTTTGTGAGCAAATGGACGACTGTCATTTGCTCCCATACATTACCAGGTTTTCATTCCAACCAGACAGATATCGAACAGAAAATTGTATAGTGGATGGCCAGCTTTAGGCACCAAGGCCTAGTGCTGCCTGCTATTTAGCAGTGGTATGAGCCTGAGGTATACAAACCTCCGAGACAGGTATTAACCTGTGGGAACATTAAAATGTTTTTCTGCAATTTTATGTCTCTTGCACATTCGAATACCAGTTAAGCAACTTGGTTGTTTGTTGCCTTCATATGTTGGTGTGCATGTTTACCATTTCATTGGATTGCTGTTGTTTGCTCTGTGCCTTGTGGAGGTTAAAATAATTGATTTTAGTGGGGAATTCAATTATCTTTTTGTGCCCTCTCATGCCCAATCTTCCTTCTAAAGTGATCATATTCAGTTGCTCTGTGCGGCAATTTTTTACTTGTTGCCCCCAAAGGCACAGTGTTTAGACACGTGAAACTGCTATACCCGTTAAAACTATTGGGCATGCTGTTGAAATGCAGTTTGGACACCCAGAAGCCAGACTTTTCACACATTTCTGCTCACCACCTCAGTTGGTGCGAGCATAAATAATAGGCCCCCGCGGCTCTAGCACCCATTCAGCTCAACAATTAAATAGCTCTGCCTGGCGCCCAAAAAAACAATTGACTTCCTCCCTTATTGTCCATCAGTCTGAATTTAAGGTTCATGCCCAACTCTGATTCTTCTTATTACTTCACTTAAGCTGACCCCACTGACAGATATATTGGCCGATCAATCGATTGGCCAATATATCGGGTCGGCCAGTGTGTACCAGCGATATGTCTGTGAAAGACCTCGTTCAGACATATCTCGTTGGCTGTGCTGCACAGCCGATGGAGATATATCTGTCCAATGGGCAGTGTGTACAGGCGGTCTTGCGACCACCTGTAAATTTGAAGCAGAGGCCGCGGGGAGTGGGGCGGACCTGCTCCCGACTAGCAGCTGCCTGGAAGATGATGGTTGTTCAGTGTATATAGACGACCCATCATCTACAGATATATCTTTGTAGTGTGTACCCACCTCAAGTGCCATTCTCAGATGTCCTGCTCCAATTTTTTTTTTATTATATGTGGGTTTTCATGTGATAAGTTTATGACCTATTGTGTTTAGGCCCAACTGAGTGGGTTTAATGGTTTGCTCTGAAGATAGGATTGGGGGTGACTACTGCCTAAGGCTGTCCATTAGACCTTATGTGCCTTCTATTGTGTCCACATGCCAAAATGAACTTTTGTGTTGCAGAACAAGATAATTAAATGAGTTTAAAGCTATAGAGACTGCTAATTTTCAGGGCTGGTCCTCAGGTAACAGGCATCTGTACAACATGATGACCTGCTTATTTCCAGTGCTCTTGAGGCAGCAGTTGTAGGGATTTGTCACATTGAGCAAATACCAATATAATAAAACTGATTATATCAATTTTGCATGTGGCGCTCATCAGTGTAGCACAGAATTGCTATTTGCACTGTTCTGAGCTTTCCTAGATGAATGGACGTGTATAATCTATCTTTTGATTCCATTACAATTGTTTATCTGCTGAAAGCTATTTGGCCTAAAATGAAAAAAAAAAGTTATTAAATAATATTCCCAGTAATTCTCATAATGATCAAAATGCTACAAATTGCAGAAAGATCTAAGCATTACACACATTCGCCTTCGTCCTAGTCACAGTAAAGCATATTTAAAGCCTATTTAACACCCTTATAATGTGTTGTTACTGGACTGTTTTCATTTGCCCATAGGATATAAGGATCACACAGGCTAAACAACTAATTTAGCCAATTATTAAGAGTAGCCTCCCCTCTACTTAGCGTAATGGAGGTATGACTTTAGACATTCCTTGCACTTACTTGGAAATCTAGTATTGTGAACCTTAATTGGACGTCTAGTGGTAATAACCTTGTACTTTACTCCTAAAATATACTGTATTGTATTTCAGGAAAATGAAACAAAAACGTTTCCTCACCCTGCCCTGTCATTCACCTTTTCATCAACTATTTTTTTCACCTTCCCTGTCTGGCTTTCAGATTGTTCTGGATGACTGGTTTCTGGCTAAAACATCACATATCTGTAATTCTCTCATTTACAAAGAGCACAAAAAGGCATGTGATACATTTTGAAGGAAACTGATAGCACGCAAAGATAAACTGTTTCATGACTGGTATCTTTGTCAGGCACATACCTAATAAAGATAGTAACATATTACTTGAGTAAAGTGCTTTTAAATATTTTTTAATTTTTTTTGCTGTTCTAGGGATTTTTTTTGTTATTGCCAATATATTATGCAGTGCTGTACAATGAGGAGGTAAAACAAACAATGGTTACAGTGCAGGAATAGAACATGAGACAAAATGGAGCAAGGACTTTGCTTTAATGAGCTTACAATCTAATAGAGAGTATTGGTATAAATGCAAGTGGTACAGCATTTGTTAAACAATAGACCTGAAGTGCTGAGCAGATCTACAACACCGCTGGATTCTGTGGTCACAGAATTAGAGGTGGCTCCAGTGGGGGAATAAGTCCAGGAAGGATTAGCATTGGTGCTGTTTGTATAGATGGAAGGTTAGCAGATAACATTCATGTTTTACTCATGACGCTAGCTTTTTGGTTTGTTTTAAGGGCAAATATAAATGTTTTGCTGATTATCTAGTGGCGAACACAGTACAAATGATTTGCTTTAGATCGCTTTTATTTCAGTAATCTCAATAGATTTTCTATAAAGTGATGAGAACTTGCTGCCTATGTTGCTCGGCTGAAAATCTTCACTAACGTGTCAAACGTGAATATCCCGATTGCTGTAATGGAAAAACTTTTAAATTCAAATTGATATAAGTTTGTATATAATGAACAGCGTTTGCGTTCTAAACAGATGAGCGTTAATATAACTATACCCACAAGCCCTATTCATGCTTTTCTCCCCTGAATGGTTAAACACGTTCTCTTCCGTGAGTCACTATTAAACACTTCCTCTTTTTTGCTGCTCCCATAGATGGTTTTCATGCTATTTATAATTCTTGTTGTCTTGACATCATGACTATTTCTGCAAGGTCTGGTCATTTTTAACAAGCACATACTGTCAGCCAAACACAGGGGTATGATTGCAAACAATTGCCATTATTTCATCATGCGTGAAACATTGGGGCATTGACGAAATAATATAAACACAAGCTCTACAGTGTAACCTGCGTACTGTAAGCTGCTTGGATACAAAAAATTGGAAATTAACATTAAAGTGTTTTAGATAAATTTCAGGTTACAGTATATGAATGAGCACACTGATATTCACCGAATGCATAAATATAACATTGATGTTTTAGCAGTACCTGAAGTATGTAGCGCTGTATATGCGGTTAGAGAAAGGAGCATGTTGGTGGTGATGTCACAATCTCTATTTGTTTTTCTTTTAAAGTGGAGTTGAATCATACACAGTAGGGTGTATATTATCTTCATATTAGACTGGAGAGTTAAGCTGTGCATATATTCTACAATTATCGGGGCAATCCGCCCGATATCAGCAGATCGCCCCGATAATTTTACTGTGTGTAGGGGTGACCGATGGTAAAATATTGATCGGTCGGTCATGCCAGATAGCTTAATGTCGGCTGCATCGGACAGTGTATGCAGCTACTGCCTGAGCGGCCAACATCTCCCCTGCTGTGTAGGCGTGTTTTCTTTTCTCCTTCATCCACTAGGGGACACTGGAGGCTTCATGACTGGGATATAGGGATCTATTTACTAAGCAGTGTTACGAGACAGAGTGAAAAGTGATAAGAAAGTGATAAGGTGCCAGCCAATCAGCTCCCAACTGTCATCTCGCAGGCTGTCTTTGAAAAATGACAGTTGGGAGCTGATTGGCTGGCACCTTATCACTTTTCACTCTGTCTCCTAACACTGCTTAGTAAATAGACCCCATAGACTTGTGCTAAGTGGGAGCTGGCACTTTAAATTTTAGAAGTGTGACTACCTCCTCCCCCTCTATACCCCCTGTCTTAGACTGTGCCCGAGAGGAGCTGGTAGTGTTACCAAATTCTCCTATGGGTTTCTATAGTTTTATAGTAGTGCTGCTTCGCTGAAGCTAACAAGCAAAGAGGAATGACAGGCTGCATCTGCCCCTGCCTGTCTGCTCTGTTGGAAGCTGCCGAGAGAGACCCACTCGTAACTGCTTGCAGTTTGCTTGGGGTCCCCGACTCCAGAGACCACTGTCCCTGGGGGTACTGCATGCTGCTGCAAGCAGCGCGCAGCAAGGTCCCCCGTTAGTCTAACCGCCGCCGGCAGCCAGGCAGTGTGTGAGTATGCACCTGGCTCCTCGATTAGC
Source organism: Taudactylus pleione (assembly GCA_031769625.1). NCBI lineage: Eukaryota > Metazoa > Chordata > Amphibia > Anura > Myobatrachidae > Taudactylus > Taudactylus pleione. Next base: position 1,296,269 of record JAUIMM010000716.1, read on the forward strand.
GAGGTAGCCAGGTTAAACACTATCACATTCAGTTTTTTACATAGCAGCAGCTGCTCCGATTAACTGAGATGTCAGACGCCATACAGTAGCAGCTGTGTGGGGTCTCCCTCAGCTTACTACTTTGAAGGTGAGCGCCATAGTGGGGGGAGGGGGGTGGAGCCTAACTCCGGAGTCCTGCATCTTCCTCCCAGCGGCCCCAGCGCTTCTCTGAAGTGTGCTGGCGGCCATTAGACAGTGGGACACTGTATACTGCTGATGCTGTGCTGAGACTGAATGCACAGTGGGGTTTAGGCTTGTTAGGAGAGCATTTAGGCAGATAGTAACTACTTTTATTCTCAATTAGTTACTTGTAAATGTGCCTAGCGGTTTTAGCACTGCTGGAAGCGCTTTTGGGAGCAAGTGTGATACTCCTATTCTGCCCTTCTCTCCTGCCTCTGCATATCTCAGTTTTTACCTGTTAACCATTTTCACTACACTTTACTGTTGTTTGTGTGGGGTTTGTATGTACCATGGCTGGAAGGGACTCTAAGGCTCCTCAGAATTCATTTACCTGCACAAGGTGTGCAGAAAAGTTTACACAGGGGCAGTCATCTAGCTTCATATTGTGTGACAAGTGTGATCCAGAGCAACTGGCTGAAGAGTCTCCACGGATGCTAGAACCGCCGTCTTGGGCGGAGCAGTTTACATCTGTTATGTCACATCTCTCTTCTTAGCTGGAGGCTTCTCGGAAAGAGAGAGAAGTTTTCAGGTCAGCTACTATAGAGATAACTAAAGCCATGGCATCATCCCATGCCACGTCATCGGGACCCTCACCGCAGGTCTCGAAAAAGAGACAGTTACCCTCAGTTCTCCAGTCAGACGACTCGGAGGATGAGGAGATGCCAGCTTTAGAAGAGGGCAAATATACTCACAAAGGCAGGCTACGTCTTTTCCTTTTTCAGAAGAACTAGATTATCTTCTGGTTTCAACTTGGGAACATCCGGATAAAAAAATTCAGATGTCCTGGCGGTTGTTATCTTCCTATCCTTTTCCTGCAGATAGCAGGAAAAATGGTTAGCTGATGGGATGAGAAACCAGCTCCCAGTGGAGGAACTTATTCCTCTAGCAGAACATATAGGAGAAGCTGCAGCCTACCTTGAGAGGCATCCAAGTATGTTTGTAATCTCGCCTCCAGAACTTCAGCTCTGGCGGGTTCAGCACACAGTGCGCTTTAGCTTAGTCACTGGCTGGTGGATGCGGAAACGAAAAAAGCTGTGGAAGCTCTTCCCTTCGTAGGAAGTGCCTCATTTGGGGTGGAACTTGATAAGTGGATTTCTCAGGATACTGGGGGTAAATCCACTTATCTTCCGTCGGCTGCTCAGCCTCCTAGAAGGCCTTACTCTGGACCCTTGTTTCGGTCCTTTCGTTCTCCAGGTCGTTTCTGTGGTCGCTCCAAAGTAGGACCTACTACTTCCCATGGTTCCAGAGGTCGTGGCAGATTTGCAACTACATCTGCTCAACAGTACAGTAAGTCCCCTACCAAACCTAGTGCATGACGGGCTGCCCTCTCACCTGTGAGACCCCAGGGTGGGAGCACGTCTTCGGGACTTCAGTGGAGTATGAATGGAATCTTGTATGGACGCTTGGGTCCGGGACCTCATCACCCAGGGATACAAGCTTGATTTTCAGTTTCAACCTCCCCCTCGGTTTTTCACCACAGGTTTGCTAGTTTACGACAGGAGGGTCGTCTTACAAGACACGATAGACAAACTTCTATCCGCACAGGTTTTGGTCCACTTTCCCAGGCATCAGACCGGAAAGGGTTTCTACTCCAGTTTGATCGTGGTTCCGAAGCCGGACGGCTCGGTCAGACCTATTCTGAACTTGAAAATCTTCAGATAGGGATTGAGATCTTTCAAGTTCAAGATGGAGCCCCTTCAGTCGGTTATTGCGGGCCTGGAGGAAGGCGAATTCATGGTATCTCTAGATATCAAGGACGCATACCTTCACATCCCTATCCAGACCTAAGGCAGCTGCGTTTGACGGTGTGGCTGTTGAAAGGGTCATTTTACGACGAAAAGGAATCCCATCCAGGGTAATACCTACTATGCTTCAAGCCTGGAAAGAAGTTACTTCGAAACATTGCCCTGAATGGCTTATGTTTCATGGTGTGAACGGCCAGAGCCACCTCCTACAGATTTTAAATTTGCCAGACTTATGCTTTATATGCAAGCAGGTTTCTCGGCCGGACTACATCTGGGTTTCCTGAAAGTTAAAATTTCAGCACTGTCAGAAACTGGCCTTGATTCCGGATGTTCAGACCTTGCTGCAAGGAGTTATACGGTTACAACCACCAGTTGTGCCTCCTACGGCTCCATGGGATCTGGATCTGGTCCTTTCCTCCTTACAGTCTTCAGCCAGATGGGTGTCGGAGCTTGGGGCTCTATCCTGTTGTCCTCCATACTTGGTATTTCATTCATTTCAAACAGGCACTCTGTTTGTCTTATATGACGCTGCTCATCCGGGTTGGCCAGCTTCCAAACAGACGCTTGCCTGCTGGATTTGTCTGACCACTAATTAGGCATATGTGGCCTCCTCCAAGGAGCCTCCTTTTTATATTACAGCACATTCCACTCGCTCAGTGGGTTCATCGTGGGTGGCTGCTCGCGGGGTTTCCATGGAGTTGGTTTGCCGGGTGGCCACTTGGTCTGGCCGGCATACTGTTATCCTTTTTTAAAGATTTGACACGTTTGCGGCGTCTGCAGTGCAGTATGGCCATGCTGTTTTGCAGGGTTCTCAGCGCTCTCCCATCCGTGATGGGAGCCCTAGGACGTCCCCACTGTCATGAAGCCTCCAGTGTCCCCTAGTGGGTGAAGGAGAAAGCAGAATTTTGGTACTTACCGATAAATCCCTTTCTCCGATTCCATAGGGGACACTGGATGCCCACCCTGCGCTGTTCCTTCCTGTAAGGGTTGTAGTCATTATATGTTATGACTGTTTGAAATAACAGAAACACAAAGAAAACATCAAACTTTCTACTCTTTCCGTGTTGTTGTGTACTTCTCCTCCTCTTCCTCTTCAGTTGGTTTCATCCAGCTCTCCTTGGGCACAGTTTCCTAAGACTGGACTTGTAGGGGGATATAGAGGGGGAGGAGCTAGTCACACTTCTAAAATCTAAAGTGCCAGCTCCCACTTTGCACACGTCTATACCCCTCTGTCATGAAGCCTCCAGTGTCCCCTATGGAATCGGAGAAAGGGATTTATCGGAAAGTACCAAAATCCTGTTATCTCCGAGCTGCGGCACTTCTGAGCCGTGGCACGTCCAGTGAGCAGGAGTCGCTGACATCCTCTACAGCGGCCTCACTAGCGTGGCAGGTTAGAGGCAGTTAGGCAGGGTCCAGGGAACCGAGCTCTTTGGTATACAACGCTGTTCTGTTCATAAGAACAGCGCTTGTAATAGATAGGAGTGGTTGACATATTATTACATCAGTTGTAGCAGGCGTTTTTTTTTTCCTAATTTAATAAAACACTAATAACATATGTTAAAGCACTAATTTGTGCACATTATTAGTTAAGAAATCAATTAAAAAAATAATGTGCTTTATTAACTGATTTCTTAATTCATAATGGGGTTGACTCGCAATCCGACGCTATTCCTATCGCAGCTGTTACTGCTATGGTAATGCAGCAGGAGTCATCACTCCTGCATGGATTACTGTTCCGAGCTGCGTCCATGAACGCAGCATCAAAATATCTGCGTGATCTTTTGCCAAGCCGGCGAATGCAGTTGCTCAAAAGAGGCCAGGAAATCTGTCAGCCGAAGGAGATCCTGGCCTCTCCCTTCCAACAGCGGCGATACATAACAGTTTGGGAAATCTGAGGCCGTCGCTGTCCATGCCCCCCCCCCCACAAACGGCAGCAGACTGTCAATCACTGAAAGTCTGATGCCGCTCCTCGGCGCAGACCGGCACAATCGGAGTTGTGCGCTAATTATCTGGTTAGCGCACATCTCTGAATTTGGCCCAATGTGCATAATTTAGTGCTTTAAGGTCCCTTTTATCAATAATCACAATGCGATCTGGATATGATATTTATGCCCAAAATTGCATTGTTGTATGTGAGACTATCACCCAAATGTATCAAATAGCAGCCGCAGGTACAGGGGCTCTGAAAGGGGAGTGTTCCTGCGATGTGCTCGGAGTGACTGCATCAGCGGTCTCTTCACTCCTCTGTTGTGATTCCTGCTCATGCGCTGTCTACTGACCACACTTGTGTGAATGGCTGATGCTGGGTAGGGCTCTGGTGGAACTCTCTCCCCTGCAAAGTGTATCCCATAGGCTATAGCAGCACACCGCTATCTTCAGATGACATAAGCTGCAGGGGGCCAAACTCCGGAATGCTTTGCATTCCACAGCTTGGTGATTCTGCATTTGCAGCCCCCATAGACGTACTGAGGCTGCAGCTGCTGTCGTAAATGGAGGGTCTGCAGCAGATATCTGTTACAGAGTCTTCTTCTAACATTCGGGTTATACTGCTATTTTCAGGGAATGTTTAATGTTAAACAGGCCCTTGTTAACCATTCACATTAATAAGGGCCTGATTCAGAGATGGACGCAATAACTTAGTAAATCATACTTGCCTGCTTTTGAAAAAGCATTTCAGGGAGATTGTGAAAGCAACACCTATGAGAGCGGTGGTAAAGTGGCGTGTACTGCTACATCTGAGAGGCGTGCCATAAACTGACTTACATCCAAATGTAAATGAGCCCCAAAGCATACTTGCCAACTGTTCCTGATTGTCAGGGAGACACCCTGAAATAGTAGCAATCTCCCTGTCTCCCTGAAAGTCTAGCAATCTCCATGACTGCACCTTACCCCCATTATGAAGCTGTAATATTAAAAAACAAACAAACAAAAAAACAGATATATACATTGAAATGGGATCATTAGTATCATTTCCCTGCATTGGGTATAAGGCACAATGATCCCTTTGGCTACATGCATTTTCTGAAAAGTATCAGTGTGATTTCATCAACAAGCAAATCCTTCTAACTGCTTTGGGGCTCGTATACATTTGTATGTAAATTAATTTTATGACACGCCTCTCAGATGTAGCAATACACGCCCACTTTAATGCGCGTTTATAGGTATTTGCTTCACAATCTCCCTGAAATTCTTTTTCAAAAGTAGGTAAGTATGGCCCAAAGCAAGTTAGTAAGATCTATTTGGCTGCTGCTATCTGCTTGCATATTTGAGGCAACATTTAAAAGAGTAGGTATACCCAAAATACTCATAATTATGCTTTGAACGTTTCTACCACCCACTTTTGAGGGTCATGTTTTGCAAGGGACACTTGCTGAATAAATTGGCATGCTAAATATTGTGTTGGCTTATTTCCAGACTCCTTATTCTGCTTTGGTATATCCCATTGTAATGGCTGCCATGGGGGATTGTAGAAGAAAGTAGCGATTTATACTTACTGATAATTCCAATTCTTCATAGAGACCCCGTGGCAACCTCCAGAATACCCTCCGCTTGTAGTGTTTTCCAGGGACCGATTTATATGGAGACACTCAAAAAGAAACAGGAAAGGGAGGAGTGCGGCTGTATACCAGCAGGTGGGCGGTCCCTAGAAAATGTCCTGTGTAAACTATAGGAGGAGGGATGATATCCCATTGTAATGGCTGCCATGGGGTCTCTATGAAGAAATGGAATTATCGGTGAGTATAATTCGCTACTTTTGGTAGTTCCCTTTTTAATGAATGAAACTTCCTTTTAATTGCTCATAATCACATTTTCAAAAGTAGATCATTGCAATAGAAGGATTTACATTTTATACATTCCTCCACTCCCAGTGGGTCTGAGAAAGACTTCCTCTGCAGATAGCATGTAGTTCTCCCAATGTGCTCTCTCCTGACTAGCAACTACTTTCTAATGCTCAAATTAGCCAGGCATACATTATGGGATAAGCCGGGTACACACCAGACGATATGTTGCCCGATCCAGCGGATCGGGCCGACATATTGTCCATGTCGGCAAGCATGTACTGACTATGAGTGACAGCGTTTGTTCCCGTGGGGTCGTTCATCGCATCGAAAGATCGAGCATACATGCTGCTAAATTTTTCAATTTGATGAACGACCCCATGCTTGTAGAGGAGGCTGGTGAGCGTGTCGTGCGGTTGGTCGCTCACCAGATCGTGCGGTGTCAAATGACCGCACAATACGTCGTTTAACGCATCATACATTGGCCTGGTACACACATCTTCTGGTGTGTACCTGACATTACTGGGGTTTATGCATCAAGCAGTGAAAAGAGTGTAGAAGTTTACCAGTAGAGAAGTTGCCCATAGCAACCAATCAACTGTGAAGTAGCATTTATCAAGTACAGTCTATAAAATAATAGGTCGGAGCTGATTGATTGCTATGGGCAACTTCTCCACTGGTCCACTTTTCCATTCTTTTCACTGCTTGATGCATAGGCCTCTCTGCTCTCATTCAGCCCATTTCGCATTTTTTGCATATGATGAATAAAGGGGAGAGCTGTATCAGTCTGCTGCTCTAGGCTGCAATCAGGTGGCACCCTTTACCTTCATGGAAAAAATAATAGCTACAAGCATTTGTGCATGAGCAGTACACCATTACCACCAACACGGAACACTCTAAGGGACTTATTTACGAAGCACTGTATTTGTAAAACCCTTAATATTGTTTTGATTTTCTTTTTTACATATTTTGCCTGCCATATTTAAGAGGACAACACTAGTAAATGCAAAATCAGGCTCGTCTTGCATTAAGTATTTTTGCCCTTTTAAATCTGGCAGGTAAAATCTGTAAAAATAAAGAGATTAGTAAATTCACTGCTAAGTAAATATACCTTTAAGAGCCATATTCATTTGCCGGTGAAAATCCCTTATTGGCGATACTTTTTCGCCTATGTCATTTTCGACAATCGTGACTTATCGCCTGTGCGGAAAGTCAATGGTTCGAACCCTGCGAAAAAGTAGGTGTCGGGAAAAAATTGCAGAATTTAGGTTTTGGGGTACATACTTCCCAAAACCACCCAGCACCCCTTGGACTGTCCCCCAAAGGTAAACTGTGTAAAAAACATTTTTTTAAAGTTACCCAGGACACCCCAAAAAAGTACTTTTTTTTTGGGGGGGGGGGACAAAGTTGGAGGACAAACTTCTAAACTAGCGAAATAGAATTTGGGGGGGGGTTGTCCCCAAGTATGCCACAGGTGTTTTTTATTTTTATTGCAGGTGGTTTGCAGCATGGTATATTTCCCAATTTTAAAAGTTCATTAGCCACTTTAAAATATGCTTGCACCCATTTTCAAGTATCCCAAATTTGCAAGGTCTACTCATTTTTCCCCAAAAAACCTGATAAATGCTATTCTTCAACACTTTTTCAAAGACGCTAAACAGCACCTATTGAGACCATTTAAAGACCCAAAATACTTTCAGCAGGGCTGTTCGGGGGTACCCATAGTGAATCCACATGTCACAGCATCTTTAGGGGGTTGTCAGGCTGATTTCACCAAAAATGACAGCATTTAATATGGGGAAACGCGGACCAGCGCGATACTTTTGAGTTGTGCGTGATAAATAGCATTTGGTAACTTTTCCCTCTATTTATCTGCCCTTTTGATCAGTTTTCTCATGTTATGTAGTTTTAATCACATTTTGATATGTAGGTGAAGGTGACCATATAAGACATTGGGGCAAATGTATCGCACAGTGATAACTGCAATGGGTTGTTATTATTGCTTCTCCACATGCATTAAAACGCAGTCCGTGGAGAAATGTGAGGCTAAGCGCTGACAAATTGCCAAACAACGATAAGCTGAACCTTTCCTCTTACATATGAACTGATGTGATACAGAGGAACAGAGATTGTCGGTGGGGTGAAATGACATGCATCACTGCAATACGCACTGAGAAAAGGGACATCTTCCTACTACTCCCCAGTTGTGAATAGAGAATAGTAAGAGTCTCTAGAGTCCAAAAAGGGCCTGTGCCAAAGCCTGTGCGTAATAGCAGGGCACTGAGACCTGACTAAGCATTAAGTTAATTTCCTTTGTATAATCGGGCAGCAGCTGCCTAGCAACATAGCTCCTTAGGGTGAGTGCATGAAATGTGTGTCTGAGTCTTATTATATTCAGCAGATTAACACAAGACCCCATTCATGGTATTAAACATGTAAGTTACTGTATTTCATTTAGACACAACAAAGTAAACAAACATGGACGAATAATGCATCTGACTTTTTATGAATAGTTAAACTATGAAGAAAATTGTTCTATAATAAACTCAATAATGTCTATAAGAGAAAATGTTGCTTTTATGTGGGCTCTCTTTATATCTCTGTATGTGAATCCAACACCTTTTCATTGCCTCACGCTGTAAACCCAGGGAGCTGCAGGCTTGTATTCACAATGTTCTTAATGTTCAATTGCAAAGTATTTCAAGATGATTAATAATATATGTGAGATGCTTGCCTGGTATATACTTAGGAAGCCAAAGGTCGAAATGCCGACCGCCGGCTTCCCGACTGTCATATCCTGCCAAGGGACTAATGATAGGCGTCGAAATCCTGACGCCTACCATTATCATTATCCCTACGTCGGGATTCCGATGCCCGACATACCGAACGAAGGTAAGCTGGGTGGGAGGGTTAGGTTAGGTTACAGGCTCCTAGCGGGGCTTAGGGTTAGGCACACTCCCGGGAGGGTTAGGGTCAGGCAGGGGCGGATTAGGATGGAAAACCAGCTCGGGAAATATCTGAAAGCAGCCCAAATAGAGGCGGGGTCTTTTGAGGGTGTGTGGTTTGTTATTGGTGCGGGATTGATCCTCATAGAGCCTAATTCTGAGGCAATCGTGGCCTTCTCTGCAGTTATGTGAGGGACTTTATGCTAATACTACTACAATGCCCTTCCCTGGTGTAAAACCGTGCATCTAAATGCACAAGGACTGAGACTCCCATTGTCAGTGTCTAAAGACCCTGCAGTCATGCTTTGTGCATCTTTACACGCTACCATCACTCACACCATTGAAACTTTCACCAGCCCTAAGCTAGGTGCAGATCATCTGACCTGAGTATGACCTCCAGTGTGAGCCATTCATAGTCTCTATACGCAACCACTTTCAGCAACACATCTGTGTCACTACTATAACACACCCATACTATGTTATATCTGTGTCACTACTATAACACACCCATACTATGCTATATCTGTGTCACTACTATAACACACCCATACTATGCTATATCTGTGTCACTACTATAACACACCCATACTATGCTATATCTGTGTCACTACTATAACACACCCATACTATGCTATATCTGTGTCACTACTATAACACACCCATACTATGCTATATCTGTGTCACTACTATAACACACCCATACTATGCTATATCTGTGTCACTACTATAACACACCCATACTATGCTATATCTGTGTCACTACTATAACACACCCATACTATGCTATATCTGTGTCACTACTATAACACACCCATACTATGCTATATCTGTGTCCCTACTATAACACACCCATACTATGCTATATCTGTGTCCCTACTATAACACACCCATACTATGCTATATCTGTGTCACTACTATAACACACCCATACTATGCTATATCTGTGTCACTACTATAACACACCCATACTATGCTATATCTGTGTCACTACTATAACACACCCATACTATGCTATATCTGTGTCACTACTATAACACACCCATACTATGCTATATCTGCATCTGATTAGCCAGCCCCATGTAACAGCCCAGGAATGTCCAACACATTTCTAATACACTTCTTTGTGCTTGCGTCTGAATCTGCGCTGCGGCTCTGCACGAACACCACAAGGCTACGTGCACGGTGCAACCCAGACGTAAAACATTGCACAGGGAAACAACACATTGCCCTCACAGGAAAAAAAACAAACACACACACTGGCCTCTACAGAAAAAAACAAAACACATTGGCCTTAATAGGAAAAAACAAACACACACACTGGCCCCTACAGAAAAAAACAAAACACATTGGCCTTAATAGGAAAAAACAAACAAATTGGTCCAAAACAGAAAAAAAAAAAAAAAAGTAAAATATTGCATGAGCAAATGAGCTTGATAAAATAAAATGTCAATTCCCCATTATTTCAGTCAGACTTTTTGGACACTATGGGCGGATTTCAATTGTTTCCAGCCCCTATCGTGCCCAACGGAGCTATTCAATTCTTGCTCCTGACGGGCGCGATTAGCTGCCAGCGCTACATTTCAGCTCGCAGCCCCAGGGGGATGAGAGCTGAAATGTGCGAAAAGTGACCTGTTTTGGCGCCCAAACATCACTTTTCGCGGTTGGGTTTAGCTGCTTTACGCAGCTAAACCTGACCTCTATGGGCGCGATCAGCGCGAAAAATGGCAGCAATTGAATAGCGGCCCGCGATCTCCTGTCACTTTAGACGGGAGATCCGGCCGCGTAATAAATTAAATTCCGCCCTATGTACCCTAAGCTATGTGCCATCTGGTTAGATAGATTAGATATAGACTTAAGCATACTATATAGCATTTATCCATGCTCTATATAGATGGATATAGATTGCATTCAGTACTATATAAATGGTAGCTACATACAGTCCATAAAGAGATGTGGCACTCGGGAGATTTCAGTGAAGAAAAAAATGTTCTTTAAGTCATTCCAACGTTTCGGGGAATATCTCCTGAGTGCCGCCTCTCTTTATGGACTGCATATTGGGTGAATTTAATCAGCACCGGAGTAAGATACATTGTACTACATCGGAGAGAGCCGGGCTGCATGCATACAGTGCAGCATGAGGGCACAGTACCATCTATGGGAGCGATGTGTGAGCTGCTTCTGCAGCACCACGGCTGCCACCTCCTCTCTCTCTGACTCTGTCACCCGGCTCCAGGCGCTGCTGCTGAAGCAGGGGAGCCGCTGCGCTGGCCGGCCAATAGTCCTGTGAGGCGGGCAGGAAGGGTGCAGCTTCCGGTATGTGCTCTAGACTGGAGCGCATATTCCGGAAGCACAGTCGGGCTCGCAGGCAGTGTGAGCCGGCCCGGAAGGTAATGTGAACTGACCCTGCAGGGGGGAGGATGGGACCGGCCCAGCGGGAACCTTCCCGGTGGCCCAATCCGCCCCCGGGGGCAGGCTATGGGAAGGGGGGTTTAGGGTTAGGCACCCCCTGGGGAGGATTAGGCTTAGGGTGCGGGGAAGGGGGGCTATGTTTAGGCACTAACGGGGGGAGGCTAGGGTTAGGCACTATGGGGGAGGTTAGGATTAGGCACCCCTAAAGGAGGGTTAGGGGGGGAGGGTTAGGGATAGTAGAAATACTTACCCTGATGGGATCTTCTAGTGCCGGTCCTCCGACGTCGGGATTTGAACCGCGGCCCTCCATTTCTGACTGTAAAGCAGCATCCATAGTTTTCTATGGGAGCTGCCATGTTTTCAGATTGAACAAGCCCCAGAATGCGCCGGCAGCTAACCTCCGTGGTACTGTCGGAATCGGTAAATACCGTCGTCCGCATGGCCGGCAGTTCGATTCCCGGCAGCGGCAGCTCGACACTGGAACAGATCCCGGCAGCGGCAGCCCAACAGCGCTGGAAATCCCGATTGTCCCTAGGAAGTATTAACTAACCTAACCTACCCCCCTAACCCTCCTTTAGGGGTGCCTAACCCTAACCTCCCCCCAAGTGCCTAAACCTAATCTCCCCCTTCCCCGCTGCCTACACCTAAGTCCCCCGTGGGGGTGCCTGACCCTAAGTCCCACCTGGGAGCCCTAAACCTAACCCTCCCCCGCCCCCCGCGGCTGTCTTTCGATTGGGATGCCGTGCACCGGTCTCCCGGCGTCGGGGAAATGAGCGGCGTCTACATCTAGACGCCGGGCTTTTCACCCTCGACGGGATATGACAGTCGGGAAGCCGGCTGTTGGTATAATGTCAGCCGGCTTCCCGATTGCATCCCGGTACTGTCTGCGCCAACTCAGATGTGCAGCAATCTGTCCGGTGCTTTGGCAGCAGCAGCACGACCTGATGTCAGTAGAGTGTGTACAGAGACATCTTTTCAGCAGATGGTTTTGTGAGATCAGGATTGCGGATTGAAAGGTAGAGTATGTGAGCATGCAGAGTCATGCATATCTGTACTTTCAAGTGGAATTGTGAGGGCCCAATGGCATCTGAAGTATGATTGTATAGGTGTGTACCAAAGCCATGTTGAACTGCAGGAGGGGAAGATCTAAAATGAGCAGAGATTTAGATTTGGGAGGGTTGTGTTCAAACTGAAATATAAATTGCAGTGTAAAAACAAAGCTGCCCAGTATTTGTGTAAAAGCAGCCAGTATTTACCCTGCACGCAAAAAATAAAATTTTTTTTTGCACCCCTTGCATTACAAAATGGTTTGTACAAAAGCAAAGTTCCTTGCTGTTTTTTGCTTTACTCACAACTTAGGTCAAAAAATATTTCACCCATTTCTGCTTTCAGTTTGTTGTTTCAGTGCAGGTTCTTTTTCTTAGTATCAGGCAACATGGTTCTATTGTATGCTGACTGTGAAAAGATGCACACAGAAATGTGTTCGGGCAGCAGCATAAAAATGTCAAATGAATATGTTACAGCATAAATAAAACCTCATTGCGATGGCAAAATGGAAACTGCTAAGTACTTGTTATTTCAGTTTAATATTTCTACCTCTTTAACCAATTTAAATTGTATGCACACCTGCATCCGACTCTTGCTTAGTTAGTATGCAATACTGCATTCATGTCACCTTTAGGTGTCACTCTTGTTGCATTACCCAGTGAACGTTATGGAGGCTAGCACTACTGCAGTCCATCATAGGAAACTACAGTATTTCATTGCTACTTAGTTTCTGTCCTAAATACAAAAGCTATTTGGATGAATAATTGACAAGGCTAAAAGTCTGTATGTGGGGTTTGCGGTTTGGATTTCCCGCTCACTAGATGCATTCGCTCGCTCCCAGCGTATGCAAATTTAATATACGCCCAGCAAGGCAGGCAATCGTATGGTAAGGCATTAGCACGCCCACTATGTCTTGGCGTGCGATCACTTTGTGTATGCAGATGCCCACCAGTCAGTCTTAAGACGCCAACTTGCGCACGTCATCTCCTGGAAGTGCATGAAAACATTGGTACATCGAGCACCATCCGGATGTGCTCGCAGCGCTTGAGGTTGTGACTATACCTTGCCGCAAGCACTGTGATCACTTCAGTGTGAAATACAACCAGGTAATGTGTACTATGACGCTACCTGTTAATTATGCATGCCTCTGAAACAGCGTTGAGACACTCAGGCACGCCTGCGTCCGTGCTCCACTCGCCCATTTCTAGTGGCTTGCCCCTGTTACCGTCCACAAACGGCCTCTCCTGTCACTCATTCAACTAGGCTGTCTATGCTTAGCGAGCGATCCCGATCTTTCGCAGTGGGTCACGCACACGCATTGCGATTTGTACGCATATGCGTAGATTATAAAAATCGGCCAGCTATGAGCGTTCACTTCCTAGCGAGCGGGTCTGAATCAGGCCTGTGTTCCATCTGTTAATCGTTCCCTTGAGGCACAAATGACTGGCAGGTAGTATCTTTATTCTCGCATATAACAAGAATCTGTATGTACGAGGGTGGTTCAATAAATAAGGTAACAACCTCCTATTGCGTAAATTTATTCAACTCTTACATATACGTATAACCAATAGTATGGTCTTGGTACAGATTATTTTTCCACATAGTCCCCATATTTGTCTAAACATTTGCTCCAGTGGTACACAAAGGCATCTATCCCAGCATAGAAGAAATCTGTGTCAAGCGCCTAAGCCAGGACATGACAGCTTTCTGAGCTTCACAGTCTGTTGCGAATCACCTTCCACCCAGGTGCTTCTTCAATGTTCCAAACAGAAGAAATTCACTTAGTGCCTGTAGGGAGAATGGTTCAGTACCTCCCAATGGTAGTGCCGTAACAACTCATGCATACGGTTGGCTGAGTGTGGCCTGGTTTAATTGTGCAGCAATACGGCGTCTGTTCGTAGCAACCCAGGTCGTTTTCGAAAAGTTGCCATCCGCCACTGGCTAAATGTGTCACAATAGCGGACAGCATTCACCGTCTCCCTTGGTGAGGAAATCAAGAAGAAGATGAAGAAGCGCACCCTTGTGGTCCCAAAACATGGTCGCTGTGACCTCCTTTACTTATGGAGTTGTTTTTGAATTTCTTTGAAGGTGGAGACGATGAGTGTTTCCATGTCATGGATGCTTGCTTCATCTCTGGTGTCACATGATGCACCCAAATTTCTTCGCCTGTAACAGTACACTGCAGAAACTGCACTCCCTCCTCATGGTACTGAATAATGTCCACGAAAGACATTCCCATCCTATTGGTTTTGTGAACTTCTGTGAGTTGCTTCAGTACCCAGCGTGAACACTTTTTTTTTTTTTTTCCTGTACCCCAGTTGCTCCTAAACAATGTTGTGCACAGTGCCCACTGAGATGTTCAGTTCGTCAGCAATATCCACTACCGGCAATGTGACTGTCCTCCTGAATCAGACCTTCAATGCCGTGCCAATTGTCATCTGTGGTGGACGTGCTTGGCTGGCCATATCACTGTTGTCCTGCCTTTATCAAAGGCAGTGCGCCAAATCCAAACCTGTTTCAGCGACATGACTTTGGTGCAACTCACAGAGCGGGTTACGGTGGAGCAGCACCCCCGCTCTGTGGATGAATAGCATCACCATACTCTAGTCGTGCTGTTTGTCATTTGTGTATAGCAGGCTAGTAACTAGTATCAAAGTGCTTGGGGTTTTAAACCATTGATTGGCTTCTCCACACACTTGCCTCTAATATACACACTGTTTTTCAGTGGATCATGCAGGGTTAGGGAAGATTGCAATGCTCTGGCTTATTTTTACCAAAACGACTTTTGGAAAGTTTAAAAAAATAAAAAATAAATCAATTGCTTAAGTGAAATAAAATGCACTGTTTATATTCTATATAAAGCGCTGCGTAAGATTTGTGTGCTATATAAATAACTGGAAATAATAATAATATGCTATATCGTTGATATTGAAATATTCTCTCTGTTTGGACTTTGTGCTGTTGACATCCAATTCTTCCATACCCGAGCTATTACATTACACCCTAGGGATTGGAGAGTTTTCTTCTTTTTTTTTTTTTTTTTTTACCAGGTTCCTATGTTACCATGCAATTGTTCTTTTATGAATTGCATTTCAATATATCTGTTTTATTAGATGTTTGTTAATTTTACGGGCATTGTGTAGTCCACCCACCTGCCATTCTGTTATCTTGAGTGAGTGGATAGAGCTGGCTCAATATTACTTAATACACCCACAAAGCAGCACCACTGCCCCCCAGCTTTACATGTCCAGATACTTTTCTCAAATGCTTCAACCAATAGGTCCAGCATTGTTATAATTTGTGATTAGACCCTCGGGATGCTACCACAATTGCCTGCAATCCTAATGGGAACAGAAGGACTGTGGAGGACTGGGTTTCCATGAGATGGCAGAAAATGGAGTTTGTGAAAGTGAAAGGGTCGCTAGTATGATTAACATATAGATAGAGAAATATATATATATATAAATAAATAAAGCATGCTAATTGCTCAGTGCCTAGGCTTAGAAAGTGTTGGAAAGGTGGTACTGCTTCCCTTCTTTCCTCCAAAGTGTATGTGCAATGCTCCACCATCTGTGTTAGAACAGCTTGTTATGTAGATGTGATGCGTGGGAGAAATGACATCTGTCCCAGCCCTGTATGTGGATGTTCTGAGCTGAGAAGCATATGTCAAAACTAAAGGTTCATCAGATTTTCATTAAGTTTAGAAACACATTTTGTTAGACTTCAATCTACAGACATCAGTCATACAGCAGCAGCTCTGTCAAAACAATACATTGTTTAAAGCACAAGCACAAAAGTATATGTCTTATTGCATAACATGCTCTTGCTTTATGGGACTGCAAGAAGAGGGTTTGTTATACCCCTTTCACATCGCAAATGCCAGGTCGCACACGGGATTTGTACACTTGTCCATCCCGGGTGCGACCCGGCTGAGAAGCCTTTCACACTGGTGGCCTAACCCGGCAATAATGCCGGGTCACTAACGTCGCCGTCATCAGTGTTTAGCCGGTGCCTGAATATGAGATCATCTCCAAGCACCAGCTCTTCCTATGCTGTGAACGGGAAACGAGTCGCCTCGACCCAAGTGTTCCGTTCACACTGCGCTGCAAGCCGGGTTGAACTCGTGTGCAGCCCCCTTCTCTCTAGCTGTCTGCACATGGAGTAGACGCTGGCGCTGTCTCTGGGAAAATGGTGCAGCAGGCATTTTCCCGTTTTTTTTTTTTTCTATTGCTCATGCACAAATCGCCGGGAAAATGGCCACCGAGCCATTTACCAGGTGGTTTGTGCAGTGCTGCAGCTGCTGACGCGGGACTTTGGAGAAGTAAGTAAAGAACATGGGTGTGCTGTGTGTGCCCCCCTGGATCAAGGGGGCCCGTGTGCACTGCACTCTCTGCACCCATTATAGATACGCCACTGCGCTGCAACATGGTTTGTCTGGGTGCAAAGTTACTTGCTCTTTTTTGCTTTGCTCCCAACTGCGCAAATTCAACGGTAGACCTATCTGCTCTTGTTAAATGATCTCCAATATGGAGCAAACATCAATAAATATAACTATTTTTAAGGACAAAAAATGTTGAAAGTTTAATTTTATTTTACGCAACAACTTCAAAATAAATGATCTGATGTTTAGCACATAACTAGTTTTGTGTATGGTCATTTTATAAACCTAACCTTTATAGCGTAATGTGTCAGTGGTGGGTGTTCAGGTCTCTTATCTCTGAATTGCAGGAGCTCTTGAGAAGAAGAAAATAGGTCAGTTTGTGCCTGCAGCTCATTCGCCTACATCTGGCTGATACATCAAACAAAAGAATCTTTTTTTTACATATTACTAATGATTAATTATTTACATGTACAATAGAGAACAATTCAGAATTTAACTATGTTTGTAATTACAGTATGTTATAAATAGATGTTTGTGCAGCAGACACAATTTATAGATTTAGCATTACTAAATGTCTGGGTATAATAAAAAAAATGAAAATGGGTATTATATGTATGCTGAGCCAGTGAAGATTTTGCTCATGGGCTTTTGATTCCTGATAAAATACTGAAGTGTTACACAAATAATATGGCTGTTCATATGAATGTGTTACTATTGGGAACCAACGTAATGGCCCCGACTTGATGCTTCTGTAATGGATTAAACAGGGTTTCAGCACTGAACCTTTCACCCAGGTACAAATTGAGCTTAATTACAATCTTTTCCCTTTCTGTCACATTCATAAACATCTTAATTACTGCCACCACCTTTTTATTAGGTCTATAAGACCCAAAGGGGCCTATTTATCAAGCTTTTTTTTCCTTTTATATAATTATGTAGAGCCTGCAGTTTCTGCATAAATGTATGGGTTGCTGCTATGTACTAATAGCTTAATTCAGGATATTTCACAGAAATCTCCTGCAGAAGGCTAAGCGCTGCAGAACACAGTCCCTATTGTTATCAATGGGGACTATGATCTGAGTCCTATGTACCGAACTCGAAAAGCAAAGCTTTTGAGAGATTGGTCCCATTGGTTTATGCCATCTTCATATGGTATAAACCACTTTATTCCTATGGAGGCTTTGCTCACAGGAGAGGGATCTTCTGTTCCCTCTCCTGCTGCCTTCGGACGGTTCCTGACTCTGACACTGTGCGCGTGCGTAGTGTCAAGTACTCCCTGAGAAGTCTTCCACAAATGGGTTTGCTTTGTGGGCCCTCTGGATCCAAGGGCCCGTGTGCACCGCACTCCTTGCACCCACTGTAGATAAACCATTGCACTGCAACATGGTTTGTCCGGGTGCATGTGTAAAATCCAGGTGACTAATGTGAAAGACTCCTCCAAAATGCAGAGGAAGTAACTCACAGGGACCACGTGTATTGCTACCGCTATCCCTGTGGGTTCAGTTTAGTACATAGCTGAGAACTTTTCTTTCAGAATGAAAATATCTGCTGCAATACAGAGTGTAATTCGCTGTAGTGCCGCAATTATTAATACATAGGCCCCTCAAAAATAAATGTACATGCTTTTAACAAGGTTAATAATATTACCTTGTAGTCAAAAGCTTATCAACTTGCGCTTTAATATTCACTGGGTTAACGCAGCCAAGCAATACATCATTAAATGCTTATAGATTCATTAGAGTTACGAGGAGAAACTTCTTATGTTTTAGAGTTAATATGAAAAGATACATATAATAGACATATTTAACAAAATACCATACCAATTAAATGTGATAACAATGAAACAAATGTAAGATTAAAATGAGAGAAAATGTAACACCTGTGTATACTCTTATAATCTGTATGCTGGGGGAATGATATTAGTGGAACAACTCTCAATTAGATAGCTCTCAAAAAAAGACTGACACATAGGAATAGTTTCACATTGGTTATTAAACTCCCACTTTCCCACAGACCCTTTTCTGTAATGTCACTGAAAGAATGCTTCTTATTCAAACAAGGAACAAGCATGCTTCAGCCAGCAGATAAAGTCTGCCTAACTGAAATCCTTGCTCCCCCACAGGATGTAGTCGGCATCCCGGCGTGCAGGATGCCGACGGTCTAAATACCGCCGCCGAAATCCCGACAGGTTGGGATCCCAGCACTAGTATTCCGACCGTCGCCATCCCCAAGGTAAGTATCGGGGTGTTATTGGAAGTTAGGGTGTGTGGTTAGGGTTAGGCACTAGGGGTAGTTTTAGGCATCGGGGAGGGAGTTATTAGGATTAGGGTGCGGGGAGGAGGTGGTTAGGTTTCGGCACTAGGGCAGGAGGTTCGGCTTAGGCACCTGGGAGGGTGGTTTAGGGTAGAGGTTAGGATAATACTTAACGTTCGTTCCTATGGGTGTCGGGATTCTGGCTGTCGGGATGCCGCTGTCAGTATTCTGACCAGCGGCATCCCAACAGCCGGGATTTCATAGCCAACGCGCTCCCCACACCTCTTGCGAATTGACAAGAATAACCCCTTTTAGTATTCTCTGACTTTGCAAAACCCTGTATTGATCCCAGTAGGAAAATCTAGTTATTAGATTGGGATCCATAGATTTTGTGGTTCTGTTTGATCTGATATGCATGTGCTGCTTAGCGGAGTTCCTGACCATTCTAGTCTTTTGAATTACCCTGGATTTACTGGTGACATCCCAAAACTATATATGCTTGGAGAAATCATTTATTGACTGTTATATACAGTGCATCCGGAAAGTATTCACAGCGCTTCACTTTTTCCATATTTTGTTATGTTACACCCTTATTCCAAAATGGAATAAATTAATTTTTGTCCTCAAAATTTTACACACAATACCCCATAATGACAACGTGTAAAAAGTTTTTTTTTAGTTTTTTGCAAATTTAATCAAAAGACAACTAAGAAATCACATGTACATAAGTATTCACAGCCTTTGCTCAATACTTTGTTGATGCACCTTTGGCAGCAATTACAGGCTCAAGTCTTTTTGAATATGATGCCACAAGCTTGGCACACCTATCTTTGGGAAGTTTCGCACATTCCTCTTTGCAGCACCTCTCAAACTCCATCAGGTTGGATGGGAAGCGTTGGTGCACAGCCATTTTCAGATCTCTCTGGAGATGTTCAATTGGATTAAAGTCTGGGCTCTGGCTGGGCCACTCAAGAACATCCACAGAGTTGTGCTGAAGCCACTCCTTTGATATCTTGGCTGTGTGCTTAGGGTTGTTGTCCTGCTGAAAGATGAACCGTCGCCCCAGTCTGAGGTTAAGAGCGCTCTGGAGCAGGTTTTCATCCAGGATGTCTCTGTACATTGCTGCATTCATCTTTCCCTCCATCCTGACTAGTCTCCCAGTTCCTGCCGCTGAAAAACAACCCCACAGCATGATGCTGCCACCACCACACTTCACTGTAGGGATAGTATTGGCCTGGTGATGAGGGGTGCCTGGTTTCCTCCAAACATAATGCCTGGCATTCACTCCAAAGACTTCAATCTTTGTCTCATCAGACCAGAGAGTCCTTCAGGTGCATTTTGGCAAACTCCAGGTGGGCTGCCATGTGCTTTTTACTAAGGAGTGGCTTCCATCTGGCCACTCTAATATACAGGTCTGATTGGTGGATTGCTGCAGAAATGGTTGTCCTTCTGGAAGGTTCTCCTCTCTCCACAGAAGAATGCTGTAGTTCTGACAGAGTGACCATCGGGTTCTTCACCTCCCTGACTAGGGCCCTTCTCCCCCGATCGCTCAGTTTAGACGGCCGGCCAACTCTAGGAAGAGTTCTGGTGGTTCTGAACTTCTTCCATTTACAGATGATGGAGGCCACTGTGCTCATTGGGACCTTCAAAGCAGCAGAAATTGTCTGTACCCTTCCCCAGATTTGTGCCTCGAGACAATCCTGTCTCGGAGGTCTACAGACAATTCCTTGGACTTCATGCTTGGTTTGTGCTCTGATATGCACTGTCAAGTGTGGGACCTTTATATAGACAGGTGTATGCCTTTCAAAATCATGTCCAATCAACTGAATTTACCACAGGTGGACTCCAATTAAGCTGTAGGAACATCTCAAGGATGTTCAGTGGAAACAGGATGCACCTGAGCAAAGGGCGTGAATACTTATGTACATGTGATATTTTTTTTTTTATTAAATTTGCAAAAATCTAAAAAAATATGTTTTTTTTTACACGTTGTCATTATGGGGTATTGTGTGTAGAATTTTGAGGACAAAATGAATTTATTCCATTTTGGAATAAGGCTGTAACATAACAAAATGTGAAAAAAGTGAATACTTTCCGGATGCACTGTATATATTTTTATTTATTTTTGATTGGGCCTTCTCCACAACAGAATGTATACCCTTTAGAAACCAATTTGATCATAATTATACTAATTTGATTATGACAAGAATATTTTTGGAGCAGCAAAAATGCCTTCGTATGTAAGAGACTAACCTTCTTTTTTTTATCTTCCAACTTTTTTCTTAGACATACTGGTAAGGAAAACTGTATCGGGGCTCTGAAATACGTGGGTCCAATCTCTAGTGAAATGTATCAGTTGTTGGGAGGTAATTTAAGTTGATTTAAGTAATCTAAATTCAGGTACTGTTAGAGGCTAATAGTGGAAGCACGTGACTTGGCAATTTTAAACTATAATGGGGAAAAAAACAATATAGCTGGTTTCAACCACAGTAGTAACAATAGTAGTTACAGTATAAACCTCCCATCGTCTGAGGATTGACCAGTGCGTGAATAATTGACAATAAAATATACTCAATTGAAATAAAGACACAGAGACTTGTATTTGGCAGAATTGGTAGCTATTTTATTTAATTAACAGATAATGAATTAATTACTAAAATTAATTAAATTAATTTAAATATGGTGGCAAAGAAAGAACGGCTAACAACAGCCCAAGCCTAACACTATAAACACTCCAACCACAACACATACACTCAAGCCTTCTACCTTGACTACCCACCCGGAAAGGTGATGATGCTGCCCCGGCGGGGTGGTCCAGCAGACTTTAACAGTCAACGAAGGTGAGCGAAACAAAAAGTAAACCAATATTCACAGTGCTAATAGGTAACCTGCCGTTCCTTCCCGCCTAAAATAGCCAACGAAGAAATCACCAAACCCAAATCAAAGAGCACATAACGTAAAATTTAGGGAGGGAGGGTGGGAAGACAGGAACAAAAGAGGCTGACTCCGCCTCCAACAAACTCTAATATCCCTGCTAAAACCTACAATCCTAAGAACCCATAGGCCCTAATTATCACATGATTCCCCACACTGGTCTGCCCCCAGCCTAGGAGGTTTAACCCTCTCCACTCCTATACAGTTATTTAGTTTATCGTAACAATATAGCTGGTTTCAACCACACCAGCAGGTGGACACGTTTTACAAACATCCAGGTGGTAGATTAAGGATTAATTCTCCCAGCCCTGGTTTAGGGGCACATGCAAAAACAACTCCCCCATCATTCTGGTTATAAGATCATGACTGACACCAACCAATAGCTGTCAGCAAAGAGGTGCTGCATCAGCTAAGCTAAACCCACAAATAATTTGCTCAATAAAAAAATTATTATTGTTTAATCTGCTTGATCTGGAGGGGACAGGTGGTGGCAGTGACTACTCCTTTATGTAGTTGGCACTCGCAGTCTGTGAGTGTCTGGTGTCCCAGTGCCACCTGCGGAATCAGTATGGCTTACTGCCAGTCGCATGGCAGCGCGGCAGGGGTGAAGATCCCGATTGTTTATTCTGGTAAGTATAGCGAACCTAATTCCCTCCCTTAGTAGTGCCTAACCCTAATCTTCCCCCGGGGGTGCCTAACCCTAACCCTCCTGGGGCGGGGCCTAACCCCAAGTCTCCCCCCACCCCCGTCTGTGCCCATCACCCAGTTTACCTTCGATCGGTATGCCGGGTGTCGGGCTCTCGGTGTAGGTCTAATGACAGGCGTCTAAATTTCGACGCCTGTCATTAGTACCTTGCTGGGAAAGCCGGCGGTTGGAATTTCATCAGTCGGCTTCCTGACTGCTTCCCATACCTGCATGAAAGGCAACCAGACATGCGATAAACCCCAGATAAACCGTGGAGAGTAAAGACAAGGTGATATAATATGCTTGTCCTCTCACAAATGATTACACAATATTTTCAAAGATTGCAGTGACTGTTTCTCTTGGCATGCTACAGGGTTACAATCATTTTTACAAGGCAGTAAAACAATAAGTTGAATCCTTTTCACTTTTTTGTTTGTTTGCTTGAACGTATACTATATTCTTATATGTGATTGTTCATGCAGCCATGCACATCATTTACTTTTATTTATACTATATATAATCGTGAATAACTATTTCTCATAGGTCTTATATTGCAGCTTCCTATCCTGATAATAAGCAGATCAAAACTAATTGGAGCATTGTTAGGTATGATGGTAAATAAAGTAAAGGGATGTTTGTTATTGGCCTATGTGTGCTCCTACGCATGGGGGGAAATTGGACACCAATTCCAATATTCTTGATTCTGGCCAAGAAGATGGATGAATAATGTGTGGCTGGCATAGCAAAACAATATTGATACAGTAACAAGTGAAAAAGCGGCACACTCACTAAATCTAGCAGAGTCACACTTGTAAAATGTCAGGGAGCACTCCTGAACTCCCGGGAGAATAGTCCGCCATCCCAGGTCCAATTTTCTTGTGCATTAGGTTTAGACTTCTGATGTGATCTACATAGCGTACTTGTTCAGCAGGGCAGGAGCTGTAAACGTGTTGTTAGTCAGCCCTTGGATCTCCCTCCCAAAAAGGAAGCACTTGTTAGTATCGTTTTGGTGTGTAATATGTATCTGTCTTATAATTAACAAATATAAATGTATATAGGTGTGTACACGGGCGTAACTAAACTTTTTGGTGCCCTGGGCCAGAAACCGCCCGTAAAAGGAGCGTGGCTTCATTGGTAAAACCGGGTACACACTACACGACCTATCGTCCACATCGGGCAGTGTGTGTCGCTGACGACGTGCGCACCCCCGCGTGTCATCGACCACCTGTTGGACCTGCGTGCAGGTCCAACAGCCGATATAGTCGGTAAATGCAGCACGGCCCCTGCTGTAGTTCTGTCGCTGCCAGCCAGCACCCCCGCTAGGACCCGCTGCACGACACATCGGCTGGGCACACATCATTAAGTGTGTATACAGCATAAGGGTCATGACAAATCTGATTCATCCTGCATGATGAAGGGTTACCTATCCTGTTGTACTGTGTCACTACCAAATACAGTGTGAGTCCAATGGCTGCAGTTATGATACACAATAATTATGCAGTATAATTTATCAGCTCTAGAGGTAGGAGAGAGCTGTTGAAGCTGCACCTGCAGCAGGATTTGTCCATCTGAATAGCCTGAAGCTGGCAGTGTAAATCATCGACTGAAGATATGGAAAGAGCGCTACTTGTTCTGTATATGCAGCAAACATCAGCAGCGGGGAGATCCGTGTATATACACTGCGCCAGCAGCTTGAACTCACCGGCAAAGGTACTCGTGGTGTGCTGGTAACACCTGGGTCAGGAATCGGTGGCTGTTTTCAGGGCTGCCATCAGAAATTGTGGGGCAGACAGCTGTGTGTGTTAAATAAGAAGGTGTGACTGAAGGTGCTTGGGGAGGGGGAGATCGGCCCAGGAGGAGATAGGGGTGACAAGGAGATGCTGTGTATAAAAGAAGAGGAAGCTACTGAGTCCTCACTCGTCTTTAATACAGTCGCGGTCCTGTGAGCCTCTGCTAGCGCCGGGCGTCTTTTTTTTGCTGAAAATAGGTCTAAGTCACGACTAGGAGACTGTGCTGATTGATTTGCTATGTGGCACTTGTATATCTGTGTGTGACTGAGTCTCTCAAACAGCATACAAAACATACTTGCCTACTTTTCAAATGCCCAAATGCAAGTCGGCAGCGCTGGGGGCGTGGTTGGTTTATTTTCAAAAAAAGTCTCTCTCCCCCCGCCCCCCCCCCCCCTTATGATGAAATGCCACGAATCGCGCACATTTGAATATGGACGGGGCCCAATTATGAGATTATCACAGAATCGTGTCATTAAGTCCGGCCTGTGGATTTCAGGTAAGATTCTTCCCATTCTGCCCACTTCACTAGGAAGTGGACATGATGCAGGAGTGCCTACTCTCCTGGGGGTGTGGGGGCTACCCAAAAAAATCTGCTTCAGGTTCTGGGAGAATAGGCAAGTATGATGCAACGGCCGCAGCGGTCTTCCACACCAAGTTCCGTTTTCAGTCTGCGTTGCGCACACATATAAGTGTCTGATATCAAATTAATCAGCAGAGTCTCCTTGTTTCATTACATTGTGGAATATTGGGGTTTTCAGCCATGGAATATGCTTTGTCTAGAGGGGGTTTCAATTAATAGATCTGCATTAAAAAGGTCCACAGTGTCTAGTTATGCACCAACTTCTAGAGGGTGCATGTACTAGACAGTAGTAATGCTGAAGTGAAGAACTTGGCATGTCTAAATGCAGTTCTTATTTTACATGTAGTTATGCTGCTTTCATTGTATAATTATGTTGATAATTGGCCTATAGTTGTGGGATGGTCTGGATTTTTAAATCACCCCTCCTACTATCCCTCACTCATTGTCCGTATCTTAGAACAGTTCACTTCCTGTTATTGGGTTCGTCCTGATTTAAAGCTGTCAGTATAAGTTCATCTCTCATGTCCTGACTCCTGATACCCTTTAGTAACTGCATTGTGCCTTTCCACAGCTTTCCAAATGACAGGTGTTGGCTCTCCTCTCTTGCACTCTCAGCCCTATTCAGCAATGCAGCAACCATCTTTTCCCTCCCACCTTCCTTCAGTTAACTCCTTCAGGCTCTCGCTCTCTCGTTCTCTCCCATAAAAGCAAACAAACGTTAAATTGAATAATTTTTGGTTCAATGGGGGGTAAACAAATGGTATAAGTGTTCTTTCAATATGCAAACCAGTAATTCCAGTAATTTACTAACATTGTTGAAATTTTCAATGACTTATAGCAATCAGTAAAGCAATTATCTTAACTAATTTTATATAGTATAGGGGTGTTCATTGCTTATTGCTTCATTTTACTGCACATTTGCACCATGATAGTAGATCACCGCAGTGTATTCTTTTTGTATATTACCTTCCGGATTGGGGCATATCTACTGAAACTTCAATTGATTTGTGAGTTCTGAACCTATGTAATGTACCAAGAGATGTCCAACTAGTTAAAATATTATCATGAACTTTAAATGTGGAATGAATCTTACTTTCCATATCGGATAAGTGTTTTCCAGAAATATGCCTGATATATCCTCTACTGAGTTTATATACTAGGATGATTTATGTTGGGCATCATGTAACAGCACTCTTGGTGCTGACCTTTAATCTTAAAATCATTCTAATTTAACTTTAGTGGGTTTGTGGGACATGAATTATTTGCAATCTCCGCTATGGACCATTGTAACCTCTTAAAGGCTATTAGAAATTTTGTTAATAAAAACACAGAACGGACAAATCAAAGGGTCAGGCAGAATGAGCAGCAATACTGGTTACCATGGGAATGATCGTACACGTGTATTAGTGTTACCGCTTGGCTGTTTTAGCAGGGCGCCACATCCTGCCCGATTTGAAAGTGCTGAAATGCGCCCTGCCCTTATGGCAGTGCCCTGCTGAAATATAGTGCATCCGGAAAGTATTCACAGTGCTTCGCTTTTTCTTAATTTTGTTACGTTACAGCCTTATTCCAAAATGGAATAACTTCATTTTTGTCCTCAAAATTCTACACACAATACCCGAAAATTAAAATGTGTAAAAAGTTTGAGATTTTTGCAAATTTAATTGAAAAAAAAAAAAAACTTAAGAAATCACATGTACATAAGTATTCACAGCCTTTGCCATGAAGCTCAAAATTGAGCTCAGGTGCATTCTGTTTCCACTGATCATCCTTGAGATGTTCCTACAGCTTCATTGGACTCCACTTGTGGTAAATTCAGTTGTTTGGACATGATTTTGAAAAGCATACACCTGTCTATATAAGGTCCCACACTTGACAGTGCATGTCAGAGCACAAACCAAGCATGAAGTCCAAGGAATTGTCTGTAGACCTCCGAGACAGGATTGTCTCGGGCACAAATCTGGGGAAGGGTACAGAAAATGATCTGCTGCTTTGAAGGTCCCAATGAGCACAGCGGCCTCTATCATCCGTAAATGGAAGAAGTTCGGAACCACTAGGACTCTTCCTAGAGGTGGCCGGCCGTCTTCACTGAGAGTTCGTGGCAGAAGGGCCCTAATCAGGGAGGTGACCAAGAACCTGATGGTCACTTTGTCAGAGCTACAGCATTCCTCTGTGGAGAGAGGAGAACCTTCCAGAAGGACAACCATCTCTTCAGCAATCCACCAGACGGAAGCCACTCCTTCGTAAAAAGGAGATGGCAGTCTGCCTGGAGTTTGACAAAATGCACCTGAAGGACTCTCAGACCATGAGAAACAAAATTCCCTGGTCTGATGCGATAAAGATTGAAGTCTTTGAAGTGAATGCCAGGCGTTATGTTTGGAGGAAACCAGGCACCGTTCATCACCAGGCCAATACCATCCCTACAGTGAAGCATGGTGGTGGCAGCATCATGCTGTGGGGATGTTTTTCAGCGGCAGGAACTGGGAGACTAGTCAGGATAGAGGGAAAGATGAATGCAGCAATGTACAGAGACATCCTGGATGAAAACCTGCTCCAGAGCGCTCTTAACCTCAGACTGGGGCGACGGTTCATCTTTCAGCAGGACAACGACCCTAAGTACACAGCCAAGATATCAAAGGAATGGCTTCAGGACAACTCTGTGAATGTCCTTGAGTGGCCTAGCCAGAGCCCAGACTTGAATCCGATTTGAACATCTCTGGAGAGATCTGAAAATGGCTGTGCACCAACGCTTCCCATCCAACCTGATGGAGCTTGAGAGGTGCTGCAAAGAGGAATGGGCGAAACTGCCCAAAGATAGGTGTGCCAAGCTTGTGACATCATATTCGAAAATACTTGAGGCTGTAATTGCTGCCAAAGGTGCATCAACAAAGTATTGAGCAAAGGCTGTGACTACTTATGTACATGTGATTTCTTCATTTTTTCTTTTATTAGATTTGCAAAAATCTAAAAAAAAACTTTTTACATGTTGTCATTATGGGGTATTGTGTGTAGAATTTTGAGGACAAAAATTAAGTTCTTCCATTTTGGTATAAGGCTGTAACATAGCAAAATGTGGAAAAAGTGAACCGTTGTGAATACTTTCTGGATGCACTGTAGCTGTTCCCGCCCATGGGGGGGATGTTGCGGTGCAACAATCACCGACTGATGGATGCACGCCATCTATTCACACTGCTGGGAGTGCTGGGCATGCCCCCAACAGTGATGAAAGGGGGTGCATCTCAAGGCCACACCGCTTTTTCATGCACATGCAGTAGTTCCCTTCTTAGATAGACCCCCTGCCTCCCCTAGCGTGAACACTATAATTTAATATACTCAATGGAACAGTGGGAGTCCACACATGGTGAAGTTTTTACCCATAAGGATCATTTCAGTTCAATTAGGTGCGAGCGGCGCAATGTTCTGTTGCAACGGGCCGGAAACTCCCGGTAATGGCACATTAGCTTGCTCCAATCTCACCCTGAACTCTGAATTTTGTAGGCAGCAAATAAGAAAACAGCAAGTCCGGGGCTACCATAAGCTCTACATAGACGCGTACTTAAGGCCAGTGGCCAGGGGGTGTGCGGGACTCAGAGGGGGTGACACCAAAATGCTGGCTCCTCTGCAGTGACAGGAGCCGAGTGGTGCAGTGTGACATTCTTCTGTAGCACCCTGCTCCTGTCATAGAAGAGGAGGTGACAGTGCAGATTGCCCAGTCTCCAGGGACAGCCAAACATCTCCGGTGATGCCCCCGGAGTGATGTTATCGGGATCCCCTGTGAGGCCACGCCCCTTTGTTTAGGCCACGCCCATTTTTGGACGAGCACACCTCCGGCACGCGGGGTATCCAGAGTGCGCACTGGGTGTCACCAGACCCGGTGGCGCCTCTGCTTAAGGCCCCCACACGCTAGTGACAGTATGAGCCAAATAGCCAGATACCAGGGGTCGGCGCATCTGTGCAATCTAACATGTTGGATGTCACTGATTTGCCGATCACAATTAATATATGATCGTGCTCAGCAAATCGGGGATTTTTAACATGTAGAATTTCACGGATTATTCGACGAATCAGCGATCATCAGTGGTTGGCATTTCCGTCTGGCTGTTCCTGTCCAATCGGGGAGACAACGGATGGCACCGTAGATGTATGGGGCTTTTTACTGCTGGGCAAGCTGCCCCTAATTGAATTGACCCCATATAGTCTAAACAATGTAATGGATGGTCATCCAGAACAGTGGTGCTCATATGATATAAATGTCTACAGCTACGTAATTTGGCAACTGCCCACATCTATCAATATTTCATGTTACTCAGTGAAAACTACAAGATGACACCCATTAAGGTTAATAATAATGCATGGAAATACACAAAGCTATACTGTTCTTTTTATTTTACTATAGGTTTGTTTGTGTTTTATATTTAAAAAGAAATGTGCTCATAAGATAATTATTTTCCTTCACAAACATTTAATAGTTTTCTGGATCAGAAAGTATCTGAGCGTGAAAGGGCAGCCTGACTGTTATTGTTGGTGTTCGACTCCAGGATTACTCATCACAAAAACTGTGATGTCAGATACATTTGGCAGGGGAAGTATTGGGAGGAGACTTGCCTGGCCCTTTCCTGTCTTGGACTTGCTGGACCTGGCTCCCAACACATCTTAAAGTCTGTGACCAAGAAGCATATTAAGCCACGCAGCTCACTGTGGCAAGTGATGGCACCAAGGCAATATATTTTATTCTGAAACCAACAAAATGAACGGCAGTCTGCGAGGTAACCTTTACATATCTCCTGTTTATTCACTTTAATTGATGCAAAGAACTTGAAGGACATTATATACATTCAAGAGTAGGGAAAGGCCATAAATCTATTTTCACATTTATATAGGCTGATTGCCAATGTGAATTCTATTGTGCTGTGTGCGCGTGCATGTACACTCACACAAAACTGTAAGCAATTGATTTGTGTATTACCCTGCTGCCACTATTGAACTAGTTTTAAATAGGTCTCTAAATCAATTACTCCATTTTCCAACCTTTTTTATTTTATAGTTTCTGGCATCATACCAAATACTGGTATACGGAGGCTGTTTTCCTAATCTATAACTTGAAAAATGAGGGTGCAGTATATAATATATGTTGTTGCTGTGTGTGTTCAAAGTAGCATGGTGACTAATTGTGCTTTTATTTCTGTATTACCTCTGTTACTTTGTATTTGACATTTTATTCATATTCTTACTTTACATTTTATTTACTGTATGGTAATAGAGCTATACTGGAAAGCAAGACTAGTTATGCACGTGTTTATATTCTAGCTTCCCTGTGTGCCTGCAATCCTCTGTCATGTCCTGAATATATTATTCTGCAGGGCTCGGTAATGTCGTGGACACCATGTTGGGGTGGGCATGCAAATGTTGCATTCCTTTAGTAAGGTCCAAGCCATAGGTTACTGGACCAAAAGTTAGCTAAACTTGTTATGTTGGTTTCCTTTGTAGCAGTA
This sequence comes from Taudactylus pleione, assembly GCA_031769625.1. Classification (NCBI taxonomy): domain Eukaryota; kingdom Metazoa; phylum Chordata; class Amphibia; order Anura; family Myobatrachidae; genus Taudactylus; species Taudactylus pleione. The sequence continues at coordinate 1,326,528 of JAUIMM010000716.1, forward strand.
GGATACCCCACTCTGGAGTAGTGATTCATTTACAGAGAGCTTCTTTGTACATTGTTGAGGTAGTGATATAGTCGGCATCCCGGCGTGTGGGATGCTGACTGTCATAACACCGGCGCCAAAATCCCCACAGGTCGGGATCCCGGCACCAGTATCCCGACCGTTGGCATCCCAAAGGTAAGTATCGGGGTGCAGGGGGAGGGTAGCGTTAGCTAGCGGCTTAGGCACTTGGGGCAGGGTTAGGTTTAGGCACTGGGGGTGGGGGTTAGGTTTAGGCACCAGGAAGGGGGTGTTAGGTTTAGGGTGTGGGGAAGGGGTGGTTAGGTTTAGGCACCAGGAAGGGGGTGTTAGGTTTAGGGTGTGGGGAAGGGGTGGTTAGGTTTAGGCACTAGGGGGAAGGGTTAGGCACCAAGAAGGGTGGGTTAGGGGAGGGGTTAGGGTTGAAGTTACAAAAATATTCACCATTCACTCCTATGGCTGTCGGGATTCTGGCTTTCGGGATGCCGCTGTTGGTATTCTGACTAGCGGCATCCCGACAGCCGAGATATCATACCCAACTTGGTCAGGTAGGCTTAAGCGGGCCATACACTGTGCGATAAATCAGCCGACTCGACGGATTCGTACGATTTGGCTGCTATATCGCACTGTGTATGGGCATGATACAGGACAGAGCACGCACCCGTGGGGTCGTACATTGCACCCCCGGATCTTACTGCAGGTTCGGTCGATCGGGGGATGCGATGTGCGATCCCATGCAGCACTATGCGGGTGGAGGACAAGGGAGCCGGCGTATCGGGTGGTCGGCCACCCGATCGCACCACGTGTGGGGGCCGGCCTATAAGTCGGACTTCTGATCCCCCGTTGCGTCGACCAGTGCATATTGGCTTTAGAGAGTATGCTGATTGCAAATAATAAGCAGCACCTAATGATTTACATATAGCCCAGTGACTACCATAAATCATGCCCACAAAAACCACATACCCGCTATACTGCCCTAGGCACGTCACAATAACCCAATGCCCACTTCAGTCATCCTACAATATTTTCCTAGTCTGCACGCAAATTTTACTACAGGCAACCACCTGACTCTGTACAATTAAACATACAACACCTCCCACACATTTTAAACCTAATTAGTCACACTTCTAAAATAAGGAGGTGCTCACTTTTAATCAGGCATCAACTCAAAACACAAATGCCCTCTGTGCAGCAAATATGGAGGACACCCACCCACCATTCCTTCCTCCCTGGGTTATTTGAAGCTAGGTATACTACATGACAGCACATAATAATAAGGCGTTCATACATATATCGTGATAAAACATAATAACCTCTTATGCTAAGCTTAACTTCTAAATGAAATAACCACACAGACAACGATAGCTTAGGTCAAATTAGAATTGGTTTTATTTACTAAATTGCAAATTTAATTAAAGGGTGGCAAAAGAAGGCGCTACCACTACCTAGCTCTAGCCCATATAAATCTTACTACAAAAAACTGGGGGACGACTAAAACGCCGCCACCTCTCAAAAAATGCGTAACCTGCGCTGTGCAAGTCTCACCGCCCCTTACTTTGGCACAGTCCGGACACTTCCGCAAAGAATAGTGCCCGATTGTCCAACCCACAGAGGTAGGACCCACTCGCCGTCCTTCAAAAGGGCAAGTGCTTCACAACGACCGCTTACGCCACATGTGGCCGCTGGTTGGTAGCACCTTCCCGCCCACTAATCTAATAAATTTTAGTAAGACAAACAACATAAAGACAAACAACATTTTTGGGCAGGGAGGGTGGGGCTTCCAACTGAAAAAGAGGCAGAACCTTATTCAAATTCCTCTTTAAATAGTACAACCTAAATGTACACGCCCCTAACTACCTTAATTGGCTAACCCTAAATGATAACCAAATACCTCACAAACTAGAATCTGCCTAGCAACAGCTTCTTTAGGCTACCCATCACAAATAATGTAGAACTCTTAAACAGTCTCCGGCTTAGGCATCCCTCGTCTAGTCTTCTGCTCATGTAATTCTACACCAATAGAGCTCTGTGGTAAGTGGAGCCACAGGTGGGCCTGTATTCACAGGCCTGTGTACTGTATATTGTTGAAAGGGTTTACAATATGAAGAACAAAACACACAAAAAAAATTATATTTCATTTTTTTAATTGGTCATTGAGGAATCTATTGACTTTTAGTAGTGAAACCAATTTGGTGAAGAAATAATAAAAGTACTGAAAATATGAACTTAACTAAAGTCAATTCACAAGACAGAAGTGGGTCATTGATTAATTATATCTCTATTGCAAACAAATGTTTAATATGGGCAAAATACATAATAAATAATATGAGCAATAGTATAAAAGAAATGTTAGAATATCTGAAACCCTATTTATTTGAATGCAAATAGTTACCTGCTCAGGAAGGTGCATGATAAAATTGTAGATGACATGCCTTCATTCACATAGGAAAATCATTCCTCTGTATTACCATTTAAACCATCTCTGTGTGTGGAAAGAGACAATTGCATCATACTGATTTGCATGTCATTCTTGCGGCATCATGCCCCGACTATATACTTGGTCTTACTATTATTAAATACCTTGTTTTTTATTGCAGCTTTTTTGATTATAATTCTTTTTTTATTCTAATGTGACACACAGTGTATTACACATCCATATTGGGCATGTTTTTAAAGCGCAGTTATTTTTCCTTACACTCCAATATCGAACAGCACTCCCTTAAAACTGGTATTAGACCTATACAGCAGTCTGGTTCTCTCTCCATCTCTCATACCGGTAAAAGATGAAGGGAAAGCAAGCTTGGAATTAAATAGGCAAATTATTCAGCATCCCAAACCAATATCTCCCACTGGCCTCATGAGTTTAAATGCTCCGACCCCGCAAGCACTCTCTTCATGTTGCTCATGGTAGAACATTAATAACGACACGAGGGAGAAGTTATATAAATATTTTAACAATATGTGACACCATGAGAAGGACATGATGCAGTTCCAGTGTATGGTTATAAATAGCATTTTTGCCATTTATACCCACTACCACATAAAACCGATATTTGACAGTTTTGCAGAACTTTAAGGAGTGAAGTGATTGTCTGATAAAACCAAAGCTATATTACATCAATAGCCTTTCTGAAAACAAGAACTGTAATAAAGTCTGTGGCGCTGTGATGCGGTCCGTGATGCTCTGGCCTGGGTCTGACACAAAGAGGGTAAGGCCTAGGAGGAGAAGGGGGGATTTGGCGTCACCTAGCCACCAGCTGCACACCAGAGCAAGGAGGCACAGAGTCACACTGTCAGCCTGTGCTGCCCACCATACGGCGCAGGGTGTCAGGGAACGGGAGCTGCTGGAGGGCTGCTATGGCGAGCACACAACGCGTCCTGCAGGATCCGCTCATTTTTATAAACCGAGTCCCTCACTGCCTGTAGCGCATAAATACGCGCTATAGCGCATATTTTGCAACCACTGATACCCCTGAAATGTAATTTGCAGCAGTTTTTGCTACCACTGTCCCTGCAAGTTACATGTAGTACATAGTAGGGACAATCATGAAAAAATTATCCCCGCTGTAATGTACAATGAAAGAAATGTACAGTGAAAAAAATTGTTCCGTGATTTTTAATATATTTGCCCCTAAATTAAGCAATATTTACATTACTTACTTTAATCATAAAAAATTATCAAATTATTATTTATTATTGTCACACAACCATATCTCTAATAGATGACAGGAAAGATAATGTTGTATTATGCCACACCACTGGGGGATATATAACAGTCATAATGGGGGAGATGTACTAAGCTTTGGAGAGTGATAAACTACCAGCCACTCAGCTCCTAACTGTCATGTTACAGGCCGTGTTTGAAAAATGACAGGAGCTAATTGCCTGGTAGTTTATCACTTTCCAGAGCTTAGTACATGCCGCCCAATGATTAACTTATTTCAGGTTTCCCGTAAGATCAGTAGATCTAGTGTAACCGTACTTTGATCTGTCCAAATAGTGAGGCCCATATTAGATGCTGTTTATAGCCAGTGCGAGGGAGTAGATTCTCCAAATCGTTTTTTGTCAGATGAAAATCAGTTGTTGGAGCAGGACATAGACGCTGCTTAGCAGTCCATCCTGATATGGATCCTACTGTAGTGGTTTTAAGTAAGATATTTGCGGATGGCAAAAGTTATCAGCAGCGATGGAGTTCTCGGGGATGACTCCCAGGTAAGCTGGCTCTCAATTTGGATGTATTTCTGTATGTGCCCTTATCATGAGGCCTTATAACAGATAATTACATGGCCCAGAGTGGGCACTGTTATCATGCAGAATAGGAAGGAACTGCAAGTATCAGAGTAGCCGTTTAGTGGCCTGGAGGCTTACCATGTACTTATAAATGCATGCAACAAATATCTCTGAACTTCTATTACTGTATAGTTTTCATGTATTGTTGCAGGTACAATTTAGTATGCTGGAGTATATCTAGGGGATACTCCCCTTTCTGTTTAGTATGACCCCCTCCCCTTCATGCACCTGAAGGGTATTGCCAAATTGATTTGAGCAGTTTCCATTTTATGTTTGATGTGCAGTCATGTAAGGTTAAGGATTCCAGTCAGGTCAATTTGTTTTGTTCTCCTTGCGGAGAACTTTTTCAAGATATTTTCCCATAGTGTCATGTCATTAGAAAATCACCCTCTCATACACATTATTTTAATGCATCTCGGGATCAACTGTATTTTTTTTTTTTATTGGAGTTTTTACGCAATTCCTAACAATTTACATGCATACAAGCCAAGCTTTCAGTTCTGAGCCTGCATGCCTGTAATCTGTGTAGAAGTGTTCCAGTAGTGAGAGCAGAACTACTCTACTGCATATCAAATCCTACTATTTTATGGGCTTGTTAGCCTTACCTATCATCATTAGTATTATTCTATATTTAATGCAGGTGACACCCAATTTTGTTATATTAATGTTAATTAACATTCCCCAAGGGAGTAGTCTATAACAATTCAGTCATTGACAGGTGGCAAAATCAGATTAAATACTGGAAGTGAACAAATCCTGGGGAGGTAACTACCGGAAGCTGTACAATTCATACAGGATGTTAGTGTATTTTGGTATATGTTCAGATATAGCTGCATATTGATAGAATAGTTAGCATGAGCAATTGACTCCACATTACATCCTGCATTATGTGTTCTTGAAGACTTAGGGGTCTATTTACTAAGCAGTTTTAGGAGACAGAGGCCCTGATTCAGAGCCGGACGCTCTGACAGAGCGCTCGCTCTGAATCAGGGCCGTCCTTGTTTTTCAGAGCGGCTTCCTGGCCGCTCGCATAGCTGTGGATGACCACCCACAGCTATAGCGAGCGGCCAGTCAAGACCATCGCGACTATCGGGCTTGCGACGAGACCCTTGTGGTAGGGTCTCGATGCCGCAAGCCCCAGAGTGCTTTCGGCTCTAACAGAGCCGAAAGCACTCCCACTGACATCACTAGTGATGTCAGTGGGGCCCGGCACCAGACGGTAGGCGTTCGCCTCCGTCTGGACAGCCACGCCCCCGGCCCGCTCACCAAAGGGGGCGTGCTGTCACTCAAAATTGACAGCACGCCCCCTTTGGTACAAGACCCGGAGCGACGGATTGCCCGTCACTATCTGGGTCTCGCGCATGCGCACTGGGCCACCATCGAAATCAGGCCCGGAGTGAAATGTGCTAAGGTGCCAGCCAATCAGCTACCAACTGTCATTTATCAAACACAGCCTGTGAGATGGCAGTTAGGAGCTGATTGGCTGGTACCTTATCACTTTTCACTCTGTCTCCTAACACTGCTTAGTAAATGGACCCCTTCATCTCAGCAGCCTTATCCTCGTGACTGCTGTATGAAAGTTGAAATAGCAGGATACTGTTTAGAGTGAAGGTGTGGTATGCATTACACTTTCAAGAGGCATGTCATCGAAAAGCACCAAATAAGCACAAGTAATTTTTCTTTATGTTCGTGATGGGCAGAAGTGGACCCTGTAAGTCTACACCTGTGGCCCCCAGCTCCTTACTGCTTTTTCAGATTTGTTTGTTACACTACACGAGCTTGTAACACTTGTTTAAAATGCCTGCTGATATGTTATTAAAGATAGGGGTTTATTTTATTTAATATGTTGTTTTAACTTCTTACTGAGCATAAGGTACTGTGAGGCCCCCTTTTACACTGACTTTTGTATGTGAACGTGCATCAACCCGGGATTTTTGTCGGTGTAAACGGATCAACCCGGTTCCAGTGACCCGGGGATCCGTCGTGGCTAGCTTGCAGGGTTGGGCACGGATCAGTCCCGTGTCATCCTGCAGTTTAAACGGCGCGATCCGGTGGTCGTGCCACATGCTACCCTATTGGCCGCTTCAGTGGCGCTTGGAGATGACATCCGGAAGACCCGCATCATTGCAGACCTGGATCCTTGTGTGAACGGTGCCGATCCGGGCATAACTCTGGTTGGCGCTGCAGTGGGAAAGGGGTCTGTCCCGGGTCTGATCTGGGTTGGAACTATGTTCCAAATACCGGGTCAGGCGCAGGACTTTGGTGTAAAATGAGAGCTGTCCTTGTGGCTCCTGAACTTAATTGGGTTGTTTATCACTGCATTATATGATGAAGGTTAAATCTGCAACTAATCATAAAATAGAATAAGCAAAATTATGTTCCTGTCCCATGGTACATATTTATTTGTAACAAAACAAATTAAAAATAGGTCTAGGTGGGTGTTTCAATATTGTTTTTGTTGCAGCAGCATTGACTCAGACTGCTATTTGTAAAGGCTCTTTATTTTTTATTATTGTCAATTCAGGGCATTCTTAGCACTTTTTCATTTAGTGGCAGTTATGCAAGTAAGGTGGTTCAGGCCGTGTGGTGTACCATTAACAATTTAGTGGTCTGTATGCCATGCACCTTACCACTGGCGCCATTAACTGCGCCGCCGGGTGAATCGCAGCACTCGCCGGTGAGATGAACCCCAAGTCGTGAGTGACTGGATCAGCCCAGCAGCTCCCTGAGTGCTGGGCATGACCCCAGAGTGATGAGAAATGGGGGTGTGGTGCATGTCCACGACCCTGTGACACCACTTGCACAAAAATATTTCACCACTGTTTAGTTGTATAATTTATTAACTGACTTGCTCCACTGTATATGGAATTCACCTCGATGGACAGCAGTTTTTGTGGCTAAATAAAAAGGTTCATGAAACAAAATTATAGTGTCTAGGTATATCAGGTTCCTCAGTCAGTCCCAATAGACACCATTTTGGACAAAAATGCTTCCTGGGCAACCCATTGCTGCAAAGAACAATTTTAATACTTCTTTCCAGGAGTCAATTTAGTATGGGGCATGGGTTAATAAAAAGTGGCGCTTTCTGACCAGTCTTGGCTTGATACCCCATTTTCCCTAACGGAATTAAAAGAGACCCTTAAGTCTACCCCTTCTGGCAAAAGCACAGGAACTGATGGCTTCACAGTTTTCTACTACAAAACCTTTGAGGAATTGTTGCTCCCCAAAATGCTTCAGGCCTTTAATGAGATTTCCACAGATAAATGTTTTTCAGCCCAGTCCTTAGAAGCACATATTGCAGTTATTCATAAAGTGGGTAAGGACCCTGCTCAGTGCCCCAGTTACTGCCCAATCTCACTCCTTAATGCAGACGTGAAACTATTTGCTAAATTACTTGTCAACAGACTTAAAACACTGCTCCTCATGCTCATTCACTCTGATCAGGTGGGTTTCGTACCAGGCCGAGAGGCTCGGGATACCACCACCAAGATCATCGACCTTATGCACTTGGCTTCCAGCAGCACTATCCCGATGGTGCTACTTTCCACCGATGCTAAGAAAGCCTTTGACAGGATTAATTGGCTTTTTATGCAGGGTTTATTGTCTCACTTGGGCCTGGGTCCTATTTGTTTTCAGAGGATAATGGCATTGTATCGATTCCCCACTGCTCGTATTAAGATTAACGGTTCTCTGTCGGAGCCAGTATTAACAATGGCACATGTCAGGGATGCCCCCTTTCCCCCCTCATTTTTTAATACTTTGTATGGACACTCTAGCCTTCACTATACGACGCAACCCTGACATCTCATGTTTTGTGGTTGAGAACAAAGAATATAAATTGGCGTTATTCGCTGATGATATATTGGTGATTTTATCAAACCCAGTCATCTCGATCCCCAACCTCATAGCTGAATTCAAGAGATTTGGCCTACTAGCATCAAATTTTAAGGTGAATTACTTGAAATCTGTGGCTGTCAATCTGTCAACACCCCCCACTCTGTTTCCATGCTGAAACAGTCATTTGGTTTTGCCTGGCATCTGTCTAGCTTAAAATACCTGAGGGTGGTCCTAAATTCTAATCTATCCCGTCTTTTCACGGATAATTTTCCCCTCTGCTTCAAAATTTTAGACTAGAACTTGGGGATTGGCGACGCAAAAACTTTTCATAGTTCGGAAGAATCAGTATAGTGAAAATGAATATTCTCCCGAGGGTACTCTATTTATTACAGGCTCTTCCTATTCATATACCAAAAAGTGGTTTCTTGACCTACATAGACTGGTGAGAGATTTTGTGTGGGGAGGACGGAGACCTCGTTTTAAACATGACATTCTGTTTCGTCAAAAACATTTAGGGGGGTTTCAACTCCCTCATTTTCCTTCATACTACGATGCTATCATGCTTGGTAGGATACTTGACTGGTTTAGATTAGAGGACAGCAAGCAGTGGGTTATCTTGGAAATTTTTTCCCTTCCAACTTCAATATCTATATATCCTTGGTTGTCCAAAGTTTCCATTATAACTCATCCCACCATTGGCCCTACATTGACAAGGTGGAATAAGTTACGGAGACAGCCTTGGCTCTCCTCCTTGTTCTCGCCTCTGTCCCCACTGTTTGAAAACCCTGACTTTCCCCCAGGTACATTAACAAATAGTTATAGAGTGTGGTTTCAGCTGGGAGTGACGCGTGTGGGCCAGCTGGTGGGAAGTACAGGTGAATTACCCTTTTGTGAATTACAAACAGCATGGTCCTTGCCAGACTCTGAGGTTTGGCGTTACCTACAGTTAAAACATTTTCCCGAGTGCAGAGACCTATGAGGGCTGGTGGCAGACCTTTGACCACATTTGAAGAAATGTGTCTGGCGCTTGCCCACCCAACGCACTTTATCTCCAAGGGCTATAAACTCTATATATATATATATATACTATATATGCGGGGGATTGGGAATGTGAATTGCAACTCCAATTAAATCTGAAGGAATGGCAGAAGGTTTTTGTTACTACCTTCTCATGTTCCGTCAGTTACTCCGTAATAGAAACCCAATTTAAGGTCCTGTCCCGTTGGTACCGGTGCCCTCTAATCCTGGCAAATATGTTCCCCAACATGTCTAATAGCTGTTGGAGATGTAGTCAAGAGAGAGGTTCTCCATTACATATATGGTGGGACTGCTCAATTATAAAACCCTTTTGGAAGAAAGTTTTCTCCATATGTGATATACTTTTAGGCGGAGGTACACCTACCGATCCCTCCTTTTGGTTATTGAACCTAGTTCCCGGTTCTATAGCGGCCTATAAAAAGTCTCTACTTAAGCATCTTAATAGTGACGCCAAGGCGGTGATCCCTGTTCACTGGAGATCTGTTACCCCACCTACCATCCATGAATGGTTTTTATAGATTAGACCTTTATACGGCCATGGACAATCTCCTATTGGGGATTGAAAGAAATGAAGAATTTTGTGTTGTGTGGGGCCCATGGGTAGACTTTAAGTCCTCTACGACCTTTGCTACGATGTGCAAATAATTATGGGACACCCCCACACATACTGTCCTAAATATACTTTACTATTTGGATAGTCTTTTTGTTTTTTTATTTTCAAATAAACTGTATGCTGCTAGTATTTTTATTATACGTGGTAATTGTTGCTATATTCCCTTCCCCCCCCTGCCTTTTCCTCTCCCTTCCTTCCCTCCCTTGTGATGTCTAATGCCCTATGTTTGGATTCTCCTATTTTGCTGAGTTATTTTTTATATTGTACTGCTATATCCATATATTTTTGTATGTATAAGAGGTTATTTTATTATTCGGTTTCTGGTGATCTGTATTGTGCTCCCTTTATGAGTGTATTTACCCTGTTCACTGGACTGCTTACTCTGCGAATATGTTGTTCTAAATATAATAAAATATATATTTGAAAAAAAAAAAGTGGCGCTTTGTTCAGGATATCAATCGGGGTCAATGTTTTTATCTAAAGAAGTGACAATGTCTGCTGTTAAATATTTTCTATTTAATACGCGACATATATGTGTGAGCATGTCCTTATAGCCATTTGTCCATTGTTACTTACTACTCCACTGCGGATGTAAAGTGCATGACGTTAGCCTTCAGAAGTGGATAGTAGAGATTGCCTATATGTTTAAGCATTACTCTTCCTAAATATGGGAGTAGTAAAGGGGTTGCAGGGATATTGCCGGCGGAGAAGATGCCGGCCGTCGATATACCGATGCCGGAATCCCACTGCCCGGCATAATGCAGACGCAGATATCCCGAATGAGATCAGGATACCGGCATTGGCATCCCGAACCGCCGGAATACTGAACGTTGTTGAAGCCGGATAATTGGCTGAGACAGAATTTGTTAAAATTGAAATCTGCACGACGCCATTTTGCGAATGGCCGCACAACGCCATTTTAGCAAAACCCACAATATCAGTACATACGGTGATGCTATTATTTAGCGTCGTGCGATTCCCACGCAATAGAACAATGTTAAAAATCCTCATGATATAAATACATAAATTTACTAAAACATATAATATGAACAACCCTGCAAAACACGTACCACGTTGTACCCCACAAATACGTAGTCGCACAATGCTAACTAGCGTCTTTCCTTAATATCCTTATACTTACAAATTGCACACTTACATAGGAAGGTTCCCCAGCATTAAGGTTAATAGCCAAGGTTATATTAATTATTAATTATGTAATAAAGCAACTGTATTTATGATCTCAGGTTTAGTACATGATAAACAGACCGTGTTTGGTGCCATTCTGAACCACTATTTATTTGCAGATTACCGGTTCCATCAGCAAGGAAATCGCAACATGTGTCTGGGAATTATGGATCATAGAGAGCTAGGCATTGAAATGTACTCTGGGCCTGATTCAGAGCCGCTCGTAAGCGGCCGCTCGTTCGTTCCGAGTGATGTTCGCACATCTGCGCATGCGTATGGGTTTTAGTACGCATGCACGAACCAGTCAGTGCGGTCAGAAATCGTGTGCTCGCAATATAGCGAATGCCTGCTATTTTGAGTGACAGAATGAGGCGTTTGTGGGTGGTAACAGGGGAATGTGCTTGAAAACGGGGAGTGGAGATCCGAACGCAGTCGTGCCAAACGGTCAAAACGGGCGTTTAATGGGTGTGCATAATTAACAAAGCAGCGTCATCGACCACCTCAGTTGGGTGTCTTTTAGCCTGAACTGCTCGCATGATTGCGGTAGGAAAATCCAACCACAAGAATAGCGAGCAGTTCATTCGCCTTTCAATGTACTCGATTAATCTAATAAATAGCGGCGATGACGTATGATGCGAGCGGCCAGGGGGCGTTTTTTACAATATAACGTCCGCATGTTTTATTAGCTCGTTCAGACATAGAGGCGTCAACAGACCGCAAAGAGCGAATGGTCAATTTAAATAGCCAGCCCGTTTTTCTGGACGAGCGAGCGCAAATAGCGTCCGGCTCTGAATCAGGCCCTCTGTTCATGTAATGTAATTAGCCAGTTTGGACTTGTTCTTCGTCGGGAAAATGGACACAAAGAAGCTGTTGGAGGCTGAACTATTACAATAAAAACTGACCTATGAACTGCATCTTAACAGAAGAACCAGGAAGAAGAACCAATGGGATTATGGCAACTTGTTCTATTGTATTGCCTATCTATGCAAGGGTTTATATGCAAGCACCCTGAATCTGCTAGTCAGTCATCTTTTCTTTGCTGTTGACAGAGGTTTCATAGTTGATGCTGGGAATCTGGATTCAGAGCGCATGCGTATGTATTCGACTGTACCTAGTGATTGTACAATCTGTTTGTGCTAATTGTATTTGGGTCACAGCGTGTAACTATCTGATTTTTGGTGAATAATATCTTTTTGTGCTTTGGAACCACAATCAAAGTCTGGAAAGCAATTATTTCTTGTGCGACTTATAACACTAAATAGCGACATTTAGAGTGTATAGATAGGTAGGAATCAATGATGCCCACGGCCAGGTAAGTATGCTCATGTCCACGGGGAAGGGGGGATCAGGTTTAGGCACCCCTGGGGTCAAATTAGGGTTAGGCACCCCCCCGGGAGTGTTAGGGTTAGGCTGCGGAGAGAGGGGGGGTTATGGTTATGCACCACTGAGGGATGGTTAGGGGGAGAGAGGGGAGGGTTAGGGTACTTCGCGATCTCCTCCTGTCGGGATTCCGTAGTAAAGATGTGTAGTCACTTGTTCTAGAAGAAGTAGCAAATTAACGCCAGAACCTCAGTGACTGGTAATATATTATTTAGGGGTCTATTTACTAAGTAGTGTTAGGAGACAGAGTGAAAAGTGATAAGTAAGTGACAAGGTGCCTGCCAATCAGCTCCCAACTGTCACTTTTCAAACACAGCCTGTGAGATGGCAGTTGGGAGCTGATTGGCTGGCACCTTATCACTTTTCACTCTGTCTCCTAAGTGATAAGGTGCCAGCCAATCAGCTCCCAACTGCCATCTCACAGGCTGTGTTTGAAAAGTGACAGTTGGGAGCCGATTAGCTGGCACCATGTCACTTATCACTTTTCACTCTGTCTCCTAACACTACTTAGTAAATAGACCCCTTAGTGTTGGGAGGAGAGAAGCCATAACTCCACTGTACTCCTCCCACCATTCAGTTGGGAATTGTAGCACCAGATACATTATCTCTGGGATTAGGGATAGGGGTACTGGAGGTTGTTAATTACTCTGGTATTGCGACTTCAACCGTTGCAAAGGAAATGTTATGTAGCAATGTGGGAGATGTCTGGGTCAGTGGAGAGGATTAACATTCTATCAGTGTTTAGATTAACTTGAATGTTAGTCTGTTTTGTTGATTTGGACTAAGGTGCTGCTGAGAGATGCGTTAAATTCTACAAAAAATATATATATAATTGTTTCAGTATCAGACTGGGAGTAAACTCTGAATCCTCTCTAAGGAGAGAGGTGTCAGGTGGCCTAAAGATTGTCTCACTAACAACACATTTATTCCTCCTGCCCCACGATCCCCCCCTCCGCAATGATACTGGGTATGGTAACACCTATATTTCCAACTCTTAAGGGAGGAATTCAATTGTTTTCTCATGCCCGATCGCCCGTGTCTAAAGTGACAGGATATCGCGAGGCGAGATTCAATTAGAATATCGTGCTGATCGCGTCCAATGAGGTTGGATTTAGCCACGTAAAATGGCTACACCCGACCAAAGTGCTGGGCGCCATCGCGAAAAGTGACGTTTGGGCACCCAAGCGTGTCACTTCACGTCCTTCAGCTGAAATGCTGGCGCAAGCAGCTGGTCGCGCCCGACAGGAGTAGCAATTGAATAGCTCTCTCGGGTGCATAGGTGGCTGCAAACAATTGAATTCTGTCCTAAGTAAGATTGAAAGAGTGCATTGATTTTCTAAAATGGAGGCATTGTGACCATACTTATGGGTACTGTACACATATAAGTTTAGAACTTGGCTTCTAATAGACCATGGAATGTACCTTCTGTTTCAATGAAATGTTTGTGTCCTATGATTATGGGAATGGCTCTTTATCAGACTTGCTTGAACGGATTATATGAGATGCTCTAGTGGGAAAACAAGCTGTTTCCGTGTATTCATTAGAGTACTCACCAAACCTTTTCCTTTTCCTGTCCCTTCCCAGTTACTCTGCATCTTTTCCATTTGTAGTGTTCTCTCTGGGCGCCTGTCTCTGTATACAATAATACGCACTCATATAGAGGTACTGTAGAGCCATACAATATAATGCATGGTATCTTCCTCTCTCTCATTATATCTCTTTCTCTCTCTCTCTCTCTCTCTCTCAATCAACTTATATGTAACATTTGTCAAGTACATTTATAAAATGATCGGTATAAGCTAGTTCGTTGCTATGGGTGAATTCTCCACTCTTTAGAAGGCTTGATACATTTCCCCCAAGGGGGCGATTGAATTCAGATCTTTGTGCATCTGTCACGTGTATTCTGGTGGCACATCGCTCAGAATTGAATTGGCCCCTATGAGGGATGTAGTTTAAATCCCGGCTGTCTGGATCCCGGCGGTCAGAATGTCGGCACCAGCACCCCGACCGTAAGTAGTGGGGTTAAAGGGAGGGTTAGGCTTAGGTACTAGGGGGATGGTTAGGGTTAGGCACTAGGGGGGAGGTTAGGTTTAGGCTGGTCCAGGGGGGAGGAGATTAGGTTTAGGCTGCAGGAGGGGAGGGCCAAAATGACGCAATCGTGTCACCACACCCCCAGTTCCGCCCACGAGCGCCGGCCACGCCTCCTGGAAGGGGCAGCCAGAATATCTGCATGTCTGGGTTAGGATACTTAGACAGGTGTCAGTATTCTAAACCTGTCGGCATGCCGGCATCGGGATTCTGACCTCTGGGCATCCCGGACCCAACCCCTTATGAGACTGCATGCAACCACCCTCACCATCACTTTTCAAGAAGATAATATGTTTATTTTATTTATTCTGGGAGGCCGTCTCTGTAAGATCTAGCACTATGGAAATAATATACTATGCCCATGCATGTTCTCTAAATAACTGAAGATAAAACAAGTTATTTGAGAAGACTGAAGTGTTCTGGGAGGATAGCCCCTTTTTATATGCCAGTTCTACCCAGGAATTCATGTATGCTCCCTGACTTGTTCGCAACTCAGAATATATTATTTAAATATAGGCACAGCTGTCATAATTGATGTTGGCTTAAAAATGTCCTTTATAATTTCATGTATTTCTTAAATGAACCACCTCTGGAGAACTTTATTGAAAATTAATAGTTTATTGCTTACTGTATTATTATTACTATTATTATTAAGTTTAAACAGATATCCGCAGTGCTTTAAGCATTTTTGCCTACTTTTGAAAAAGCATTTCAGGAAGATTGTGAAAGCAGCACCTATAAGCATGTGTTCAAGTAAACGTGTACTGCTACATCTGAGAGACTAAAGGGGGGTATCCATTAGGCGATTTTAACAAGCGATTGCACGATAACGACGTCGTTATCGTGCAATCACTTGTAAATCGCGCATGCATTGGGCATGTTTTGGTCAGAAGCGACACCCGACATCGCCCATACATGCTGGTCGACCTGACGATCTTGCCAGGTTCAGCATGTACAGGGATGATGGATGTGCCTGGACTGAACAAGTGAACGTTCAGTCTAGGCACATCACTAGATATACAAACGAGAGCACGACTGGAATGTCGTAATCGTGCTCTCGTTTGTATATCTATTAGTGGATACCCTCCTTTATGCTGCCCATCCACTAGACGATTAAGTTGAGCGATTGAACAATAACGATCGTTCAATCGTTTGCAAATCGTTTGCAAAAATGTCTAAAACGACCAGCGATGCGCGTGCCTGCTGGTCGTTTAGACATCTATTATCTTTCCAACATGCTGGTCAACCTGACGAAAACGTCAGGTTCAGCATGTTGCCAGATGATTGATGAGCCTGCACTGAACAACTGCTCGTTCAGTGTAGGCTTATCACAGACATAGAAACGACTGCACAATTACAATGTCGTAATCGTGCTGTCGTTTCTATGGTCTGCTAGTGGATGGGTAGCATTAAGGTGCATACACACAGTCAGATTTGTCAGATGAACGACTGAACTATTTGCAAACGATTGAACGATTTTTGACTGCATTAAAATGAATGGAAATCGTCCAAAACTGACTGCAAACACAGCAGATGTCAGATATCGTTATCTGACAAATTGGAACGCGCATCATTCATCGTTCAGATATGTCAGATTTTCCTTCAGATATGAACGATTTTTGAAATAGTTATCGTTCAGATCAGAAGAAAAATCTGACCGTGTGTATGCACCATTACATCCACATGTAAATGAGCCCCAAATCAGTTAGTAAGATCTACTTGTTGATAAAAACACAGATACTTTTCAGAAAATGTACACACCTATAAAATATATCTGCAGATGACCCGCTGGAAACCTTGGTTCAGGTCCCTGCGTCAATTGCTCGTTACCTTGGACAAGTGTCCATATGTGTGTCAGGTACTAAATAATTGGTTCTAGACTCGCTTGGGTCTAGACTCGGTTCCGGAATCTGACTGTATAACCCTCTGTTACACCGATTTTAAAACTGTAAAATGCACACTGCCCATTCCTGACTGCACCCTATTAGATGACTTTCTAGCTTGGCGTGCTTGACCTGTAATTGAGAGCTTTGGTTTAATTGGAAACATGATACAGATTTGAAGAAAATAGATTTTTTTTAAAGATCGATTTGACAGATGCTCGCCAGTTAACAAAAATAAATTTTACATGATGACATTGCTTTGGATACAATTCGCTTTCGTATGGTAGTCACAATTATCTATTGTAAACTAGGGTTTGGATGTCAGCATAGCTTTTTCAGCAGATTTGAACCCTAACTTAACCCTATCACTGAATGGACTGTCACCATAGTGCCTGTCGTCAGGGCCGCCATCAGGGGGGGTCTGCCGGGCCTGGAGTCCCCGGCCTGCAGAGAGCGGGGGCCCGGTGACAGCAGAGCAGGAGATATGAATCGGACTTCGGCAGCTTGGGAGAAAACACGCCGTAGACAGTATTTGAAATATGGCACCATCCGCGAGCCATTACAGCTCGTGGATCGGCAGCCTATCAGGAGTGGCCGCTCCCGATGGGCTGCTGGTACACGAGCTGTGATTGGCTCGCGGCCAACACCATATTTGAAACACCGCCGACAGCGCTGTTTCTCCCCAGCTGCCATTTGTATATCTGCATCGGTGTCTCCCGGGCCCGCTGAAGAAACAAGGTACTACTCGGAGTCCCTGCCCTATGCCTATTTTGTCAGTACCGGGCCCCACGAGTTCTGATGGCAGCCCTGCCTGTCGTTCACAATGATGGCTTTTTTTATTGCATACATTAAATTAGACACTGCATTTCCTCCCATGCTATCGAAGTGCATTGTACACATGGCAAAATATCATTGCCCAATCTGAGGCACAATTTGATGATTATATGCTTAGGACCTTTCTCTTCCCTCCTACCTGTATGCTGGAAATTCCCTTTTACTTTTGCCCATTTTTACACTGGCCAACTATTATGGTTTTATTATTAGTATTTAGTTTTTATGGGTATTTGGCAGGAGAATACCTGGCACTGTGAGCAGAATTTTGATGTTTTTGTCTCCAAGCAATGTAGTTACTATTTGTTGGGTTTTAGGGCTTGTACAGTAGTGTGTGTGTGCTATGACACTGGGCTTAGTAAAGTAAACCAGTATAGCTAACTGAGCCCCAAGGAGATGTACATCAGCAAACCTGTGAAAATAGTATCTCTAAGCTAGTGTACTGTTTAGTAGGCTGTAAAATGAATAAGGATGAACAAAAAGAGCCAAATGTAATGACCAGAATAATGGAAAATTACAGGCCAGAAATTCACATTGTAGTTCCTGCTCATATTCGCGTCACCTGGTTTTGAGGAGCTAGAATCGCTAGAAGTTGTTATGGATATGGCGGCAATTGTGCTATGCGGTGCGAATAACAACTGTCGGCAAACGGTGAAAATCTAGAAGTGATTCGAGAGAGAAGTAGAGGTTATCAAATATATTTTCATTTGAATCAACAAAATAAAATTACAATGTCTCATGTTTAAAAACAGTTAACTATAGTAAAAGAATTTTGGACAATGTGCTCAAAAGAAGAAAATTATTGATTTAAAAACAAGCTGTGCATCCTCCATATTGCTATAATAAATTAATTTGGGTGACTGATGGTTGTTTTGGTTCTCACCTGCTTATGGCAACCTGAACAAAATAATATCAGCATTTTTGGTTGTTGGTAAGAGAGAGTACAAGTTACGTTGCCACCAGCATAATGTAGCTGGAATGTTTGATTCTTTAATTAATATAAGGAGTATGTATTAGTATTTAGAACAAGCTGTACATATTGATAGGCTGATTAATATGTAAATGTATCATATTGTCTGTGGTGAACAATGCATATTTTCCACTTGGTTCTATATATGTTGATGTAAAATTATATATATATATATATATATATATATATATATATATAGGTGTACTGTTCAGCGACTATCAGTTTCTAGTAAATCAATTAATAGACATACTGTGTTAAAACAATAAGTTAATACCTTGGTTTAAACAAAGTGTTTTCAAAGTGCAAGTGCATTCATGAAGTAAATCAATATATGAGGTAGTGGTAGATAAAGACATAAATAGTTTATAAATATAAAAAAAATATTTTAATTATATGATGAGGTGATCTAAAAAATGGTACACTCAAAGCAAGTGTAAGCGCATATAGGAGAATGAACAAACCAAGGTAGGAGGGATGGGGGAGGAGGGGAAAAAAGGGGTAGTTTTGACCAATGGGGAAATAATAGGATAAACTATTAAAATCAGGAGTTCACAAAGTACAATAACATGTAGAATAATGCTCAGTGTTGACGTTTACATAGGAACAATAAATATATAAAAAGTACATAAAAATGAATATGCATATAAAATCGATCAGCAATAAAAGAGAGTTCTTGTCTGTATCAGCATATAGTTCATGAGGTAAGAGGGAAACACTACCCAACGCGTTTCGTCTGAGACTTCTTCAAAAAGGTGCATGGTCTGTGCCTTTCACATGCACTGTCTCGCACGCAGCAACAGTCAAACATCCAGACATCGTCCCAAGAATTGTGTTGGCGGCCCTGTAGAATATTCTCTTGTTACTGTATTATGGATGTATTTTACCTCCATGGTTCATATCTGAAAATATTAGTTTGGGTATTTTAAGGTGTCTTAATCTATTCAACATAGGCCCGTATTCAATATTGGGGCGAAAAGTCCGTGCTGGACTTTTCGCACCACATCGGAGGTTTTGCCGGGATAAAGTATCGGGCGCGAAAATAGGTAACTTTTGGGAAATCATCCAGGGACCCCCCTAATGATGTCCTGACATGGGGGATCACTATGGGTACCCTTTTTTAAATAGTTGCGGCAGGTATTTTTTTTTTTTCTGCCTGGGAAGAAGGGGTGAAGAAGAGCGCTTAGGTTTTTTTTTTTTTACAAAAATAAACTAGGTGCATCAAATTTGGGGTACATAAAATTGGGTGCAAGCCTATTTTTAAGTCCCTAACGTCCATTTTTAAAATTCTTCAAAAATGCACCTGCCCCTACCACCTGCATTCTTTAAAATACCTGCTGCATACTTGGGAACCCCTCCTGAATTAATTTCGTTAGGTTAAAACTTTGTTCCCCATTTTTTTTTTTTTTTACCCCAAAATTGAACTTATATTGTTGGGGTGTCACTATTTTTTTTTTTTTTTTTTACACAGATCATTTTTAGGTGCCATTCCCAGGGGTGCAGGCTATTTTCTTTCTTTTCCTGCACCCTTAAACCCCAATTCTGCACTTTTTTTCGCCTGCTAAAGGCTGCCAAAAAATTATCCCTGTTTTTTTAAATTGACTTTTCGCACCGGCAAAAAGTCAATGTAATTGAATACGGGGATAATGACAATAGGCGAAAATAACGGGTTTTCGTCTAAATTGAATATGGCCCATAATCTCCTTGCAAGTAAAATACTGAAATGCTACCTAATTGTTGCACCTTTCATGATACCACATGCCCTCCAACATGACCCCTTTCATCAGGTACAAAGTGGTTTGGTCCAGGACTTCCCACTTAATTTATGATTGCAGTCACCTGTGTTTAAACACAGTGCTCATCAACTAGTTTAGCACAGGTGGCTGCAATCATAAATTAGGTGGGAAGTCCAGGACCAGAGCATTTTGTACCTGATGGAAGAGGTCATGTTGGAGGGTCTGAAACCATTGGATTAATAATATAGCCTCTTGTGAGACTAAAATGAAGTGAGTTGTACAGTTGGGGAAATGCCTACCAGGCATCTTTTGTACCAGTTACTGATTATAACTAGCACAAAACAGGAATGTAGGAATGTGAATGAGATGTTTCTGAAATTGTAGGAAGTGAGAATTCTGATCTGCTGTGTAAATTGGATTATGCCATTCTGTGTCTCTGAGAATCTCATTCTTCAGTTACTTTGAGTCCAGTATAATGGATACAGCTATATGAAGAAGCAGGACTATTGGATGAGGTATTGCATGTTACTGGTAAGTTAGGGTTCACCTTTTTGAAAAAGAAAACTGCGATATGTTACTATGCATTTTCTTTTAGTACATTATAGCTATACCTGGTATAATTTTGTTGTTCTAGCATGGTCATTTGTATGCTATTCCAACTATTACTGGTTATCTATATGAGAGTTTAATACTGCAAAATATCTTATTCCAAGTTATGGATTGGGATGAATGCCAAGTAAGCAGAAGTATTTATTTTAGCATGTTATATTACTTGTGCACATTAGTATTGTGTATTGGCCTTCCTTTATTCTAAGGCAACTGTTATTTTTGCATATTTTTCTGCACAATATACATTTTATTGTACAAGGAATTTATTTGTAATCTATTATTTACAGAACTTGCATTGCTGTAGTGCTGTTTGTCATGCTGTGTTAGTTTATGAATGTCGTTATGGTATTGCAAGTATTTACGTCTGAATTAGATAATTCTTTCAAAGTTACTTACTTGAGGATCAGTGTTTTGTTTTTATGGGTTTTAAATTTTATGAAATTAAAATGGAAATGTGATATTGGTATATGGGGTACAAAGCTTTATAAACCTATATATATATATATATCCTTAAACTGAGGAACAAAGACAAATACAATCTAGAATTAATGACATAACAGAATGAACCATTACTAAACTCAGCTATTACTTTTTAAAACAAAGGTAAATCATTTAATGCAAATGCTCCTAGTTAGCTGTCACAGAGTAATTGTGTAATGCTCAGTCATCAGAACAGATAACAAAAAAGCCATCTGTGTTCACTTGTGCAGTACACGTAGCAGCTGTAAGTACAATAATCTGCTTACATAAAGTTCATTTCACTTAAGCTTCCATTATACAATGTAGATGTGTGTTTTGCCCAGGTCACCATCCATTACAACCACTGTACTTTAAATTTTTGCATCTAATTTGATATGGCCCTAAATGTAAAGTTTTCGCATGTGCAAACTTTTCGCACCCTTCACCCGAATGTGTCAATTTTCGCCACTATCATGTATGCAGGTTTTCGGGCAATCTTATTACAAAAGACGAGATGCGGCATCGCCCGAAAAAAATACTGGACGAAAAGTGCACCTGAAATTGGGAAAATGTGCCTGTATCCCAAAAAGGCTAAACTAACATAGAATAATAGTTTAGAAGTGTATTATTGGGCAAAATCAAAGTGTTTGGGGTTTTTAAATTGTGTCAAAAGCAGGGGCGTTTCAAGAGAGGGAGGGGCATGTGTAGTCTCCGTTCCGGGCCTTCTCCTCCCAGGCCGGTAGCCGGCAGCGCACTAAGCGCAGCGCCGCACTGATGTACACTCTGGGCACCAGTGTGTGCCCAGAGTGTATAGCGCATGTGCAGGTCACTGGGAAAATGGCCATGGCTGCCATTATCCCTGTGTTTTCCATACTGCGCAAGCGCAAAACGCTGGGAAAATTACTACGACAGGCATTTTCCAGGCGTTTTTTACAGTGCTGATCACAGGTGCCGACGTGGGACTCCGGAGTGGTAAATATAATATGGATGCAGGGTGTGCGGTGCACCGAACACCCTGCACCCATTAAATACGCCCCTGGTCAAAAGGCTGTAATATGCATTTATCCAAAACAGTCGAAAAATTATAAAAAGCAAGTTTTGTGGCCATAATAAATGCTGCAGTTAAATTAAGGGTACATAACAATGGGTGCAACTATATTTTTGTGTAATTTTAGGGTACTTTACACCTGCTGCAGCCACCTGCAATCCCCAAAACACTTGTCCCATCTATACAGCCCCCCAAATTACCTACCACACTACTTTAAACCCATTTTCCAACACTTTTTACATTTTGACCCCAAAAATTACATGTCATTATTAGGGGGAATTAAGTTTATTATTAGGGGGAATTAAGTAAAATAAAAATGTATCTTTCCCTAATTAGTCATTAGGGGGGTGTCCAAGGGGTTCTGAACCAAGTCATGACATTGTTAGCCCAAATTAGGGGTTTTGTATATTTTTTCACCTACTCTGAGAGGTGAGAGTTTTCAAAAGGCGAAAAACTCACACTTCGCCTTTTAATTCGCTCACTTCGCCTTCATGTGCACAACCGAGATGCATGCAATTCAATTAGAAGTGCATATTAGCAGTGGTGTGCGAATTTTGGCCAAAACGTGAACAGCGAAAGTAGTAAGAAAAAAATGGGAAGACCTTCCTGGATCCCAAAAAAGTGAAAACTTCATTAGCAGAATCATGTAGAAGACTGTTAGTGGCCATAAGGAAAGTAGCGTTCCCGCTAGGCTGTTTTAGCAGGGCGCGGCGCCCTGCCCTCTTTCTGGAAGGCAAAAAGCGCCCTGCCCTCCAGAAGGAGGGCAAAAAGCGCCCTGCCCTCCAGGAGGAGGGCAAAAAACGCCCTGCCCTAACAGCCTGCGGGAGCCGTCTTCACCCGCGGGTCGCAGTGTCCCGCGGGTGAAGAAATGTGCGGTGACCTGGTCACCGCCGGAGAATAGACGCCGGGCGCATGCGCCCGGCATCTATTCTCCCTGTCTGCAGGGCTTGGGGGCTGCCCGGCGTGTCCGTAAGTGCCGGGCACGACCCCAAGAGTGACGAAAAGGGGACGCGTCTTATAGACACGCCCCCTTTTTGATGACCACGCCCCCTTCTCGGTCGCGCACGAACTTGCCCTCTCTAGCTCCGGCGCCCTGCCTCGCGCCGGAGCTAGAGTGAACACTAGGAAGGTACGGTATGCTTTTAAAAGGTATCAAATGGCTGATATGTGCATTTTTTTTAAAAAAGCTAAATTTAAAAAGCTGCAGTATTTTTTGTTTAATTACAAAGAAATTTAAACAGAAAATGCAAAAACAGTATAATGAAAAGATGCTTTTGGGGTAATTTGAGAAAAAAATTAAATAAAATGTAAAAAAGTGATAGAAAGCATTTTGTTGAAATAAATACTTTCATTATAAATGTACTGTGTATTTAGCTAAAAAAAGCTTCTTTTGGGGTAATTTGAGGCCATTTATATTTTTTCACCCCAAAATGACATGTTATTGGCCCAATTAAGCTAATTGAAAAATTCCAAATACCTATTTTAATAATATGGGGGAGGGGAGGTTCTGAAGCAAGTCCGGACATTTTTCCCGTATATACAGATTTTCCCTACCTTTTTCACATGCTCAGGGGAGTGCGGACAAAACCAGTTAATTTTCTCTGAAAAATAAATGCGAGTTTGGAATTGAATTGCAAATTTAATTTGCAAGGCAAATTTGCAGTGATTTCACCTTGTGGGACAAAACTCGCACCTAATTGAATTCCCCCCTTAGATGCGCAGAATTTGCATGTGCGAAAAGCTGCGGCTAATAGGATGGCGCCATGCACATTTTTGGTGAAAAGTTGGCTCGATTGTTAACCTTTCGCCAAAACGTGGCTTTTCGCAGCTAATTGGATATGGCCCTTAATCTTTCTATTTTCTTCTATTTATACACTTTCATCAAATAAGAATGGAAACACTCAAAACTGAATTTTCAAAATAAGCCGTTATTAAAAAGAAAACGAATAAAACATCCCATCTAAACTTCCGGAAATGGTTTTAATGAGAATAATCTACACCAACGCAAATGTAATGAAGAAGAAAAAGTGTTCTTTATTGATTGATACTACATATGGACCAGATGTCCGTTTCAGTCAAGGGACTTTGACCAGGCCTCCACCCAGAGGCGGATCCAGGAAAAAATGACAAGGGGGCAGTGGCGTAGCTAGGGTATTTAGAGCCCAGGACAAGATGAAAAAGTGAGCATCCCCCCAAGTATATGCGTGCACTAAAGGCGCGTGCTTCAAAAATGGGCGTGGCCACATGCAGGAAGGGATGTGGCCACATTCTGCAAGGGGCGTGGTCAATGAAAAGTGGGGGCGTGTCAACATGACATACCACCTTTTCTCATCACTCTGGAAGCCTTCATTTCACCTTAATGCCCCCAGTAGTAGTGCCCCTTATGCAATGTCCCCAGTAATAGTGCTCCTTATGCAATGTCCCTAGTAATAGTGCTCCTTATGCATTATCCCCAGTAGCAGTGCCCCTTATGCAATGCTCCCTGTAGTTATGCCTCTTATACAATGTCCCTAGTAATAGTGCTCCTTATGCAATGTCCCTAGTAATAGTGCTCCTTATGCAATGCTCCCTGTAGTAGTGCCTCTTAGGCAATGCCCCCTATAGTAGAGCCTCTTATGCAGTGCCCCCAGTAGTAGTACACATTATGCAATGCCCCCTTATGCAATGCCCCTTATACAGTGCGCCCAGTAGTGCCCCTTATACAGTGCCCCGATTACACAGAGATACGTACAGCACAAAACACAATACTTACCCGAATCCCCACTCCTGCGCGCGCCGCAGTCCACTCTCGCTCGGCACTATGGGAGAGACGGCATGTCGTATCTCCCTTCACTCACTGTGGGAGCCGGAAGACTGAGCTCATGAGTGAGCTCCAGCCCTGGTGCAGCAGCCAATGAGAGTCTGTTTGACTCTCATTGGTTGCTAAAACAAAAGCACCGCTGCCAACTGGTAGTACACTCACTGTCAGTGAGTGTACTACCCGGCGCCGATGGCGATGTGTTTGTTTTACTGTGTAGTGCAGACCTATGAATACCTAATGATCTCTATACCCAAATGTCCCTATTTAGCGTTGTAAGTCGCACAAGAAATAATTGCTTTCCAGACTTGGATTGTGGTTCCAAATCACAAAAAGATATTATTCACATAAAAGCATATAGTTACACGCTGTGATCTAAATACAATTAGCGCAAACAGATTATACAATCACAAGGTAGAATCGATACCTACGCAGGCGCTGTGGATCCAGATTTCCGGCATCAAAAGTGAAGCCTCTGTCAAAAGAAAGAACAAGCTGATTGAGTACTGGAAATAGAGCGTCCGTATATGTACCCTTACAGAGAGTGGCAATACAATGTAAACGAGTTGGCATTATCCCATTGGTTCTTCCTATTGGTTCTCCTGTAACGATGCAGTTCATAGACCAGTTTGTACAGTATAGGTTCAGCCTTACAACGGCTATTTGTGTATCTTTTCCCGCCAAAGAACAAGCCTAGACTGGCTAATAAACATTACATTACAGAGTACATTTCAATGCCTCTATCTCTATGATCCATAATTCGCAGACGCATGTTGCGATTGCATGTTGCGATCTCCTTACTGATGGAACCGGAGATCTGCAAATAAACAGTGGTTTAGAATAGCACCAAACACTGTCTGCTTATCATGTACTAAACCTTAGATCTCAAATACAGTCACTTCATTACATAATTAATAATGTATTAACCTTGATGCTAGGGAGCCTTTCTGTGTAAGTGTACAATGTATAAGTGTAGGGATATTAAGAAAAGACGCTAGTATGCGTTGAGCGTCTACGTGTTTGTGGAGTACACCATGGTACGTGCTTTGCGGGGCTGTTCATATTATATGTTTTAGTAAATGTATGTATTTATGTTACGAGGACTTTTAACAGTGTCCTATTGCGTGGGAAACGCACGACACTAAATAACAACATAGCGCCATCTATTACTGATACTGTGTGGGGAACGCAAAATAGCGCTGTGTAGCCATTCACAAAATGGGGTCGTGTAGCCATTCGCAAAATGGAGTCGTGCAGATTTTGATTTTACAATTTAAGTCTCAGCCAACCATCCGGCTTCGACAGACCATACACACTGAAACCACTGACTTTGATAGCGGCCGGCATCTGTCTATAGTTCAAAATATCATAGCATATGATCTATAGCTGTACTTTTATTTTGAGCAGCTCAGTAGATTAAGGACCTGATTCAGAGTGGGGAATGGAGTAAGACAGCGCCCGACAAATCTCGGTCGCCATGTCGACTAAGATTTTAGTCCTGGTAACAGAGTTTTCCTGCAAACCCTTCACCGCATGGAGGCTCCATTTGCCGGGCGCCCGCGGAAATTTTACCAGCAGGTGCCCGACTCACCGCAGCCGGAGCTCACTCCTGAGCGTCATGACCCCCCCCCCACGGGCACTATAGGAGTCATGACGTCTCTCCCATAGTTCCAAAGAGCAGCGGACACAGGATCGGGGTTTAAGGCAAGTATTCTTTTTTTTTTTTTTTTTTTACACTTTTTTGTGTTCGTGCGGCACTATTACAGGGGGCTTACTACTGGGGGCACTTTTAAAAGGGGCTTACTACTGGGGGCACTTTTAAAAGGGGCTTACTATTGGGAGCTCTATTACAGGGAGCTTACTACTGGGGGCACTTTTACAGGGCGCTTACTACTGGGAGCACTATTACAAGGGCTTACTACTGGGGGCACTAATACATTGGTTTACTACTGGGGGTACTCTTACAGGGGGCTTACTACTGGGGGCACTTTTACAGGGCGCTTACTACTGGGAGCACTATTACAAGGGCTTACTACTGGGGGCACTAATACATTGGTTTACTACTGGGGGCACTTTTACAGGGGGCTTACTACTGGGGGGCACTTTTACAGGGGGCTTACTACTGGGGGGCACTTTTACAGGGGGCTTACTACTGGGGGGCACTTTTACAGGGGGCTTACTACTGGGGGCACTTTTACAAGGGGCTTACTACTTGGGGGCACTATTACAGGGGCTGGTATGGGCATGTTGCAGAATCTGATGACCAATAAAGAGGTATGTGTGGTGATTTGATTTGTATGTGGGGAGATTGAGGGGCACTGAAAGGGCATGTGTGGTGGTCTATACAAGCTTTCATATATTTTGGTAATGGACAATGGTCTGGCTCCTAAACTTTTAAGATGGCTCCCTGTTTTTACAAAAATTTGTCGAGTCCTGGA
Source organism: Taudactylus pleione (assembly GCA_031769625.1). Lineage (NCBI taxonomy): Eukaryota > Metazoa > Chordata > Amphibia > Anura > Myobatrachidae > Taudactylus > Taudactylus pleione. Next base: position 1,353,742 of record JAUIMM010000716.1, read on the forward strand.
GTAACATATAGCAAGTACCTGTGTACCATGTTTCAATGCAAGGGGTACAAATACATGTTATTACTGACTGTTTTTGCATGTAGCCCACAAATGCTGGAAAGCTTGCACTGCAATTTAGATTTCACTTTCAACACACCCCACCAAAAGCACCCATGTAACAAGAGCAGCCTCATCCCCATTGTGACTCTTCAGTAGACTCATTCCAACCCCCCCTGGGACTTGTATCCCCCTCCCCATGTCTTTCTGGCACCAGTTCCCCACGTGTTACTCCAGATTCCTCCTGTGTCACTACAGACCCCCCCATGTCATTCCAGTTCCTCCCTGTGTCACTCCAGCTCTCCGTGCCGCTCCAGGTCCTTGTGTCACTCTAGCTCCCCCCATGTGTCATGCCAAATCACCCCTGTGTCACAGGGTCCAGCCCCCCCATGTATCACAGGGTCCAGCCCCCCCATGTATCACAGGGTCCAGTCCCCCCATGTATTGCTCCTGCTCCTACCTGTGTCAGAGTCCAGCCCCTCCAACCAATTTTACCAATAACACTTACCACGCTGGCTGCATTCTCCCTGTCTGTAAGGTCTCACTCATGCTGTGAGAAAGGGAGATTCTGCTAACTACTTGCACCTATACAAGTGTATTCAACAGTGTTTGAATGCATTTGTAACGTAGCAAATAGTTTGAAGACTGTCCCTTGCTCTCAGCATTAACTCACAGACAGGGAGAGATTAGATTATGCTGACAGAAAGCTGCTCTGCTGTCTTCCACCCTGGTGGCTCCTGTTAAATTTTACAGAACCACTGAGCCACTGCCTCCACCATCAACTGTTTGGTCTTAACAACAAGTCTTCCTCTTGACCATGCCTGCATTCTTTTATGCATTTAGCAGCTGCCACATGAGTGGCTGATTTATATATCCGCATAAAAAAACTGCGTTTTCTATTGTATCTGAGTGTACTGTCCTCTTTTCTCTATCTCACCACATGGTGATCAACTGTAATTATCAAATTTGTGATATTGGAGAGGTGGATGACACGAATACATACGTTTGTGATTTTGTAAAGCTATTTAGTAAAATAAAAAGACACCTTAAGTGCGATCACCTATCACTTTGTATTTTTGTAGTTAATGTTAATAGGTATTTAAAATTGGTTTAAATTCATTTTAATCCTATTCAATATCCCTAGGGCTAGGCTATATATATTTGTGTGTCAAGGAACATTATGATGATTTGCTTTTAATATCACAGATCAGCCTGTTTATTGATGTGCTTACAAGACAAAAAATGTAAACTCTTGGGGCGGAATTCAATTGTTTTTATCCCCTATCGCGCCCGACGGAGCTATTCTATACTTGCTCCTGTCGGGCGCGATCAGCTGCCAAGCGCTACATTTCAGCTCGCAGCCCCTGGGGGATGAGAGCTGAAATGTGTGAAAAGTGACATGTTTGGGCGCCCAAACATCACTTTTCGCGATCGCACCCAGCACTTTGGTCGGGTTTAGCTGCTTTACGCGGCTAAACCTGACCTCTATGGGCGCGATCACGGCGAAGAACGGCAGCAATTGAATGGTGGCCCGCGATCTCCTGTCACTTTAGACGGGAGATCCGGACCGCGTAATCAATTGAATTCCGCCCTTGGGCTTTAAAAACCAACAACTTTAATTTGCAGCACTAGAAGGCAGTCTTCCCCTTCTCCATTTTCCTATTTTTACTACCTGAACTAACCCAATCTGGCATTTTGAGAGTGAGCTGACACCTACAAAATAGGGAGTGTATTTTTTCACATTTAAAGTATATTGCTTGTTTACTATACATAGTGTGTGTTGTTACACACTATGTATATGTGATTTTGGAGAGTTCATTTGTAAACATTGTAATAGTACACTTTGGTGGCAGGTAGCTTAATATATATGGAGGAAAGTGGGGGCACTCACCATTAGCAGCATGAAGTCCAACTTTTTATGCAGAAAATATAATGAACTTTATGCTGCTAATGGTGAGCGGCCGTTCTACTCTACATGTGTTAGTGTACACTATATACGTGCAGGGTGCTGGTCAGTGAGGAGGGCATATTTACATTTTGAAGGGCAAAATTTTATTTGTGATGTACCACTACAGCTCCTGTAGCTGTAATGTTACATGACATCTAAAATTTTGTACTTCAAAATTGAAATATGCCCTCCTCACTGACCAGCACCCTGCACGTATATAGTGTACACTACGTGTACGCCAGTAAAGCATCCTGAGACCTTTCAGGTGTGGGGTTGCTTCTCAGCCAAGGGATTGGGATCACTCACAATTTTGCCTAAGAACACAGCCATGAATAAATAATGGTACCAGAACATCCTTCAAGAACAACTTCTCCCATCCATCCAATAACAGTTTGGTAACAAACAATGCCTTTTCCAGCATGATGGAGCACCTTGCCATAAGGCAAAAGTTATAACTAAGTGGCTCGGGGAACAAAACATCGACATTTTGGGTCCATGGCCAGGAAACTCCCCAGACCTTAATCTCATTGAGAACTTGTGGTCAATCCTCAAGAGGCGAGAGGACAAACAAAACCCCACAAATTCTGACCAACTCCAAGTATTGATTAGGTAAGAATGAGCGGCCATCAGTCAGTATGTAGCCCAGAATTTGACTGACGGCATGCCAGGGCGAATTGCAGAGGTCTTGAAAAATTAGGGACAACACTGCAAATATTGACACTCTGCATAAGCTTAATGTAATTGTCAATAAAAGCCTTTGACACTTATGAAATGCATGTAATTTTACTTCAGTATACCATAGTAACATCTGACAAAAAGGTCTAAAACCATTGAAGCAGCGAAGTGTTTGTAGAACATGGGGGCCTGCCGTTCTGTGGTGGCAGGCCCTTTGCCTGGTTAGGATGGGATGAGAGACTGATCCTTGTCGTAGTAGCAGTCTGTCTAGTAAGCATATATTCTGGCAATAATACTAAAAGGTTTCAGCTCAAATATTATGAACTATCTTTTATGAACATTAGAAATAATCAATCTTTTCAATACAGTAATCGGAAGTTTTTACTTTTTAATTTGTTTTCATTGTAAAACAATTGTTTATGGAACATAAAGCATGGTCATGAATGTATCAACTGCTACTCGCAAATTAATCCAATGATAGTCTTGACACGCATTTGGTGGACTGATGAAAATCTGTTTTCTGTTGCCAAATGATACGGAGACTTACTGTAAATACCTTTTGGCCATTTCGTGTGACAAACCTCTGTAATCCATTTTGGCTCATCCACATGAAAATGCTTTTGTCTCTTTCTGGAAACCTATACACAGCCCTTAATCTATCCACCAGTTACAGTAGATGCATTACAGAGGCCTCAGTGGCCCTCAGAAACCAAGACTGATGCAAGAGTCAGCCTTGGTGTGTGTCTCTTTTGTAGTTGATATTGGTTTGGCATTAATTGATAATATTGATGATAACATGCATGTTAAGTGTTGCAAATAGAAATTACATCTCGTCCTTTTTGTTTTTTTACTTTCAGGGACCTCTCACAGGGCTCAGTCCACCATGTCGCTCTCCATGCGGCCTCAGAGGGTCACTTCTACTTCAATCATTAGAAGTCAGTCATTTGCCGGAGTAAACTCCAACTACGAAAAGGCCAGGTTTGTTCATTTCCGCAATAAAAATTGTAACTGGCAGTAGGATTTGATATTATGGATCTTGTACATATTTTTCATTGGTGTTCGTTAATATTTTTGTGAAAATGTTTAATTTTACAATAAACTTGTGAATCTAATGGGTGATTTACTAAGCCTAGAACATTCATTTGGTTTTAGACCTCTTTATGATGATGTAATATAATTGGTTATGTCTTGGCCACATTAGCTGAAAACAGACCGAGCATTATGTAGAAATTCCCTTAATAAAATACACAATTTCTTCCCTTTTTTTTAACAATTCTGTAGTCCTCACAAAATCCTATAATGTGATCAGTCTAATCTCATGTGACAAATAACAGGTCATGGTTTGTCAATATTTGCACTACATAAAAAGCCATTTGTAAATACTGGAAGAAGTATTTTTTGTCTTGTATATTTCTACATCAGGGTCCATAGGGTATCCACAGGATACCTTGCTGTATAGGTGATGACGTCAGGCATCGGGCACCATAAAGTAAAAGTTTTCAGCCTCCCAGGATGCACTAGGGTCCCCCTCCTATACCCCACCCCCGAGCCAAGGCATCTCAGTTTTCGTTGGTGCCCGGCCGGAGTCGGATGCACCTGTTTAGAGGGGGACTAAGATTAGCCCCTGAAGTTTTCTTCACAGCAGCTGTAGCTGCTCATCTGTATGTACAGCATGGACAGTCAATGCTGACGTCCATGCTGTCTTCCCTACACCCCCGCCGGTACCAGAACGCTGGTACTGATCCGGGGATGCTAGTAAGCATCTGGAGTCACAGCTAGCGGTGACTCCAGATGTTTGGGACCATTGCCGGATCTAAGGGGGACAACAAGGTAAGCAGCGGGGTCCCGCGGTGGGTCCCTGCTGAGAACATGGTCCAGAGTCCCCAGGCAGGGGGCTCCCTGGGGACTGGCTGCAGCGTGGAGCCAGGTAAGCAACCTGCGCTTCCACTACTCCCCCTGGGACAGCGGACCAGGGGTTAATTGCATGCCAGGGGAGCGCTCCTTCCCTGTAACACAGCCGACGCCTCCCCCGCTGCACACAGCCCTCTCTGCATCTGCTGACTGGCCCTGTGGAAGCGCTCCTCTCTGCTCCTCGGTGGCCATCTTTGCTGGAAGCATGGTGAGCGCTGCTGGACTCTGATGATCGGTGGCATCGTGGTCTGGGTCCCCCGGCATACCTCTCCTCCATTGGCTTAAGGTCTGTGTATGCAGCGCTGTGTCCTACCAGGCTCTGTGTCTGCGTAGTTGAGGATCAGCGCTGATAGTGCAGGAATTGATTTCTTTGCATTGTATGTGACTTCTGCTAGAGTCTGCTGCCTGTACTTTCACTTTCTACTGTCAGCCATTTCACTGTCCCTGCTCTTCTTCTGCTAAAGCCCTTGCGGTGTGGTGATTGCAGGGTGGTTCTCCCACTATACTAACAAGTATCAGTGAGAGGGGTCACATACTTATCATCATGTCTGAGAGTGATTTTCCTTTCCAGCTTCTGTGTACTACGCGCAAGGTACCAATAGCGGAGGGGGAAGGTAACGCGGAGGGGCTATGTCGGCAGTGTTATTTATTGGCACGGCCAATTACTGTCACGGCTCCGGTACAGGAGCCGCCCTGGGCTTGTTTCGCCAAAGACCTTACAACCCTGGTGGGCCAGTTAGCTCCACAGCCTGCTTTTTCACAAATGGGATTGTCCCAGCAATCAGTGGTGTCGTCACCCATGCAGGGTTTCCCGAGACAATTGATGGTACTCCACAGTCTCCCTATTTCCCCTCCCCTGGTTTCTCAGGAGCCTGCGTGGGTTAATTCACTGACAAGTTCTGTACAGCATTTGTCGGACGTGTTACAAGGGGAGTCTGTGTTGCGGCCACATAAGCGGCCGGTGGCGTCTTTGTTCGCTCATTATGAGGATGACAACGGGACGTCTGATGATGGGGAGATTCTGTATCTTTCTGACCAAGAACCTCTCCGTGCTAAAGAGTCGGACGCTAAGTCCAAGGTTTATATTCCTGGACTTATTCGGGCAGTCCGTACGGCTTTAGTGATTGAGGATGAGGATCCTCCAGTGTCCAAGTCAAAATATTTAGAGGAGGCGTGGAAACACCCTGGTAAACGGTATCAGCCTCAGAGACACTTGGCGGTGGCTTACCCGTTTGCCGACCGTTATTTTTCTAAGTGGGAATCCCCTCCACAAGTGGATTCTCATGTGACACGCCTGGTCCGAAGTGCCACGTTGTCCATGCCTTCCATGTCCTCCTTGAAGGATGCTACGGACCGTAAGGTGGAGATCTGCCTAAAGTCCGTTTATTTCCTTGCGGGGGGGGGCAGCCAGGCCGGGTATGGCCATTTGTTGGGTAGCCAGAGCCATGGAGCGCTGGGCGGATAGTTTGGAGGCGTCTTTGGATTCCGACTGTTCAGCTGAACAGACCGAGTTGGTTGGCAATCTCCGGGATTCGGCCACTTACATTAATGAAGCGGCCTTGGATATCAGTACCCTAACTTCTCGGATTTCTTCGGCAGCTGTAGCTGCTCGTCGCACCTTATGGTTGCGATCTTGGAAGGTGGACGCTGATTCCAAAAACTGTTTGGAAGCTTTGTCTTTTAATGGAGAAGTCCTATTTGGTCCGGATCTGGACAAAATTGTAGCCACGCTGGCGGCAGCCAAATCTGCATGTCTCCCGTCTGCTGCAGTTCGCCCAGTGTTGGTCGGTAACCACGACAGACAATTGGTTTCACTAGGTGGTTTCTCACGGGTATGCCCCCTCCTTTCGGCACAGGCCCCCATCCCGATTCTTCACCACAGGTCTTCCATCAGACCGGAACAAAGCCATGGAATTGCGGAAGGTTTTGCACACTATGCTCCAGGCTAGAGTTATAGTGCCTGTTCCATTCTCCCAGGGTTTCTATTCCAATCTGTTTTTGGTGCAGAAACCCAATGGGTCGTACCGTCCGATCCTCAACCTCAAAACACTCAACAAGTCCTTGCGGGTGCCGAGGTTTCAGATGGAGACCCTGCGGTCCATCATTCTGGCGCTGGAACCTGGGGATTACATGGTGTTGTTGGACATACAGGACGCTTACCTGCATGTCCCTATTCTTTTACGCCATCAACAGTTCCTCAGGTTTGCAATCTGCAACGATCATTTCCAGTTCCGGGCGTTACCTTTTGGCCTGGCGACAGCACCATGTGTGTTCACCAAGGTTATGGCGGTCATGGCGGCTTCCCTGCGGCTGCAGGGAGTCCGCATGTTGCCGTACCTAGACGACCTTCTGTTGGTAGCAGGATCTCCAGAGCTCCTTCTACGCCATTAGGATCTGACGATTGCGGTACTGCAACGGCACGGCTGGTTAATAAACTAGCAGAAGTCCACCCTGATCCCGTCTCAGAGGATTCTGCACCTCGGAGCCTTATTGGACTCCGGACAGCAAAGGATCTTTGTGACGGGGGAAAAGATCTCTGCCTTGCAGTTGAGGGTGCGCAGTTGTCTGCAGAGTCGCCGTGTGTCTCTGCACTCGGCGATGAGGTTACTGGGCTCCATGGTGTCAGTATTCGACATGGTGGAATATGCCCAGTTTCACTCCAGACCTCTGCAGCAATTGATCCTGTCCAAATGGAATGGACTGCCTCAGAGTCTGAAGTCCCAGACGATGGTGCTCACTCCAGAGGTTCGCCTGTCCCTAGCCTGGTGGTTGCAGACGACCCATCTCAACAGGGGTCATCCATTTTGGGTGGCGAATTGGGTCCTGTTGACAATGGATGCCTACCTTCGGGGCTGGGGAGCAGTCACGGGTCCACACTTGTTCCAGGGCAGTTGGACTCAGGCGGAAACAGAGCTTCCAATAAACATCTTGGAGCTCCGCGCGGTTTTCAATGCTCTCCAGCAGGCCCATCCGGTGCTCCAAGGTCACCCGTGCAGGTCCAGTTGGACAACGTCACCACCGTGGCCTACATAAATCGGCAAGGAGGAACCCAAAGTCGGGCGGCACTCGTAGAGGTGTCCCGAATACTGGTTTGGGCGGAGCGCAATCTCCCGGCCATATCAGCAGTATTCATCCCGGGAGTCCTAAACTGGGAGGCGGACTTTCTCAGTCGCCAGGATGTTCATCCGGGGGAATGGTCTCTGCACCAGGACGTCTTTCAACTTCTGGTGGATAGGTGGGGTCTTCCAGAGATCGACCTCATGACGTCACGGCACAACAACAAGTTGCCGGCGTACGGGTCTCGCACAAGAGACGAAAAGGCGTCTCTGGTGGATGCTCTGTCCGTCCAGTGGACGTTCCAGTTTGCTTATCTATTTCCTCCGTTTTCCCTTCTTCCACGGGTAATCCGGAAATTCAAACAGGAAGGAGGGACGCTCCTGTTGATAGCTCCCGCGTGGCCCCAGAGGCACTGGTTCTCAGACCTTCAGGGACTGTCCGTGGACGTTCCTCTGCGGTTGCCGTTACGACCGGACCTACTGTCACAGGGTCCTTGTCTTCACCCGGACCTGACTCAGCTGTCTTTGACAGCGTGGCTGTTGAGACGGCCATGTTAAGGTCCAGGGGGTTTTCCAGCTCTGTAGTGCAAACTATGCTAAGGGCTCGGAAACCATCTTCTGCAAGGATATACCATCGTGTGTGGCATACGTTCTTCCAGTGGTGTCGGCCGAGAGGTTATGCTCCTCGGGAGTTCCGTCTGTCTAGAGTGTTCGCTTTCCTACAGGCGGGACTGGACCATGGGCTTCGCCTTGCATCTCTGAAGGTGCAGGTGTCTGCCCTGTCCGTCTGGTTCCATCGTAGGATTGCTGCAATCCCTGATGTGTGTACCTTTTTGCAAGGTGTTCTCCGAATTCAGCCACCTTTTGTTCCACCGGTGGCGCCTTGGGATTTAGCTGTGGTCCTGAGGGCTCTCCAGGGACCGCCGTTTGAACCACTGGGCTCAGTGGACCTCAAATGGCTGACGGCTAAAACAATTTTCCTTCTGGCCATTGCTTCGGCCAGACGTGTTTCTGACTTAGGGGCTCTCTCCTGTAGACCCCCTTTTCTGATTTTTCATAGGAACAGGGCGGTGCTGCACACTCGTCCCGGTTTTCTTCCTAAAGTTGTTACAAGTTTCCACATCAACGAGGAAATCGTTGTGCCGGCTTTCAACTCACCTGACCTTTCAGTGGGTGAGGCCACTTTGGACGTTGTGTGGGCCTTAAGGATTTATGTTGACCGCACTTCTTAGTTTAGGAAGTCGGACGCCTTGTTTGTCCTCTCTGGCTTCCGTAAAAAGGGTTGGCCTGCTTCAAAGCAGACCTTGGCAGGTTGGATTCGTATGGCAATTTCTGAAGCTTATCTTCATGAAGGCCTGCCGGTTCCATCCTCTGTGAGGGCTCATTCCACTAGGTCTGTGGGTCCTTCGTGGGCAGCTCGACGTGGGGCCTCTGCAGTCCAGATCTGCAAGGCTGCCACGTGGTCCTTGGTCCATATCTTTGTGAGGTATTACGCGTTTGACACCTTTGCCTCTCAGGATGCTTCCTTCAGGTGGCGGATTCTCCATTCAGCACAGGAGCGTCCCCACCCTTAAAGGATACTGCTTTGGGACATCCCCAAGGTATCCTGTGGATACCCTATGGACCCTGATGTAGAAAATATGAGATATGGTAAGAACTTACCTTTGTTATCTCTATTTCTACGAAGTCCATAGGGTTCCACAGGATTCCCGCCCTGTCGCACCTGTGCTGCAGATGGGCTTTACTCTGGTCACCGGTTTTTCCATCTCCCTCTGGTGAGAATGTGATTCTTGTGTGTGTCCAGATTTTTTTTTCTCTCTCTTCCTTATCCTCCTCCGGCCTATGGCTTGGTACGTAACTGACATCCTTGGCTCGGGGGCGGGGTATAGGAGGGGGACCCTAGTGCATCCTGGGAGGCTGAAAACTTTAACTCTATGGTGCCCGATGCCTGACGTCATCACCTATACCCCAAGGTATCCTGTGGAACCCTATGGACTTCGTAGAAATAGAGATAACAAAGGTAAGTTCTTACCATATCTCATATTTTTCTAGTGTGCTAAGGACCAAATTTCAATCAAGCTTCAGTCGTCTGACAGCATCAGTTTCCTCTATAGAATTCTCTGGTATAAAGCAGTGTGTGTGATGAACTTAATGGTTGTGATGCGTCCAGGTCCTTTAGCTGCAAACCAACCCCAAATCGTCACTACTTGGCCGCCATTGTACTTGATGGTTGACATGGTGATATGCTGTGTCTAGTGTTTGTCCAACATGTCAAGAGCACTCATCTAGGTCTTATCTTTGCAAACCTGAGCTACTGTACACTACAATGGCTTTCTTTTAGAGAAGACGGGCTTCTTCTTACCTATTTTTTTTAATTTAAACTCTTTCTGATGGTAGTCTTGACTTTAACTACTTGGACAGAGGCCTGTAGATACCCCGATCTAGCTTTTGCAGTTGGCCTAACTTCTCTGAGCATCATATGGTCTAATGTTTTGGTCTGTTCCCTAAATCCCATTATTTTAAGACCTTAAAATTCCATTGTTCCATTGTTTCCTAAATTATGGCACTGTTCTCCAGGTGCCCTATAGCCAGGCCTCTGAGCAGGTAAGATTAAAACTACACCTGGTACTCAAAACAGAAATGATGTATGTTTCTATGAGGTGCTTCTGGGTACATGTAAAGTAGATCAGTTATGGCTAGTGACTCATCATTTAATAACAATAGTTTATTCTGCAAAACTCATTGTATATCACTTGTGCTCCAACATTTATAATGACTCAGTCACTAATGGTAGAACAACTCTGCCTACTTATATTTCTCCCTAAGAGATAATAACCACTTACCTACGGCGGTTCTGATGTGATCGCTCCTCCCTCTATCAGTAATAGCTAGTGCTACAGAAGCTGCAGTGCTTTAAGTGAATACGGCAATCATTGCAAACCTATCCATAATGCTGACTCACTTCCAGTTTTAGAGTATAAGATTATTTTTAGTTTTGATGAGTAGTGCTGGCAGAAACTACACTCTAAACTCATTCTATTATATTTTGGAGGAACTATATTAAACAAAAAGGGGCTAGGGGTTGTTAGAGATGGGCGCACATGCACAAAATCAATGCATTAAAACTTGACTTTTATTAGTTATAATACTAAAAATTCCAATGGTACAGTGAAAATTAGAGGTAAAAAATGTATTTATTGAATTGATAAACATACATATAGATTAGTGTATAAAGATATAAAAATGTGAACAAATAATTTCCCATTATTATGAGAGCAATGTACTATGTTGAACCGGAGCAAAATTATATGAAATATGTATATTCAATATATCTAATAACCTACATATAAATGATCCTTGTTTTTCATAAAGCTAAATTAATAAAGGAATTCACTAATATTGGTGGTAATAATATCACATCTACTTGAGTGGCTTGTGAAAACTTCAGCAATAATGTCCTCCTTTAATATAAGGCATAACTGCTGGTTCAATCCTTTAAAGGTCAGACAATCACATAACGATACATATTATCTTTTGCTGTCTCATGTGTAACAATTTATTCACTTAATATAATACACATTGGTTTGTGAGCATAGAATAGCGTCACACTAATACTGCTGAATAATATCAGTTTTATTCTGACTGATCAATTAATATGAAGCTCACAAATCACTTTAAGCTGTGCTGCCATAAATCGTGTTGTTGCAATGTTAACATCATCCCTAATCAGGTAGGAAACCTGAAAAAAAAAAAGCTCTGTGTGTCTCTCTCTCTGTCTCTCTCTCTGTCTCTCTCTCTGTCTCTCTCTCTGTCTCTCTCTCTGTCTCTCTCTCTGTCTCTCTCTCTCTCTGTCTCTCTCTCTCTCTCTCTCTCTCTCTCAAACTACTGAACCGATTGTTATGAAAACTGCATAATTTTGTAGTAGAAACTCCTAGAAATATCCTGCACTTTGGTTCATCTGTGTTCGTCATGTTAAAGCTAGGCAATAACGAAAACAAAATGTATTGACATTGAGAGGTGTAGCACCATGCACATGGTAGGAGAGGTGCTTTGGGCCCATGTTCACTTGAATAGGATAGGCTACATAGCAGCCTGTGCACAGGGCACACAGTGACAGTGGTGTGAGTGGTGGGTGAATAGGATAGGTTACATAGCAGTCTGTGCACAGGGCACACAGTGACATTGGTGTGAGTGGTGGGTGAATAGGATAGGCTACATAGCAGCCTGTGCACAGGGCACACAGTGACAGTGGTGTGAGTGGTGGGTGAATAGGATAGGCTACATAGCAGTCTGTGCACAGGGCACACAGTGACATTGGTGTGAGTGGTGGGTGAATAGGATAGGCTACATAGCAGCCTGTGCACAGGGCACACAGTGACATTGGTGTGAGTGATGGGTGAAGGAGCTGCTGTCACCATTCTGTATAGTGCTGCTAGTTTCATGGGACACTCCCATGACAGGGCTCCTATGCAAAGCAATACAGCTTTAACACCTTAAATAATAAAATATTGACAGAAGTGATTTCATTGTTGGCGAAGTCGCGGGCAACAGCTAGTGTGTGTATGTGTTTATGTATGTAAAAGGAGCCACAGCTTCATTGTTAAGTATATATGCTAAAGATGGAATTTGATCAACATGAAGGACACTGCACCTGACAAATATGGGTCATTTTTCGCTATTTAAATCCTCAGAGCCTACTTTCAGTACCTTTTATGTGATCATTTTCAGTGACACAGTAGTACAACGATTTCCTTTATCCCTCCACTCTTCTGTAGATAGCATTAGAAATGTGTACACATGTGTGATGTTTTAATTTGAGATATCCTTACTTTTAGACATCGGCCGGTCTTCCACACACCAACAGTCTCTCGAAAGTCTGGTTCCAGAGTACGTAGAATGTTTTCTATGTCGCACAAGTCCCCTCCTCCTAAGGTGCCTCAACCTGACAGAATGGATGAGGTGTATGATGCCCTTAAAAAGGGGATAGGGTAAGAACAACTCTGTTAAATCTGATTACAGTTGTCATTGGTGCCTTTGAGTAAGTCGTAACTTTTTGTTTGGGACCAGCTTTGTCACTTGACCAAGTTTCCGTCTTGTCTTTGGTTTTTTCTCTCTTTCCCTTTGATTTTTTGATACCCTTTGGGGAAGGGAGGGGGGGGACTCAATTCTCAGCGATGTTTGGCTGAGCATATACTGTAACTAAGAATTATGGAAGCCCAACATCACTAATTTTCTGCACTCCTCTATGGGGTGCAAGGATAAATGAGTAATGTTGGTGCCCGTGAGGTACTGGTGTTACGGCCGCACCGCTGTCCCTTTGCAGACATTGCCAAGAATTAAATTCTCCCCTATATCTTTTATATACAGTATATTTAATATACATTTGTAATGCAGTCATCCCTATCCCTTATACACTTGAAAGTTGATTACATTACAGTACTTATGTTGTTGACGATGTATCTTTATGCCAGATTATTTTTTTGTTATACTAAAACTATATAGTTATTACTATTGTTGATTAAAGTTTGTCCACAAAACAATTTACAGGTCCTAAATTGAGCTTTGCCAGCATTGTTGCTGCCAAAGCCTTTCAATAAGTAAATTATTTATGTACTCATTTTGCACTTAAGAATTTTTGTTTCGATTATAACCACTGGGGACTTGTTGGCCTCATAAGAGCTTTTAGCAGAACATGTGGAGTCTCTGGTTGGTAATTAATCGATAAATAAGTAACCACATTTAAATTATGATCCGGTGTTTGTAAATGTTTACAGTTTGCAAACAATTTCTTTGTTTTCATTTATTTGTAGAGGTGTTGTGTTTTTGTCTGTTATAGGTAATCCGGTTAAGAAGACATATTACATATCCTCTTAATATAATACACATTGGTTTGTGAGCATAGAATAGCGTCACACTAATACTGCTGTATAATATTAGTTTTATTCTGACTGATCAATTAATATGAAGCTCACAAATCACTTTTAGCTGTGCTGCCATAAATCATGATGTTGCAATGTTAACATCATCCCTAATCAGGTAGGAAACCTGAAAAAAAAAGTGGGTCCCTATAGCATGCTCCCTCCGTATGGGGAAAACATTACATACAGAGCATCACATGATCATTAATGACATATGGCTGTAATAACATACAATTTATGGTGACTTACTGGTGAGCCTTATATATTGCATTTCAGCACAGTATAATGCAATCCATGTTTCCCTACTGAGGCTTTGCTAAAATGTATTGCTGGCACCATCCTGTGGTCTTTTTTTCCCCACACTTTGGGCCCCATTTCGCAGCGATACATAACATTCGCTACATATTATGTCATGCTATCGGTATTTAACAAACAGCGCTATTCTATCCCGACAGCAGTTTTCCGGCCTCTGCGAAGCCTTTCAGGCACTGCCTGGTCCCTGCCGGGTTAAACAGTAATACGCAGACTGACTGTCCTGCTTGTCAGATTAGCCCATCGCTGGCAACGATAGGCAGCTGAGTGGAGGACCCTGCCAAAGAGGAGGAAGTCGCTGGACCTCACTGGCGAGGTAAGTAATGCTGAATACCAATGGCATATTCATTTGTATCCCTGCAATACTAAACGAAATATGCCGCTGGTATTTAGGGATCTATGTACTAAGCCTTGGTGAGAGAAAAGTAGACGGAGATAAAGTACCAACCAATCGGCTCCTAACTGGTACTTTATCTCTGTTCACTTTATCTCTCTCCAAGGCTTTGTGCATAGACCCATTAGATTTGTTGTTAAATGGGACCTTATATTTTTCCTTCCATTAAAATATTTTTTTCTGTGTACAATGATTTTTCTTATCCCTCAATAGACTGAAATGATCATGTGAAAGAAGACTAGAACAAAATGAGCTTATATACATTTTATCTTCCTAGGGCATATCTAGAGGTTCACCAAATGGAATTGGATAAGCTAACAACTCAGATCAGGGAATCCAAAAGGAACTCAAGGCTGGTCAGTATTCTGAGACGTGCTGTCAAATACTGGTTTCTATCTGGTAATATGAAGTAGAGCGGCAAAGCTAATCTACACCTTATTTTGGTCTATTTGTTGTGAACTCGACAAGAGTCAAGTCTGGAAGTGTCACAGTGGGTGCTTAATCAAGGGTCTAAAGTTATAAACAGTGCAGTTGTCAATAATTAAGAGGGATGTGCAGTATACCACAAAAGTACAGTATATAAAAGAAATTGGAGCTGGACTGCACAACGGTTTACCACAATAAGTTGTAGTCTCAAATACTCACTAAATTATATAAAGCATATATTATAGCATGGCGTGACTAGAAGGGCTATTTCTAGCGCAAGCGGGCTAGATGTATATGGACACATCTGTAGACGCTTTTTTTTATTTTGCATGCAATTGTCGATGTATAATAATTTTTTTAGCATGTTAGTAATGTGTTTTTAATAATGTGTGTAACGTTGAGTGTCTTTTTTAGTGCGTCTTTTTACCTTCAAATGCGTCTTATTAGCAGATTGATGCAAATAGAACGCACAAGCAGCTTCTGCTGATTAAAATAATATGCAGCATGCCTATATTCTGTGTGCGACTGCGGGTGCATCTGCATGCTAAGTTACAGTGTCACAGCTGCTGTACTGGTGGTAAATTGACCAGTGTCCGTACCTTGATGTGATGGTGACATTACTGTATATTTAATATCCCAAATCGGGCTCCGATGTATGCTGAACAGTGTGTCCAGCATACATGGTTAATGGCTAATGTGTCTTGGTTGATATAATACTGCATCCCGTCTGAAGGAGCTCCGTGAGGGTTACGAGTTTAGCTACTGTGTCTGTCGGTCAGATAAATGCTTTCCTCGCCTCGTGGTACGTGGAGTTCCTGCTAGGGAACTTCGTTCCCGCAAGATGGTAAAGCAGGCTGGTGTGTTCCCGGTATTTGTCTTGGTTGGATAGTTGCAATGTCCGGACTGTAGTGAACTAGCTCCACGGTACTGCAGTACTGCTGGGAGGAGTGGTATATCACTTGACGGTCTGCAGTTATAATGAAGGTAGGAGAAAGCTGAGTTCAATGCGTTGCACTTTCGTAATCTATTCCTGTAGATGAAATGCTTGCATCTTAGTTCACAAAGAGTGTACTAGTTTTTTTTCTTTTTTGGGGTCCATAGGGATCCACAGGGATACCATGGGGAATATTATGGTTGGAAGACCAGACACCAAACAGTTAAAGCTGGGTCCTCCTCCATGTATACCCCGCCCCTAGCCATAGCACTTCAGTTTGGTGTGGCAGGATCAGACGCACCTTTTGTACAGGAGACTGCTTAGGCAGTCTTAAGCTTTAATTTTATGATTTATTTTGCTTTGGTTTTTCTTGAGTGGGCAGTACTAAGCGTCAGTATTAGGACGCACGGGCTGCGACTCCATCTACCTCCGCCGGGCCGCAACATCAGTAATTGAGCTGGTGATTTCGGCAGGTCGTGGCTGCAATCCTGCGACCTGGACTGTATCAGGAGCCCGGAGAGGTCAGGTAAGGAGGTTCCTCACCTTGTGGGGAATTGCGCGTGACAATCCTTGCTTCTGGTGTAGAGACACACCCGAAGCTGCTGCTGTAAGTACCAGGGATTGTCCGCGTCCTTACTACACCAGCCGGGGCCTTATCGTCTGACGCCAGGGAATGGCAGCAGATTGCGTTGGTTAATGCAGCTTAGGGGAGGTAGGCGCTCCCCCGGCAGCTCCTCTTCCGACCCAGACTCTGGGTTGCTCCGCCTGTCCTCCACGTGCATGAGACACTCACGGTCCACGGAGTGCACCTGGTACCTGTTGGTCTCAGGAGGGTCTGGGTCATTTTCCCTGTATACCTCTGCCTTGGTTAAGGTATACGGTTCTCTATATCCTACTAATACTTTGCGTAGCTGTAGTTGATTTTGAGCCCATTCTAATTATCTACTATATTATTTATTATTATTTATTACCAGTTATTTATATAGCACAAACATATTCCGCAGCGCTTTACAGAGAATATTTGTCCATTCACATTAGTCCCTGCCCCAGTGGAGCTTACAATCTGTATTCCCTACCACATCCGCACACACATTTACACTAGGGTAAAGCAGCACTTTCTACTCGGTCTGTAGGGCCATCGTAGACATTCAGTCGTGGTGCCTCTGCTGAACAATTATGCAAGGCTGCCACATGGTCTTCTGTCCACACTTTTCTTAGGCTCTATGCCTTTGATACTTTTGCCTCTCAGGATGCTTCCTTTGGGCAACAAGTCCCCCACCCTAGGGGAACTGCTTTAGGACATCCCCATGGTATCCCTGTGGATCCCGAAGAAGAAATATAGAGTTATGGTATACTTGCCTAGATAACTCCTTTTCTTCGAGGTCCATAGGGTCCACAGGGCGCCCACCCGGACTCACCTGGCTTCATTGGGTGATTTTCTTTCGGTCACAGATTCCCTCATCTTCTGCAAGAGTGTTTCTGGTGTACGATTGTTCTTCCTTCTCTTCTTCCCTTCTCCTGCTGTTAGGCTTGTTAACTAAACTGAAGTCCTATGGCTAGGGGCGGGGTATATATGGAGGAGGACCATGGGCATTCTGGGAGCTAAAGCTTTAACTGTTTGGTGCCTGGTCTTCCAACCATAATATTCCCCATGATATCCCTGTGGACCCTATGGACCTCGAAGAAAAGGAGTTATCTAGGTAAGTCTACCATAACACTCTCTTTATTTTGTTGTGAAGGAATTGGTATAAAGTCGCAGATTAGTGTTTTTGGTGTGTCTTGATACCAAAGTCTGTGGAGTTATAAATGGAACTATTTGGCATGATTTGATAAATAGTATACAGTATGTGGACACATCTGTCACTCAATTCTGTACATGAAGGGAATCATTAGACATGCTCATACATTGACTTACAATCGAAGGTAAGGATGGTCCTGCCCAAATGAACTTACATTCTAAGAGCTATAAGGAACACTTATACTGTGTGTATATATAGTGACATAATAAATGTAGTTACTGGCAGGGAAAGTACATATGTCCTTTTATAAGGCAGGAGCATTATAAATAGGAATAATAAAGCAGTCATTGGTGACTGGCAGTTGGACAGCTTATACAGTTGGGATGAGAAGAACAAGTGCTAGGTATTGACATGAAAAGTTTACACACGGCAGGAAGCCATGAGTGCTACTTTTATGTAATTCTGTACAATTTGTTATACAAATAAAATTCCGGATAAGACTATTGGATTCATCCTATGGGAATACATTAGAAAACTGGTTAGTGTGCCTTGCCAAACATGTAAAAACTAATGCTGAGAAGGTGGTAGTTTTTCTTTCTTTCTTTACTTTTATACACTTGGAGATCAATGTGAAATATGTATATACCGGTATGTAGTTATAAGACCGGCTGCCGCTGGTCTCAATCCCGACGCTGAAAGTCCAGCACGGAACTTAAGATAGGCTGCAAAATACTGATGCCTATCTTAATCCCGATGCCGGAACACAGAAGGACATCACCCTGAACGAGGTAAATCCTGGGCGTCCTTAGTGTTAGCCACGGGGGGGGGGGGGGGGGGGGTTAGGTTTGGATAGCATAGTGGGGTTAGCGTTAGGTTGAGGGGGAGGGGGAGGGTTGGGTTAGGCACCAGGGGGGGGTTGGGGTTACTCACTAAGGGAGGAGGGTTAGGTTTAGGCACGAAGGGGGCGCTAATGGGGAGGGTTAGGATGCGGGGTGAGGAGGGTTAGGGATAGGCTACCAGAAGGCAGAGGGGAGGGTAAGTATACTAACCATCAGGATGCCGCTGTCTGTATTATGACAGGAGGCATCCCGGCAGCCGGCTTTACATACCGATTCCATATATACCAGTAAGACTGAAATCTGCATAAAACTAATAATTAACTGATTAGTGAAAACGTTGAATGTGTAATGCAGGAGTTTCTTTAACTGTCTGTGATTTGTCAAATGCTTTTCACAGGCTATGTTAAAAAGATTGAAACTGATGCACTTTTTTTATCTTTTCTTTTTAGGGCTTCCTGTATGACCTAGACAAGGTAAGGACAGCCTTCATTCTCCAGAATGGGTTTATATGAATGTAACACAGGGTATCATTATTGGTATTGCCGTTATTTGTGAAGCGGCACCGTGCCCTGCATCGCCGATCAGTGGGGAAAACAGGGCAAGTATAAAACAGTCAGTTTCTCCGACATCTATGGACCCAATGGAAGGTGACTTGGTTGTTCAAATACTGATCTAGGATCTATTTAAAAAGCACTAAAACGACAAGTATCACCCTTATGATCCTCAGTTAGGGAGCACCTATATAGTTATAAAGAAGTATCCTAAGTTGATATAAAATTATACTACGCTGCTCCCCAAAAAAGCAAGTCTGGGTTACTATATATTGATCCATGCAGGGCGGCGGCACTCACAGGGCTTAATAATAATAAACAAAAAACTGCAGACACGCAGATGCTTTTCGTCAGGGAAATAACAAAAATTCTTAATATGAATTGAAACGTTGGAAAGCATCTGCGTGTCTGCAGTTTTTTGTTTATTATTATTAAGTCCTGTGAGTGCCGCCGCCCTGCCTGGATCAATATACAGTGTATTGTTTTACACACGGAGGGCACCCGGGCACTTTTATGGATGGATTTGGGAGTGCTAGCTGTCTCGTGGAGATATATATATATTTAGAGTTATAACAACAGACACATAAATAAATTGTCTGTAATTTATTACACTAAACATTCAAATAAAATTTTGACAATACTCATAAAAGTAGTAATAACCAATATAATTAATCCTAGTGGACCAACCTCAGTGTCAATAAGTATGCTCACCTCCTTAAAGTCAATTAACAATAGGGAATAGGATTGCACTATATTCCAGGATAATTAATCTAACACGTGTGGAGAAATAGTTCCAAGAAAACATATGGAGCCGGAAAAATTCCCAGGGTCCTTCCTAGCAAATGGTAGGTCCACCGATCCGGTTCCTCAGTTTAAAGTGTCACTGCAGTGATGGTTAATATTGAGATGCAGGTTTTTGTTCCACCCAATCATTCTCTGTAATAGCCGTTGTTTGTCTTAAGGTAGAGGTCAGCTGGCAACTCTAAAGCTGGCCACACACTAGACCAACTTACATCCAACCAGCCAACTTGTTGATTGGCTGGAATGAAAATCTGGTAACATATGGGAGTAAATGATGATCAGCAATTTGTTCCTAAATGCCAGAAAACAGATGAAAATGGTCGTTCAGACAAGTTTGTTAAATGTTTAATCTAAACAATTTGTTCAAACAACAGTTTTTGTTCATTTTCCGGCGTTTGGGAGCAAATTGCTGACTGTCATTTGCTTTCATTCCTTACCAGATTTTCATTCCAACCAATCAACAAGTTGGCTGGTTGGATGTAAGTTGGTCTAGTGTGTGGCCAGCTTAACAATTCACACGTATACTGTATATAGCCAGAGAGGGAGACTTAGGGCCTCATTCAGAGGCGGTCGGAGGATGCAAGCAGTCGCTCAGAAACTGGGCGGCCGCTTGCATCCTGACCGCCCGCCTCTGTTGCGGTCGTTAGGCTGTGGGTTAACACCCACAGCTCTAACGACCGCTCCGGTGATGGTCGCGATGGTCAGAGACCATCGCGACCATCGGGGCTTACGACGAGACCCTAGGGTAGGGTCTATCTTGTCGTAAGCCCCGGAGAGCTTCTGGCTCTGTCTGAGCTGGAAGCTCTCCACTGACATCACTGGGAACGCCTCCGTTTGGGCTGCCACCCCCCTGGCCCGCCTTCCAAACGGGGCAAGCTGTCAATCAACATCGACAGCTCGCCCCCTTTGGATAGAGACCCGCTGTCGGTCGTAGCGGGTCTCACGCATGCGCGTGCCGGCGCCGTCATGCGCATGCTCTGTGGAGGCCATCGACCCGGTCCGAGCGCATCGGCGCTAACGACCGGGTCTGAATGACCCCCTTAATCCATGCTACAATGTATCTTGCGATTGGCAGGTGTCTCACAGTTAGCAAGCAGTAACTCCATATACCCGATGTAATGGGGTTCAGTATTCTGCCTTTATGCAACTTGGAATATACAGCACAGCGGTAATTGTGCAAGTCCATAAATCCCAAAAAAAGGTCCACAGGGAAAGACACACTGACGCATTTCTCCGTCTCTATCAAGTGACTGTTTCCTCAGAGAGTGATTATTTTTATGAGTATTGTAAAATTTTTATTTTAATGTTTAGTGTAATAAATTACATTTTATTTATTCATGTGTCTGTTGGTTATAACTCTAATCACGCACCCAGTGTTTTACACCAATTTTCTATTTAAAAAGCATTGTTAGTACATCAACTAAGCTACTGTAGACTGTCAAATGTTCTGTGGAAGACCTCTTCATCATATATTGCAGCGTTGACCTCTGTTACCTAAATCATCCATTCTGATATCTAACAAGCTGAAATTCGCTGATTGTAAACAAATTAATTTTTCAAGTACAGGTTGTCAATTATTTCCTTTCCTTCCCCTAGTGTGGTCATCTGAGTGAGAATGACAGTCATTTCCACAGGTTCTTGGAATTTCTTTCCAAACACTTGGAAGTCATGTTTCAGAAGTGTATGAGAATGAATCGCCAGTTCTCAATTTTTAACATTAGAGGACTTTGAAAACGCTGGGCTTTTGGCCTAGGATAGTCTCTCCAGGAATGCGAGTGAGATGGGGACATTTGAAGGGTATTTACCCTCTGCACTATAGTTCATGATTTAGAAGAGCCTCATTTTGGGTTTAGGGAAATGTTTTTAATTTTTGTATAGTGTCTTTTTTTTGTATGTGTGCGTTTCTTTCTTTTCCCCTGCAGTATGAGTGTGAGTGGAGATTTCAAAGTGAAAGGACATATTCACTGGTTAAGTTAATAAGGCACTATGCTGTGTATACCATCGCGTGCCTTTGTAAAGCAATGAATTAGTAAAGCTGCCCCAGTTACGTTTACAACAACATTCTCCAATACTGAGTGCACAAATTGGTTTTCTGGTTTGAGGTGTACGTGGTGTTAGAATTTTTCTGTTTGCATACTCTATATGGAAACATGAGATGTTCTAAAGATGTTTTTAAGGAATGGCTCATCACAAATAGAGCAAATCATTCAGCTAGATATGGGGAATTTTCAATTGACTACTACCTGGCACTAGGCAGCCGTTTATGAAATATGTCTTGCAATGTGTTAGCGTGAGGTGAAAGAGCTCCCTAAAGTTGTAGCCTTGGTCTGAAGGGTTGGTGCATGGCCTATTCGCAACTGTACTCTGCTGATGAAGCTTTCACTAACTGGATGGCTAGATAAAAGACAAAGTTCATATATTGGGACGGTGAAATCCCTGATGGCGACCAGTATTTGTTCTTGCACGCAATCTCCTGAGTCATAAATACATCTGTGATGGTTTCTTGGCCACGCCCCCACAGCATGTGTTCTGATGGTGTTTAATGATGTACACTGTACTCATCTGAAATGTTTATTTTCTGTGATGATCAATGTTAATAAATTGCTGTCTATGGCCCTCATTCAGAACCGCTCGTAAGCGGCAGTACGCTCGTTCCGAGCGATATTTGCACATCTGCGCATACGTACGGTTTTTAGTACGCATGCGCGAACCAGTCAGTGCGGCCGAAAATCGTTTGTTCGCTATATAGCGAGTGCCTGCTAATTTGAGTGACAGAATGAGGCGTATGTGGGTGGTAACAGGGGAAGGTGCTTGAAAAGGGGGAGTGGAGATCAGAACGCAGGCGTGCTTAAAGGTCAAAGCGGGCGTTTTATGGGTGTGCATAATTAATACAGCAGCGTCATTCACCACGTCACTGGGTTATTTTATAGTCAACTGCTCGCAATATTGTGGTTGAAAAAAACCAACCACAAGAATAGCGAGCAGTTCATACGCTGTTCGATGTACTCGATTAATCTAAATAGCGGACATGACGTATGATGCGAGCGGCCAGGGGGCGTTTTTATCAAATAAACGAGCGTATGTTTTGCTCGCTCGTTCAGACATGGAGGCGGCAACAGACCGCAAAGAGCGAACGGTTCATTTGAATAGCCACCCCCTTTTTATGAACGAGCGAGCGCTAATTGCGAGCGGCTCTGAATGAGGGCCTATGTTGGTCTGTCTGATGGTGCATACACACTGTCAGATGAACGATTTGACCAACGATTTGAACAATTGAACGATTTCTGACTGTGTTAAAATGAATGGAATCGTCCAAATTTGACTGCAAACACATCAGATGTAAGATATCGTTATCTGACAAGCGGGAATGCGCATCGTTCATCGGACAAACATGTCAGATATATCAGATTTTCCTTCAGATATGAACGATTGAACGATTTTTAAAATTGTTATCGTACAGATCTGAAGGAAAATCTGACTGTGTGTATGCACCATAAGTCTGTCTAAAGGTGCCCACACACTGGACGACTTGCAAAAGATGCAATGTCATCTACTATTTCCCTTGCACACCCCGGGCAATTCACCGGCACTCCTGGACAGATGATATCTTGCTAAACTGTGCAATGTGACTAACGACCTATCGTTCGTCCTTAGTGATTTCCAGTGCATCATTAAGGAGATTCCCAGATCTTACCTGCAATAATAGGTAAGATCTGAAGATACGACAAACGACCCGCGGGACTGCGCATCGCATTGTCATCATTCCTGGAAACTGCACGTTTTTAAACATTGTATCGTTTCGATGCATCCTTTTCGTGCAAATCGTGCCTAAAATCATCCAGTGTGTGGGCACCTTTAGTCACTTTTAGTATTTGATAGCATGTGTGACAGAGGATTTGAACCACATATATTTGTATTGTCTTGGCTATAATTAATAGTTAAAAGAAAAACATTTTAGTGTTCGAAGAGTGCACTCATTTGTATGTGACATTTGGTACTACAACCCTTGCTCAACTATTTGTCTCAGGATGCTCATCCAGACAGAACACATGGTTACTTGATTGCTTCACCTCCTCATCCTGTGATATCCTAATGACCTTTTCTTTTCTTTCTTTTAATACAGCAAGTGAAGTCCATCGAACGGTTTATCCGTAGGCTGGAATTTCACACAAGCAAGGTCAGTCAGTGGAGTAGTGAGTGAAATGTTGTGCAATGTTTTGTGCAGATGCAGTAGACACAGAAAGCCTAATGGTCCATATCCATTTGCCGATAGAGGAACGATAATACGACTACAACATTGTAATCGTACAGTCGTTCCTCATCCTGTAAGTGTCTACACTGAACGATATGTCATTCAGTGCAGGCACCCTCCCTCATCCCCGAACATGCACAATCTGTCGTTATCGGCAGGTTGACCTGCATGTTCAGGTGATGATTGATGTCGAAAACTAACAGCGGGAGCGCGCATCGCTGGTTGTTTTCGACATTTTAATCCACGATTTGTGAACGATTAATGAGCGATTGAACAATAACAATGTCGTAATCGCTCATTTTAATCACCTAGTGGATACGCACCTTAAGATATGTTCATCCCAGCTGTAGTTAGATACTACTTTGTAGTTCACTTTTCATTATTCAAGTCCTATAGACAAACTATGAGCTAACATACCTATTCTAGTTAACTGCTCCTTGGGTCTCTTACATATCATTGCTTTCCCTTTAGTGAATAGAATCTAATAAATGACCGATTAGTGAGCAAGTAATTCATTTTGGCACACATGAAAGTAGCATTTTGTGTCATATGGTGACATATACTGAAGTATACAATACAATGCATATTTCCCAAAGCTCCAATTACACTTACCCAAATGTTTCTTGTTATTTGCAATTGAATCAGTTTGTCATGCGGAATGGTGTTTGTGTCATTACCTGCAGGAGTGTTACAGGTAATGCTGTTGCTCCATGTCAGCAGCTGGCGCTCAGTATGTGAGTGCTGCCAGGAAAATAACAACACTGCGAGAGACATTGTGCTCTATTTATTAACATTATTTTTACTAAAATAAAGTGAAAAGGGGATTTTCACACCTGTTTCACATTATTTTAGTATCACATAAATTTACTCAAGGCCAATTGGAATAGAATTTGTAAACTTAGGCCCTATTCGATGAGCCCTCTCAATGCAGTGGTTATAGTCGTCCTCTGGGATGTCTAATGCTTGTACAATGCTCTACTCAATGTGCTCAAAAAGGTCTATATCCGTTACTGTTTCTGAGACCCCAATAAAACGGAGGTTATTGCGATGAATTCTATTCTCGAGGTCATCCCGGCTATAATTGATGAGATTGTGCTTCCACAGTATTACATAATTGCAGTATAATATCCTCAGCTTCACAATGCTTTGCTCCATCTCTTCTATTTGACTGCTCTTCAAGCCTTACTATAGCTGCGTCAACCGACTTTTTGATAGTAGTAATTCAGTAACCTACTGTTACATCTTTAAGTGAAATTTAACAAAATCACTTTTTTACAGTTCTCACCAGCCAGTAAAAGTCTCTACTCCACTGATAAAGTCCCAGTTCTACTAGCCCAAGTCCTGTAACCAATGTTAACCCTGGTTGTATCCACAGCAAAATCCCTATATCCAAGCCTATGTAATGGGGGGCATCCACTAGACGATTTTATCCCTGTCCAACCTCTTAACGATTTTCCCTTGAAGTTTCCCCTGAAATTTGATCTTCCACTCTGAACAATGTGCAAAAGATTTGCAAAAGATCTAACGATAAACTATGTTGTTTGAATCTGTGATTGAGAGCTTTCAGCTATAGTGGGCAGATAGTGGTTCATCGTTTGATCGTTCAGCGATGTGTAAACGATTTGTAAGCAATCAAGTGAAATTGACCTGCATGTTCAGTCGATGGAGGAGACGATCAAACGACCAGCAGGAGCGCGCATCGTACATCATTATCATTCAATCGTTCAACTTTATTGTCTAGTGGATGCCCCCCATTAGCGCACACATCCCTTGACAATACAAGGGCAAAAAAAAAAAAGCCTCACACCCTTCAACAGACCCGTGTGAGCTCAAAAATTCACCATATGCAGAGGAAATATTCAGAGTAGATCTCACCACAAGTTAGCTTTGCCAGAAAGATCTGGGGTCCTGAAGTGAGTGAGAGCCGGGAGCCATAGGTCCAAGGCTGGGAGGCAGTAAAACGAGCTGGTCAGACTGCTTACCACTGCAGGACAATGAAGGGCAGGAAACACAATCTGCAGCCACCAAACAGCAGAAGGTCGACAGGAACACCAGTACTCCCCAGGACTAAGCGAGGGGGGCCACAGCCAGGGTCTGCCAAGAAGCCATGGACAACCCCCTCTCCAGCAGGAGGCTCTCCAAGAACAGCGGGTCCCACAGACCATACGCTAGCAGCACGAACCCCACAAGACTCCAGCACAACAAGCCGGGGCCAGGGACACCAGCGCCTCAGCAAGGTGAGTCCAGCAGTCAAACAAGGGGGGGCGTCTTCCGTGCCAGAGGGACACAAAACAGCCGCCGGGAGATCCAGCGCTTCAGAGTGCTGCACGATCACTCACTCACGCTGCTCCCAATTGAGGCCACAAAGCCGGAGCAGGTGTGGGGAATCAGTCCCTGGGCAACTCTCAGGGCAGAAGCAGCGGCAGACACAACTCTCAGAAATAGCTCCCGCTAGGTATCCCCCTCCATGGGTCAGACTCTGGAAATCAGGGCTCCAAACGCTCGGGGGCAGGGGGGAGGAGGGGACCAAACCACGCCCAGTCTTGGTCAGTTTCCTTGAATTTAAGGTAAAGGAGCAGATTTTGGCGGGTTATCAACGAGATGGTCAGTTAAAAATAGATGATCAGATAATCTTGATATTTCAGGATTACTCATCAGCTGTAACACAAAAGCACAAAGAATTTATCCCCATCTGCCACTTTTTTGACGTCCCCTTGTTGGAAAAAAAAAATTTGCTCTTTTTTACCAGGCCAAACCGAGGCTAATAGAGAACGGTCAGATACATATTTTTACTGACCCCAGTGAAGCCGAGCAATTCTTTAGCCCAAACCCCATACATCGGGGATCTCCTTTGGCCCCCAATTGAATGTTTAGGATCTTTAAGTCTTTATATATGACATATTTGGGATTCTTAATTGCATAACTCCAAATAGTGCATCATATATACAGTCAGGTGCATAAATATTGGGACATTGACAGAATTTTCATACCGTGTTTCCCCGATAATAAGACCTACCCCGGAAATAAGCCCTACCCTTAATTTTGTAACCCGTTCCAAATTAAGCCCTACCCCGAAAATAAGACCTACTTGAATCTCATTTTGAGCTGGGAACGCTGCAGAGACCAGCGTTCCCAGTCATGCAGTGCACGGGTGACGTCATGATGTCACCCGCGCGCTGAGGATCCCGTGCAGCCGCGCCAGCTGGATCATGTTAGATCCAGTCAGCGCACAAGTGAGAGCGACATCCCGGACAGCGGTGAGTCAGGTAAGTGCACTGCAATAAGGGACACTGCTACAGGGGGGCCTGCAAGGGGGGGCCTGCATAAGGGTCACTTCTGCAAGGGGGGGCCTGCATAAGGGGGTTTGCAAGGGAGTGGCCTGCATAAGGGGCACTTCTACAAGGGGGCCAGCAAGGGGGGTGCCTGCAAGGGGGGGGCCTGCATAAGGGGCACTTCTACAAGGGGGCCTGCAAGGGGGTGGCCTGCATAAGGGGCACTTCTACAAGGGGGCCTGCATAAGGGGCACTTCTACAAGGGGGCCTGCAAGGGGGTGCCCTGCATAAGGGGCACTTCTATAAGGGGCACTGCTGTCAATGATAATTAATATAAGACCTACCCCACAAATAAGCCCTATGGTGTTTTTTTGAACAAAACAAAATAAGACAGTGTCTTATTATCGGGGAAACACGGTATTTTGGCCTCTATTCACCACCACAATGGCTTTGAAATGAAACAAACGATGTGCTTTAACGGCAGACTTTCAGATTTAATTTGAGGGTAATTACATCCAAATCAGGTGAACGGTGTAGGAATTACAACGGTTTCTGTATGTGCCTCCCACTTTTTAACGGGCCAAAAGTAATGGGAGAAACTAAACAATCCTAAATCAAACTTTCACTTTTTAATACTTTGTTGCAAATCCTTTGCAGGCAATTACAGCCTGAAGTCTGGAACGCATAGACATCACCAGACGCTGGGTTTCGTCCCTGGTGATGCTCTGCCAGGCCTCTACTGCAAATGTCTTCAGTTCCTAGCTGTTCATGGGGCATTTTCCCTTCAGTTTTGTCTTCATTAAGTGAAATGCATGCTCAATCGGATTCAGGTCAGGGGTTTGACTTGGCCATTGCATAGCATTCCACTTTTTAGCCTTAAAAACTCTTTGGTTGCTTTTGCAGTATGATTCGGATCATTGTCCATCTGCACTGTGAAGCGCCGTCCAATGAGTTCTGAAGCATTTGACTGAATATGAGCATATAACATTGCCCAAAACACTTCAGAATTCATTCTGCTGCTTTTGTCAGCAGTCACATCATCAATAAATACAAGGGAACCAGTTCCATTGGCAGCCATACATGCCCACGCCATGACACTACCACCACCATGCTTCACTGATGTGGTGGTATGTTTTGGATCATGAGCAGCTCCTTTCCTTCTCCATACTCTTCTCTTCCCATCACTCTGGTACAAGTTGATCTTTGTCTCATCTGTCCATAGGATGTTGTTCCAGAACTGTAATGGTTTTTTCTAGATGTTGTTTAGCAAACTCTAATCTGGTCTTCCTGTTTTTGTGGCTCACCAATGGTTTGCATCTTGTGGTGAACCCTCTATATTCACTCTTGTGAAGTCTTCTCTTGATTGTTGACTTTGACACATATACACCTACCTCCTGGAGAGTGTTCTTGATTTGGCCAACTGTTGTGAAGGGGTTTTTCTTCACCAGGGAAATAATTCTTTTGTCATCCACCACAGTTGTTTTCCGTGGTCTTCCGGGTCTTTTGGTGTTGCTGAGCTCTCCGGTACGTTCTTTCTTTTTAAGAATGTTCCAAACAGTTGATTTGGCCACACCTAATGTTTTTGCTATCTCTCTGATGCAGTGGCGGGCTGGGCCGGGGGGCAGGGTGCCATCTGCCCACAGGGCCGGTCCACGCTGGGCCGGTCCCAGGGCCGGCACAAACACACTCAGCAAAGCCAAAGCATGCATTGCAGGGAGGCGCCATGCTAGAGAGGCGCTCTCCTTGCTTGCTGCAACTTAGTTTAGTGTTTATGTTGCCGACTGCCTCTCTTCCCCCTGGCCGGGTCCCTCCCCTCTCTGTTCAGATACGCGGTTTCACTGTCACCGCCAATCCCCTGCTGCTGCTGCCACCAGTCCCACCCATGATGTCGCCGCTAATTCACCTGCTGCCGCCGCCAGTCTTGCGTTGTCACCGCCAATTCACCTGCTGCAGCTGCCAGTCCCGCGATGTCACCGCCAGTCCCCTGCTGTGCAGGACACGACAGTCCCGCGTTGTCACCGCCGATTCACCTGCTGCTGCCGCCAGTCCCGCGATGTCACCTCTAGTCCCCTGCTGTGCAGGACACGACAGGTAAGTAACAAAGTTGACTACTGGCGAGGAAATTAGAGGGGCTGTGTTGAGGAGCGCTGTGAAGTAAGGGGCTCTGCTGAGGGGGGCCTGTGATGAGGGGGGCTATGCTGATGGGGGCTGTGGTGTGAAGCCTGCCTGTTTGCTTCTCATCACCCACTCCCTTTCCCTGTTTCCCTCTCTGTCACCCTCTAATCCCTCCCCAGTGTCACCCACTGCCTCTTCCCAGTGTCACCCACCGCCTCTTCCCAGTGTCACCCACCGCCTCTTCCCAGTGTCACCCACCGCCTCTTCCCAGTGTCACCCACCGCCTCTTCCCAGTGTCACCCACTGTCTCTCCCCAGTATCACCCACTGCCTGTCACCTATTGACTGTCACCCACTGCCTCTCCCCAGCGTCATCCACTGTCTGTCGCATTTGTAGGAGGGCGCAAATTTATAGTTTGCAGGGGGGCGCCGAGCATCGGCCCTGACAGGTCCCCATGTTGTCTCTATTGCTGAGAAATATCCACCATTTTATAGTTTGCAGGGTGACACATGCAGCTGGCAAGCAATGAGGGAGGTTTCTCACATCCTGTATTGGACAGAAAATTGGGTTCCAGCTATTTCTACAATTTACATTCCAGGGTTGGACAACTGGGAGGTGGACTTCTTAAGTCGCCACAATGTGCATCCAAGGGAATGGGAATTACACCAGGAGGCGTTTGCGGAAATAGGTTCCAGATGGGGGATCTCCAGACCTAGATCTAATGGACGTTTCTTGTTGAGACGAGAAGCCAAGGTACGGATCTCAGTCCAAGGATCTTCAGGCATCTCTGCTGGATGCCCTGACACCACCTTGGGCGTTCCAGCTGGGATACATCCTTCCTCCTCTGGTAATGTTACCAAAGGTAATTCAGTGGATTCGATCAGTGGCACGGCTGGTTATTCTGGTGTCTTCAGACTGGCCGTGCCATCATTGTTACACAGTTCTTTGGGAGATGCTGACAGATGTTCTGTATCGTCTACGTCCAGATCTGTTACTTCAGGGTCCATGTCGTCACCCCGATTTGCCTTGCTTGGCTTTGACAGCGTGGTTGTTGAGGGCCAAGTATCTTGAGGGCCAGAGGGTTTGCAGAATCTGTTGTGAAAACCACAGGCTCGCAAACCAGTCATATCCCAGATTTATCATTGGATATGGAAGATATATATTTCTTGGTGTGAACAACACAAGTTCAAACCAGAAAGGTTCAGAGTGTCTCGTCTTTTTTACTTTTCTGCAAGAGGGGTTGGTTAAGTGTCTTATATTGTCCTCTCTTAAGGGACAAATTTCGACCATATCAATACTGTTTCAGAGGAAATTGGCCTCCATCCCTGAAGTTTAAACCTTCTTGCAGGGGTTTCTTCGCATAATGCCTCCTTATGTCCCAGTGGTTCCTCCATGGGACTTGAATTTAGTTTTGGAGGCACTTCAAAAGGCACCATTTGAGCCTTTGGAATCTGTAGAATTGCGATATCTCACTTTGAAGGTGGTTTATCTTTTGGCTATTGCCTCAGCCAAAAGAAAATGTGATACCCTTTTTACACTGACTTAAAAATCCCGGGTTGATGCACGTGAACGTACATCAACCCGGGATTTTGTCATTGTAAACAAATCAACTCTGGTCCAGTGACCTGGGGATCCGACCCGGCTAGCTTGCAGGGTTGAGCACGGATGGTTCCCATGTCAACCTGCAGTGTAAACGGCACGACCCGGGTCATGCCGCATGCTAGCTGGCTGGCCGGCTTCAGCGGTGCTTGGAGATGACATCATCTTCAAGTAACCACTGCAACGCTGGAAGACCTGGGTCACTGCAGTCCTCGGTCCGGTGTGAACGGTGCCAACCCAGGCATGACCCAGGTTGGCACCGCAGTGGGAAAGGGGTCTGATCCGGTTTGGAAACATGTTTCAAACCACGGATCAGACCCGGAACTTTTGGTGTAAAAGGGGTATGAGTTAGCGGCTCTTTCTTGTAAATCTCCGCTTCTCATTTTTCATGAGGATAGGGTAGTGTTACACACTAAACCTTCCTTTCTTCGAGGTATTGGCTTTCCACATTAACCAGGATATTGTATTGGGGGCACTAATAGAGGGGCATTACTACTGGGGGCATTTCTATAGAGGGCTCTACTAAAGGGGGAATGACTATTGGGGGCACAACTACATGGGTATTACTACTGGGCGATTTATACAGGAGGCATTACTATTGTGCACACGCCCAATTACTACTGGGGGGCATTACTATTTGGGGCACAACTACAGGGGTATTACTACTGGGGGCACAACTACAGGGGGCATTACTAATGGGAGTATTGCATAGGGGGCACTACATGAGGGGCACTACTACTGGGTGCACTGCATACGGAGCACTACCACTGTGGGCACTGACACTACTGGGGGCTCTGCATAAGGTCCCCATTGCGCATACCCCCAGTTTATCACATTTAATAGGGGCCCCCACATGTTTGTTGCCCAGGGGCCTCCACAGACCTTAATCCGGACCTGGGTAGTAGACACAGAAAGCTGTTATATTTGCCTTTTGCTATGGCACAGGCAAATGAGAGTGTGACCCATGCAGCCATAAGGATGAGTCGGTACACAAAGAGCAGCCGCTTTACATGCCACTTTACATGCCGCTTTACATGCTTCAGGTCGAAAAAGAATGTCTTGGGCACTAAAGATCCTCTAAATGAAGTAGCTGTCAAATGGAGATTTGCATGGACTTCTGACTTGAAGGCAGAATTGAAACAGAAAACTTTAGGTGCACTCCAGTTAGGAGATAGAAGTATCTAATGACATATCCTTGATTTGTCGCATTTTATAAATTTTTAATATATGAAATAATTCTATATTAAAATAATTTTATTTCAGTGATAACTGAAAACCATTATTGTTAGATTTCAGTGTCATACACTGCATGGTACTGATAAAATTACACCTGTTCTAGTGTTTGTTAGTCAGGTTAGAGTTTTTTTGTGGTTTCATTTTATTTCCAATTTAAAATACCGTATATACTCGAGTATAAGTCGACCTGAATATAAGCCGAGTTACCTAATTTTACCACAAAAAACTGGGAAAACTTATTGACTCGAGTATAAGTCTAGGGTGGGAAATGCAGCAGCTACTGGTAGTAATCCCCCCCCCCCTGGTACTGCCCCCTGTAGGTACTCCCCCCTGGTAGTGTCCCCCAGCAGTAATCCCCCCCCTGGTAGTGCCCCCAGTAGTAATTCCCCCCTGGTACTGCCCCCAGTAGTAGCCCCCCCAGTAGAGCGAGACGTAGCGGTAATAAAAAAACAAAAAACACTTACCTGAAACCCCGCTCCTGGTCCCGATGCTGCTACCGGCTCCTCCGGCCGCTTTGCATTATGGGAGAGACGTCATGACATCATGACGTCTCTCCCATTACCCACTGCGGGAGCCTGAAGATGGCTCCCGCAGTGGGAGCAGCAGCAGCCGATGAGAGTCTGACAGACTCTCATCGGCTGCTAATTACAACAAACACAGCTGCCGGAGCCGGCGGCTGTGTGTTTGGCACTGTGTAGTGCTGACCGAACTCCGTCCAGTCAGCGCTACACACGCGGTGCAGCTGTGTCACAGAGACACAGTCTGAACCGCGGCCCGCATGGTACGCAGCTGAGTGAGGCGCCCTCCAATATGTGGTGCCCTACTCAGCTGCGTAACGGGAGAACCGGCCCTGGTCCTGGAGCATCACTCGAGTATAAGCCGAGGGGGGGCTTTTTCAGCTGAAAAACTCGGCTTATACTCGAGTATATACGGTAGATACTTTTGTAAGTTTGGGACTGCTTAGAGGTACAAAACATGTATTGTCACAGCTGCATAGGGCAAATGGAATCAGAAATGTAGCTGGATATCTAAGATCTCTCTATTCCAGGGGCGTATTTATAATGGGTGCAGGGTACTCATAGTTAGTTATCCTTACCTTTCCGTAGAATTGGTGTCCTGCTCCTCAATGCTGCAGAGCAGCAAAAAAATCACAGGGAAAATGGCGGCGCAGTGGATTCTGGCATGAAGACTGATTCTACTGCACTGACAGAGAGGAGGGGACCCAAACGGAGGCTACATACGGGCCCTTTCCTCTCTTAAAACGCCCCTGTGTACACTGTTAGTTCGGTTTTACAAACCAGCACATTTCACCATTGGAACTGGAATGTTTACTTGATTAGATTTTTTTTTCTTGGAAGCTTTTGATTATTAATTAAGCTGCATACACACACAATGATGTTAGTAACTAACGATTTTAGTGAACGATTTTCGTTCATATTTTCCCTTGATTAAGTTAACGAAAATCGTTCACTAAAAATCATTGGTTACTAAAGTAATGAACTGCTCGCTATTCTTGTGGTAGCATTTTCCTACCGCAATCATGCGAGCAGTACAGGCTAAAAGACAACCAACTGACGTGGTCGATGACGCTGCTTTGTTAATTATGCACTCCCATGAAGCGCCCGTTTTGACCGTTTGGCACGCCTGCGTTCGGATCTCCACTCCCCGTTTTCAAGCACCTTCCCCTGTTACCACCCACAAATGCCTCATCCTGTCACTCAAATTAGCAGGCATTCGCTATTTTGCGAGCACACGATTTCCGACCACACTGACTGGTTGGCGCATGTCCATTACAACCCATACACATGCGCAGATGTGCGAACATCGCTCGGAGCGAACGAGCGGCCGCTTACGAGCGGCTCTGAATCAGGCCCTATGTACGGGCGGCGTGACATATCGTTCTATCGCTTCGTCCTGTTGCTGGGTACACACATTGTGTAGTGTCTACCCAGCCTAAATCTGGCAGCCCTGGAGGAAACCTGGGAGTTGTATGATGCTGAGTACACAATGACAGATATCTGTAGTGCATCAGCGGGTGCGTACAGACGATATGTCTGTGAACAACATACTGTAGTTTAGACTATCGCATCTACAATGCAGCACAGCTAATGCTGATATATCTTGCAGATATATCGGGACATCTGGCTCTGTGTATGGGTGACCCGCTGACCTCCCCATACACTTGCTGCCGGAACCCACCAGTGAGTGACATCTAAACTGGGTAGGTAAATTTAAATGCCCGCCTAGTTGTGATGTCAGCACAGACAGCGCACACACATGCGCAGAATGATTGGTAAGTTTGTATGTACTTACCAATCGTTAGGTGTAACCAGCTTAAGCAGATTGGCCCATCTCTGCAATTAAAGACTGTGGCTTCTTATTGGTGGTACCACTTTCACACACACCCTCCATTTCCATTTGTAAGTGGTGACTTCAAAAGTTTTGTCTGTTCTATATTTTGAAATGTAGGAGGTCAAAACAGCTGCTTGTCGCATCTCTATTGACTAGAAGAAGCTGATGAGTAAAATTATGTAATTAGGTGGCATTTTTAACCTATGTGATGGCCTCATTTAGAGGTCTTCTTCAAGGCTGTTTGTTTATCCTTGTGATATACTGTATATATTAGGTTTTGCAGATATGCATTTGTATCAGGGCTTGTAAAAGGCAATCTACCTGTATTTTTAGCTCTTATTTGGTACTAGCCATAAAAATAAAACAAACTAAATTAGAGAGTTGCAGAGATTATATATTAGAAATCATAATAATAATTAGCACTTGTTTCTCTTCGCTAAAAAAGTGGACACAAGAAATTCAGCTCAATAATAAGCAATTTAATATAAGAAAAAATATAGAATAAATCATAAAAATACAGTGACCACTTAGACATTAAATATATATAGATAGATATACATACATATATATATATATGTGTGTGTGTGTGTATATATGAATAGTATTGGTATGTCCTCACATAGAAATACAGACGTAACCATTCTAACATAAGGCGATTGGGACAAGGGTTTATAATAAAATCAATTAAGTGAATGTTTGTTGAACTCCTCATGAGACTCCATATTGTCGAAGAAAAGTTCTCTAGTGGTCCCTAACGTGGAAATAAGATTAGTGGAGTTAGAAGGTAATAATGGTGTTACTAGATATTTTAGTTTACATTATTGTACACCAAAAGTCGTCTTTGAATTAGGGGTGAGCGGGTTCGGTTTTACTCGGATTTACTCAGATCTTTAAACGGCATTTTATTGGCTATCGCCTATCATGTGTTTTGGATAGCCAATATAATAAATCCGAATTTGCGGTAAAGTGGCGATAAGAACCGAGTAAATCCAAGTAAAACCGAACCCGCTCACCCCTAATTTGAATCCAGTATAGTGGTTATGCAGTGTAGGTAAAGGTGCTTGAAGAAGTGAGCAAGGCTCTTGGGGTCAGTCAGTCTGTCCGAAACAGTGGTACAATATGGCCGCATTGTGGTACAATATGGCAGCATTGTTTCCTATGATATTGCAATAGTTCCATGTGGTCCCATATTGAGGTGACTGCCTTTAGGATGGTCAGGTCATTTTAATTCATTTTAATATATTGATCGCTGGGAAGCTTGGTTTAGGATATCAATTTATTGTAACTAGCCCTAAAAATATCAAAACTATGCTGTTTTGTTTCATTCCGCAACACTGCTGCTTTTCTCACAGGGATTTATTTATTTATTTATTAACAGTTTCTTATATAGCGCAGCATATTCCGTTGCGCTTTACAATTGTAAATATTAATAGAACAAAACTGGGTAATAACAGACAGATATATAGGTAGGAAGGCCCTGCTCGCAAGCTTACAATCTATAGGATGACATATATTCCCTACTTTTTTGGTTGCTCAGTAAAATTGCTGATTCGTTTTGAGGACTGCAATATGGCTGTTTATTTTTAGTTATATTTAGACAGATTGATTAGGGATGGATTCTTTTTTTTTGACACACTAAATTGTTCTTTCTAGCATGACAGTATTGTGTTGGTGGAGGGCGAAGTGTATGTATTGCGTTCTGGAGAGTGGTTTATATGCACACTCACATACCTAATAATATAGAACTGCACTCCAATGATTTTTTTTAAATAATTGCTTACAGTGGTTATGTTTCAGTAGCACAAAGCCCAGTGTATGTACATAATATGTCCATTTAAACATTTGGTTGCGTATATTTGATGACCAAAATTTACAGTGAATTAAAGTGCATAATATAAAATCAACATGGATGTTTCTTTATACCACTATTTAACAAGTGTACGTAAAAGAATAAATGAGACATTCCTCTAGTCTAGTATACACACATCACACGCATACATTTTTCATTTAGATCACTGGACACCGTGACTTGTTTTTTTTTTCCAGATAGATGAGCTGTACGAATCATACTGTATACAGCGTAGGTTGAGGGATGGAGCACATAACATGGTAAGAGCTTACACAGCCTCTCCAAGCAGCAAGGAGGCCCGTGAGAGCATGTCTGAAGCTGGAAAAGGATATAAAGAATACACAGAGGTGAGAGTTGCTTGATTTGGGTCTATGCTATTTATTATATTGTGTACATCTCTCTGTATATGGAAAAATTTATTATTTTCTGAAGTTTTTATACTTCGGAACCATTGTAATGGGCAAGTTAATATATTAAGAGTCATGGGGCCTGATTCACTGCTGATGTCGGATTAGTGCAGTGATTTATTTTTGTTACTGCGCATGCATCTAATTAGGGGTCTATTTACTAAGCAGTGCTAGGAGACAGAGTGAAAAGTGATAAGGTGCCAGCCAATCAGCTCCCAACTGTTATCTCACAGGCTGTGTTTGAAAAATGACAGTTGGCAGCTGATTGGCTGGTACCTTATCAGTTTTCACTCTGTCTCCTAACACTGCTTAGTAAATAGACCCCTGTGTTGCATCATGCATACATAACTATTGTGTCTGTGCAGAGACGCAGTTCTAATTTTCAGGCACACGTAGAGAGAAGTGTGTGGCAGGGAGATGTCTTCGCGCACGCAAAGGAATAGTCCGTCTTATGGGTGTGTTATGGAAGGCGTGACGGTGAAAGTGGTTGTGTACACAGACGCTTTACCGCTCACATAGGAGGCCATACAAGGATGAAAAACTGCACCTGTCATAGGGCTTGTGCAAGTTTCGATGGTGCGACCGATGGTGGTGTCTAAGGACACACCAATCGGTATTGCTGCGTGTATGAACGCTGAAAGTGGGCATCTCAGTCCTTGCACATTCGGACACGGATGTACACAAGGGAAGGAATTCACAATGGCATTTGCATTAAGTCGCAGACAGGCAACTACAAGTAGACGCAACTGCAGGCGCTTCTGCCTCCACTTCTGAATCAGCACCAAGGTATGGCAGTGCATTATCTGCTGTGGTTTTACCTCAGTGATTGGGGAAGTACTTAATTAGGTAATTCTACTCCACCCGTCATTCAGTTCTCCTTCTGTACAATAAGGGAGGGATGGAGGGATTTGGTCTGCAACAAACACTTTCTGCCTGCTCCTGAGAACTGAATCACTGATGGAAATGAATCACTGGTGAGCATATTTAAAGTGGAACGTGTATCATCCTTTATGGACTACTGTCGGTAAAACCACTAGTCAGAGAAGGCAATCACAGCTGCTTCCGCCTCAGAGACTCTACAATCCGTGCGTTTCAGACATTGTTGGAAGTAGAAAGGAGCCTGATGGAAAAGTGTGGGTGAAGTTCAAATGGCACTCATATAATTGACATGTACCAAACAGTGTATATAGTATGCCCTAATAATACCTAAACTATACATAGGGTATATAGAATGTCTGCATTGTTTAATGCTCTGAGAACTGCTGTTTACATCACAATCTGCCCACGTTTTATACATTTGATGTACAGTTTAATTTGCACAGGTGTGTCAGTTGGCACTCTGCCATTCTGTGTACTGTATGGAACAAACAGTGGGGAGGAACAGTAAAAATAGATGATATTAAAATGTTTATTTAAATATCTAATTTTCCTCCTTTCATCTTACAATAGAACATGTGCGTACTGGAAAATGACCTGGAAAGTCAGCTGGGAGAGTTTCACATAAAAATGAAGGGTGAGAAAATATTTTTTATTTTAGAGAAAGTGGAAGACTCAAACATATTTTCACCTTTGTTGTGAACTCTCTTGAAATGTCTAGGATATATCACCTACTATAGACTTAAAAATATAATACAGCACTTTTAAGATGAGTCTTAAGGTGCCTATCCATTAGGCGACCTGAAAGTCTGAACGTCTAGCGTTCAGACCTTCAGGGCGCCAAGGTGCGGGCACCGCAGTGAATGGTGTTCACTGAACGTCATTCAGTGAAGGAGCCCGACCTATCTCCGAACATGCCGAACCTGATGAGTGTCGTCAGGTTGACGGGCATGTTCAGTAGATAGTCTGGGTCGGCAAGGACCCAGCGTGCACGCGCATCGCTGGTCCTTGCCGGCTAACCTTTACCCGACTTTGTGAACAATGCAACCAAAACTTCCTAGGTTTGGTCGGATTGTTCACAAAGTCGGGTAATGGATAGGCCCCTTTTATGCTGCATACACCCGGGACGATTTTCCTGAACGATAACTCGTTCATATCGTTTATTTTTATGCAGTGAACGATCGACCAATGATCTAGCATGAACGATAACTATGTCAACTGTAATTGCAGGCCAACTTGGACGATTTTGTCAAGATTTGCTTGTAAAGCCATGACTTCACTGAAATATCTATCATAGATATCTATCAGTATGTACGCCCAAAATCGTTTGACCTGCATGGCAGAAAGTTGGAGGGAAATCTATCGGCGATATCTTTGGTTGTGCAGGTTGTACCGTGTGTATGCAGCATAACTCATATAGGAATTTGGGGTTCGTTTATTTTGCATTTGCCTGGACTTTAATACATTTCTGTAGAATGTTTTGCACGTCATTTAAATATAAAGTGGGCTAATCTGTGTGCATGTGCATTTCTTTTGCATAGGTCTTGCTGGATTTGCAAGGTTGTGTGCTGGAGATCAATATGAGGTAAAGCCAATTTGGCATGAGGATGTGTGTGAGCAAATATTATTTAGGAGAGGTTGCGATCAACATGAATTTGTATAATTTATTAATTTACTTATTACACATTTTACATAAATAACACCAACCTTCAGAACAATTACTAAAAGTAAAAACATAGAATCTAGTTTTTCAAAAGCTTCCAGTTTGTCATATAAGATACATGGATAATATCACTGGCAGTTTGGTTTAGCAACAGGTCTTAGAAATAAATTGGAGCAATATCTGGGTTATTTCCATTAAGTATGATCATCAATGGTTTTGCGACCTTAGATGACAAGTGTTTTTGCCATCGATAAAGGCCCACCATGCCACACCATGGACACCTCGATGGTGAGGAACATCGTTGGTGGTGGCCCAATGTTGTTAGTCTATGTACAGTATTTGCAGCACTCGGCAATTGTTTTCTCAACCATCGATGGTTTCCTGCCAATGGGTTTAAACCATGGACCATCAGTGGTACTGGCAAGATGGCTACATGTACATGTCCACCATGGCTCTACCTGTGTGGAGTTTGTATATTCTCCCTGTGCTTGCGTGGGTTTCCTCCGGGTACTCCGGTTTCCTCCCACACTCCAAAAATATACTGGTAGGTTAATTGGCTCCCAACACAAAATTAACCCTAGTGTGTATGTGTGTGAGCATGTGATAGGGAACATAGGCCCTCATTCAGAGCCGTATGCTCTGAGCAGAGCGCACGCTCTGAAAGAGGGCCGTCCTCCATAATTATGGAGCGTCCTCCTGGACGCTCGTATAGCTGTGGGTCACCACCCACAGCCTGTACGAGCGTGCAGGTTGATGGCCGCGATGGTCTTGACCATCGCGACCATCGCCACTGCGAGCCGGAGCCTGCTGTTGAGGTTTTCAACCGCAAGGCCCGGAATAATTTTGGCTCTATCAGAGCCAAAATCACTCCCACTGACATCACTAGTGATGTCAGTGGGCCGGCTTCTGACGGTTGGCGTTCCCTTGGGAACGCCCCCGTCAGGGAGGCACGCCCCCGGCATGCCCACCAAAGGGTGCGTGCTGTCAATCAACATCCACAGCACGCCCCCTTTGATCAGACACAACGAGCGAAGGAAAGTCCTTCGCTCGTCGCGTCTGGTGCATGCGCACGACGGAGCTCCCGCCGTCGTGCGCATGCGCAGTGCACAACATCGACCCACTTGCGAGCGGACAGCCGCTTGCGAGTGGGTCTGAATCAGGTCCATAGATTGTAAGCTCCACTGGGGCAGGGACTGATGTGAATGGGCAAATACTCTGTAAAGTGCTGCGGAATATGTGTGCGCTATATAAATAACTGGTAATAAATAAATAAAATGTCTCTAGGCAGTCGCCTTCCAATGACATTTGCTTTAAAGTGATGGTTGGCTGACACTAAACAGATCTGCTTATCTCTGTGAAGATCTGGGTTGAGTCTTTGTGTGGAGTCAGGATTTCCTTGATCAAAATTCCCAGAATGATGCTGCCAAAAACTTGTCTCGTATTACAATCTTATATACATAACAGATTTAAAAAACATAAAAAAGTAATTCACGTTTTATCTACATGGGTACTATGCCTCTTTTTAAATGTTTATTCATGAATAAGTTTCTTTCTTTCAACTTTTGTTGAAAGAATGAAATTAATTTTAGTTTTATTATATCATTATTTCTCCTTCAGTTCTGCATGGCAGCCCTTTACAATGGGTTAACTCCCTTCTAAGTTAGGTAGAGACAGGTATTTAAAGAAATATGCCCCCAGGATGATGATCTATAATGTGGTTCTTCCTCTTACCTTGTGTCTTTTTCCTGTCTCTTAGATAGGAAGTCATGTAGCGATTTTATTTTCCCGGCAGTTTCTAGGCTTACCTTCCTATCAATCCTGGCCACATGCCATCTGATGCTGCAAGTCAAGCACAGGCTGGCTAATATGGGCTCACAAGACGGCTATCTCCGGGTGCAGAACTGGCTGTATGTATTTTAAAATAGTACGTCAAAGCTGAAAGACCAGTGCTCTGCGCATGCGTGTGTACTGCATCACACAGGCAGCACCAGCCAGGCTGTGATAGAACACTGATCAGTCTGTGTAGTACTGCAATGTTTTCTGCAAGCCTGGAAGAAACTGCATCCAGAAGCAGCATGGAGCCTGATCCTAATCCCAAACAGCTGAAAGACACCCACTTTAAGCATGTAACATCATATGTAGATGACGTTAGTGTATTTTCTTCACTATCCCTATGTTATTGGGAAAAAGAACAACAATGCATAAAATAATATATGTGCAACCTGTGATGAAAGCTTTTCAACCCAAATGCAGGAGTATTTGGAGGCAATTCCTAGGCTAGGGCAGAAATCACTCAAGAACAATTTAAAGAAATAATTAGATGGATAAAGGATTTTTTTTCTTGACTAAGAAGATCTTAGTTAGACATGGTGTTTATAAGAACAAAGCTCAGTATGTAATAGCGCCAATAGCAGAAACCCAGCAGGGATAAAGATGCCGACAGCTATAAAGGTAAGTATAACTAACCCTATTATCCCCCCTAACCCTCCTTTAGAGGTGCCTACCCCTAACCTCCCCCCTAGTGCCTAACCCCCCCCTAAGTGCCTAAACCTAACCCCCCCTTACCCGCAGCCTAAACCTAAGTCTCCTGGGGGAGAGGCCTAACCCTAACCCCCCTTCGCCTAGCCTAACCCTCCCGGGGGGTGCTAAC
The DNA here is from genome assembly GCA_031769625.1 of Taudactylus pleione. Classification (NCBI taxonomy): domain Eukaryota; kingdom Metazoa; phylum Chordata; class Amphibia; order Anura; family Myobatrachidae; genus Taudactylus; species Taudactylus pleione. Next base: position 1,395,553 of record JAUIMM010000716.1, read on the forward strand.
CCTAAGTCCCCCCTGTAGCCCCTAACTCTTTCCCCCACATACGCGTCCCCACCCCCCCCACCCCCGCGGCTGTCCGCGCCCGGCTTAACTTCGAATGGGATTTCGACCTCTGTCTTTAGTACCTTGCCGGGATTTGACAGTCAGGAAGCTGACTGCATCCCCTCTTACAAACATGGTTTTAGAGGATATTTATTGGTCTACAGAAGGGATCCCTTAGGGGTAGTTGAAGATTCCACTGCTAATGAATCTGTTGTAATTGAAAAAAACAAGGGCATTTGATTTGAATAATGTGTAATCTTTGCTAAAGAACATACAAGTCTGGATATGACTGAGACAATAACATTTACCTCCACACAAAGCTATTTTGAGGAGCAGAGCTGCAAATAAGTTTTATTAGCACACCAGTCAGTAAGGATCTAATGGAATATGTATCATGATGATGAAGAGATACTGAAATGGAGTAGGGGTCCTAATGTAGATGCAGCTGTAGCTAGCCTGTCTGCTACATCTACAATTTCCCTAGAAGATGGGCTCGTCTTAGAGACCCCATGGATAGGAAGATGGAAAGTTCATTCTTGTCATATTTTCTCACGTTGAAATCCAATATCACATAGAAAACTGGCTAGAGGTAGGGTTGTGGGGAGATGCACTCAGCACTTCATAAGGTGATCAGGCAATACCTGCTACCAAGTGTGTGCATTGGATTTGTTTATGAAGCAGTTGTGGCCAGAATAACCCTCTGGTTATGCTGATGCCCAATCTAAACCTAGCTTGGCTAATCTTTCTTTTGAAGGAAATCTCGTATTTAGATAAAAACTAGTTTTTGTGATACTGAAATCCTCTAGATGGAAATCTAACCAATTGCCACAAGAGCAAAGGTTCAGGTTTATTATTTCAGCCTCCTTCATCACATCAGCAATTCAGTGACGCTAAAATGAATAAACCAGGTAAGCAACACAATAGAGAGAATGATACTTCTGTCTCTAAGAAGCCTTTTTGATCCTTCAGGTTGGGGATGGAAAGGCCAAATCCAAAGACCGCACAGTGACTATGGTTTGGATCAGTGCCCTCTAACACCAAGAGGAAGAATGAGAGTACAGGGTGCACTCATACAGTATGGTCATAGACCAATGGGTTAAAGATATCATATAGCTATCTACCCATCTTCATCAGACCTTTGCTGGTGGATCTGCAGTGCTCAAGGCCCCCTGTACATAATTTAATATATTCCATAACGCAGGTTTCTTTTCCGAACAAACATGTTCTATGTCCTCCCACAATCAATTTCTGGTGTGCCAAAACATGGACAGAAACTCAGTTATGCTCACTTCACTCATACATGCCTTAGGCAGACCTACAAATGAACCTTGCTTATGTTAACAATGTCTGGTGGACTTGTAAGCTTGAGCTCATCACCACTGTATTCCATGAGGCGACATACGAGCTGCATCACTTGTGTTTTTTTTTTTATTTACTCTGATTCACATGCTGATACGAATTCCAGCCTTTTCTCTCTTTTTCCCCTCCCCATATTAACTTCCTCATGTTTTTAATCCTAATCCATGCTCAGTCCCCTTTTTATGCATCTATATATAGCAGGCATTTTCTTAGTCCTTATAAGTCTGAAGGTTCTTATTACTTATCTCCCTTTTTGTAATTTTTTTTATTGTATTTCTGATTATATGCTTGGTCTGTTCTACAATATAATTTGTCCCCACTCCTCAGTAACAGAATTTTGCAAGGCAGCTATCCATACTACTTCCAGTTCATTATCTGGTCGTTATCCTGTTTGGAGATATGGGGGAGATGTATCAAAGCTTGGAGAAAGATAAAGTTTGTCTCTTTATGGTTCTTCCTATGGTATTGTTTTGGTTTATCCCATTGTCTCAGCTGCCATTAAGTACTATAGGCAGAAACAGTTAATTGTGGTACTTGATAGTTCTTTATCTCTGAATTGCCCCATGGCAGCAAAGATTTCATGTTTAGATGTTATATTGTCTAGAGACCACTTGGGAAGTCATTTATAGACATAGGAAGAATAGAGACACATTATAACCTATAGTATTCAGGCTGTGTTTTATATATTTTTTTATATACCTGTGTCTACCTTAACGTAGTAGAGAGTTACCCCAATGTAAGGGCTACTTGGAGTACTTTGAAGAAAACCAGTTATCAGGTAGTTTAATTCGCTGTTCTCAAATATATTCCCATAGTTGCAGTCTTTTGGTATAATGTGCTGTTTATTTTTGATTTATGTATTAGATTTTTATGAAATATGGTCGACAACGCTGGAAATTAAAGGGACGCATTGAAGTAAATGGAAAGCAGGTCTGGGACAGCGAAGACATGGTATTCCTGCCATTAATCACAGAATTCCTTTCTATAAAGGTACGTGCTGCAGTTTAGTCTGCGTCATTTTTTGTTTATGTGGCAAAGATATGCTTCCCTTCAATTATCCACCTTCAAGGCATTTAATGCATTAACACATTGTGTACAACAAAGTAAATCTAATTAAATAAACTGGTATATATGTTGTGACATTTTCTTCTTGATATAGGTTGATCAGAGGTCTCTTTATAGTTATTAAATGTATATTTGTAACATGCAATGTCTAAAAACAACAGTAACCATTCTTTTAAATTTCTATTTAAGCAATGTGCGGGATGTAGTTATGAGACCGACGGCCGCGATGCCGCCGGTCTAAATCCCGACGGGGGAAGCCCGATAAGGGACGTAAAATAGGCGTCAGAATACCGACGCCTATCTTAATCTGATGCCGGAATCCAGAAGGATGGAAGCCCGTGCGAGGTAAGTCTGTGGGGCGTCCTTAGTGTTAACCGTGGGGGGAGGGTTAGGTTTAGGCAGCATAGCAGGGTTAGCATTAGGCTTTGGGGGGGGTTAGGGCTAGGCAACCTTAGGGGGGAGACTTAGGTTTAACGGGGTAGATTAGGATGCGGGGTGGGGTGGGTTAAGGATAGGCTGCAACAAAAGAGGGTTAGGGGGAGAAGGGGGTGTAGGGTAAGTATACTTACCCGACCCCTGTTGGGATACCAACCATCGGGATGCCGCTGTCGGTATTTTGACAGGATGCATCCCGGCAGCCAGCTTTACATACCGATTCCCAATGTGAAGCCAGATTTGGTCAACAGCACAATGGTAACTGAACAGTGTAACCACGAATAAGCAAATGCCTCAAATTCCAGAAATCTTACTAAGCTGAAGACTCATAGATCTCAAAAGCCATATCTTTCTATTGCCTGGGGGCTGATGATCAATAACAATGAAAGGAGCACATTTGCACCTTGGCAAACCATATTGCACTGCAGATGAGGCAGATTTCAAATGTGCAGGAAGATTCAGGAGTTGGAGTTGAGATTTGGGAGGGACGTGTCCTCGCTATAAATTGCAGTGTAAAAATAAAGCTCTCCGGTATTTGTTTGTCTCCATGTGTGATACACATGCGCTTTCATGTTCTTGTGAGCATCATGGACCTCGCCTCTCTCCTGCGGTCCACCTTGAGTCCTCCCTACCTGTCCCTACCTGACACCTGTGGGTTTTACTGTCCACAATTGAAGTACAAGAACATAAAAATGAAAAATATAAACCTGTATGAATAGGATGTTATATTTAGAGAGACACGAGAATGTCTCACATTACCCTAAGGTCTTTCCAACACTCTTAGGGCTATATTTACGAAGCGGCAGCTTTTGTAAGCACGCCGGGCATTACACTGAATGTCAGTACCACTTTACATTTTCAGTTCCAACCCAGCGTGAAGCAGCAGCTTTGTAAATATAGCCCTTAGTCTCATACTGATTTGTGCAGTGCTTTAGATTAGCTGCAGATTGACAGCTGATTGTCGTTAGATTTGATGCTGATTAGGGGGAAAAAATCCAACAGGTATCACCGGCAGATGACAAATGACAGTCTAAACCGATGCATAGTAAATAATGTTGTTTTAGGCTGCAATCCGCCATCGATGCCTCTCAGTTTCAATTGGACAACAAGACTACCCTTTAGTAAATATACCCCGAGATGTGCTCTGAAGATGAGTAAAGGTGCATATACACACAACGATTTTTTGAATGATTAACGATAACGATATCGTTTATCGTTCAATCATTGAAACAATCGTTCACTTTCTGAGTTAAAACGATGAATTAAAAAATCTGACAGATAATCTGACAGAAAATCGTTCATAAAATCATTGGTAACAAAATCGTTGTGTGTGTTTGCACCTTAACATAAACTGGTTTCTATAGGCAAAGCTGTGCCGTTGAAGGAGAGGAGAGGTTAAATCACAACAAGATAGGAAGATAAGTTATTAATATGGGTCACTATTGCAGGTTACTTTGGAAAGACATTTTGAACACCCTTCTTTTGAAAAGCATTTTAAAGGTTTATGTCTACTTTAAAAAGACTGATAATTACATTACTAATTACAATAGTTTGTGATATATAGATAGATCTTTATATTATGTTTCAAGGATGTGGGATACAAAGATCTTTTGTCAATTAAAAATGTGTATATAGGCTTTTTTATATACTGTACTACTTGTGGGTAATTAACCAACGATACAGTTTACATATCTCCAGAGACTGATTAAATTAGCCATGGGTTGAGTTGTGTGGTCCTGTATATTCTCCCTTGCAAAGTTCCTAGAGTTCAATTACAGACCCTCTGGTGGGTACGAGCAGAAATAAGTGTGACCTGCTTTCCTCAGGGCTGCTTACGGGTCTGTAATGGAATAGCTCCGGGCACTCTACCTGGGAGAAGAGAGCGTGCAACACAACCCAGGGCTAGTTGAATTTGCCCCTTTTACTGTTAAATATCAGCACATTGTAGGATTGTCGAACAAATGAAGAAAATCAAGTTTTAGAATTCTAGAAATTAGCCTTGAATTTGTCAGTCAACAAGATGAAACTGATCCTGCTTTAGTTTCTCTCAGTCATTGATGCATTTTGTTTAAGTATGTTAATAAAACAACTTGAAAATGTGATTTTGGGTTGCAGGTTACAGAACTGAAGAGCTTGGCAAACCACGTGGTAGTGGGTAGCGTATCTTGTGAAACAAAAGATCTCTTTGCGGCTCTCCCACAAGTGGTAGCAGTGGACATTAACGATTTGGGTACAATAAAACTCAGTTTGGAAGTCAACTGGAAGTAAGTGGCAATTCTAAGGCGTATTTTGATAAGTGGCAAATTTATAGTTTTTTCTCATCTTATGAGAAAGATACCGGGGCGTAGCAGGACGATTTTTAGATGACCTAGTAATATTGCTATTTAAATGAATTGTATATATTGAGAACAATAATAGTCACTTGATTCATGCCTTTTTAGTTTGTGTTTTATTATGGATTAATGTTTATCATACAAAATCAGAAAATAATAACCAGATAAATACAACCTATACAATTTGAGTAGATTTATATTTGGGTTGTTACCTTATATGCACAAAGCAAAATACATAGGTGCTTCACTTGATGGTTAAGAACAAATTAAAAATTAGCTGAGTAAAATGTGAATAAATTATATTATCCAGTAGAAAATGGCAGATTTCATAAATCAAAGCAACTGTACTTTTATTGAGCAACACGAACACCAAAACTGTATTCACTCAGCAAAATGCCAGGACTACTCAAAATAATAACCTTTCCTGACCCCAGAATCTTTATTCTTAATTGAAATCAGATTTCCATGAATCTGGAACCCACCCTGGGTTGCTCTTAGACAGGTGTCCACAGGCTTGGATAACTAATGGTTAACTCCCAGTTTACCCCTGACACTATTTGTCTTCCTATCCCCCTGAGTTCACTGGGAAACATTTAAGAAACAGGTTAATAAGATGTAACATTTTCAAATACAAATGAACCATGTATAGTTCCACAATATTGTCCCATGTATATCTGGATTGCACAGATTGTTTAACTGGGGGGAGACAAGGTGTCAAATGGGTTTATAAACTTGAGTAAACAGGCCATATTCCTTGCACTTACTTCGCTTATTCATCCTTTGCTTCCTCATATTGTGCCTATCTCAGCTGTATTTTTCTTTTGCCTACTGAATGCCCCTTTTTCCCCACATCCCTGCTAGCACTTGCCTCTTCCTCCTCAAAACTTGCCCTCACTGCCTTTCCGCTTGTACCTCCATCATCTGCTTCTTTATTTATATATTATTATTTTTTAAGGACGGGAGTTTCTGCCTTCCAGAGTAAGTGTCCACACACTAGATGATTATCTGCACGATTTCGATGCATCATAACGATAACGATCCGATGCGCGGTCCCTCGGGTCGTTAATCGTATTTTCAGATTTTGCCTACTGCAGATAAAATCTGGTAATCTCTTTAACGATGCACTGGAAATCGTTAAGGACGCACGATAGGTCATTAGTAGATTGCTTGTCAAAATTAACACTTTATGCACGATATCGTTTGTCCAAGACTGCCAGGGAGCTGCTGGAGAGTTCAAGGGAAATCGTTAACGACATTGTATTGTTTGCGAGGTGTTTAGTGTGTGGGCACCTTTAAGGCGATTCCTATCGACATTGTGGGTAGTACAATCACTGTGGGCAGTATCCAATTCGCCCGAACATTGTTAAACCCTATGTTTTCGTGAGATATATCCTATTATTTTGTTCAAAATAATAGGATAGGGTGAAAAAAAACATCGGGGAAAATCGGCAAAAAATACCCATTTTTCGCCGATTATCCCCGATGTTTTTTTTCACCCTATCCTGTTGTTTCGAACAAAATAATAGGATATATCTCCCGAACACATGGCGTCCGCGATAAGCTTGCAGACCTATGTGTTTTCGCCTTTTTTGGGGTGAAAAAACGTCACTTATCGTTGATTATTTTTCGAGACACATCAGGTCACGAAAAATATCCAAGATAAGTGCCGGCGTTGGGCGGCACATCGGGGCTAATAGGATAGCCTTGCCGCATTGTCTAGGCCACTGATTTTCAACCTTTTTCAACTCGAGGCACACTACACAAGATTTTAAAATTGCCAAGGCACACTATCCGGCAATGTGGCATGCGTGGCCAAGGAAAAAAACATACATATTGGCTTCCACATAATAAATAGACACACATTGGCCTCCACAGGAATAAAACACACTACATTGGCCTACATAAGGATAATACGGAATGGGATTGTAAAACGGCCGGCTATTTAGCCGCCCGTTTAAATCCCGACAACATGAGCCCAAAAGGATGAAATTCCGCTTGCGGCACAGTGGTTGAAAAATACTGGTCTGGGCAGTCCTTGGTGCACTACAGTCTCCATAATTATGTGTTCACGGATCTCTGATATAATATTTGTTGTATGTTCAATGTTCAATACCAAATACAGTCATTTCTGAAGTCTATGGAAGAAGAGAAAGTTGTATTTTTATTTTATAATTATGACTACAATAGCTGTATTATAAACCCTACTTTGATTTATTCATATATGTAAAAAAAAATTAAGGTAGCTCTAGAGAAGTCTAAAAAGGTATATGACATAGTTATTGATAGGCCTGTTTTAAATGTTTTAATATTTGTAATACGCTTACTTCTCCTGCACATGTATTTAATCACATTTAGTTTCATGTCTGAGAGGATCATACATAGGGTTGTGTTGCTTTCCATATATTTGCCCTCTATTTCAGGTTTTTGTTTCTTTGCAGTCCATTTGATAAAGATGACCAGCCCTCCGCTTCCAGCACTGTAAATAAATCCTCCACTGTCAACAAACGATTCTCAACCTATAACCCCAGTCCTCCAGATACACCCTCTCTTCGAGAACAAGCTTTCTATGTAAGTAATTCAAATATTAAATGTGTAGCTTTCAAAATTACGCAACTTTATTTAATTCTTTATTTGTGAGTTCCCAAAACAACCAAGGAATGGCTTTAGTGTGGGGAGATATAGGAAAATGTTTTTGCACTCTTGCCCAAATTGCACGTTTTACTGAACCTCTACATGAAACAAAGTTTATGCAGCTTCTTTAAAGTGCAACCGTAAACAAGTCATGTTTCAGCACATTTAATGTACAATTACATTTTATTTACTGAAATTAACAGATTAAAAATAAAAATGTGGTGTGTTCAGATATTGGACTCCCTGACAGTCCATAGTTAGTAACACCACCTTATAAAATATGCAAAAATGTATATAGATTAGTGTTTACTTGCAGATGTTTTAACTTTGTCTTAGAAATTCAGTGAAACATGCAGTTTGGATAGGTGTGCCAAAAACTTTTGCACAATGTCCATTGCCAGTACAATGCAATATTTATTTTAGTATGTCTAGAGAAGCCAAGCTTCCTTTGTGTAAATAGTTTAGTTTGGTTGTTCTGTCACACACAGCGCTATATACCACCACTATCTGGCGCACTCACGTCTGATGTCCCTAATGAGCAGCACTTTTGCTATAGATACTGGGGGTTAAAGTTTATTGCTACAATAATTGTATTGTCCTATTTATGACTGCACTTTCCCTGCAAGAATTTATTTATTTGGTTTAAATTAGAACAACTTTATAATTTTTAGTCTAAACAAGTCATTATTTTTATTTTTTTGCTTTATTTTGGTATCAAATTGGGAGAAATCTCTTTAATGTGCAAGCATTACCAGGGTTTTTTCTTCATTGCTCTCTGTAAACTTCTTAATAAGTTGGGTTCTCTGAGGGTTTCCCTGCACATACTGACACGATATGTGGTGTAAATAATTTATGTGCATCCCCTTGTGTGACACCAATCTTCTCCATTTGTGCCCTGGAAAGAGTTCCATGTTACCAGACTTGGGAAAGCACAGCTGGCCAATGCTTGTCATGTTACGAGAGACCTTAAATGAGAAATTGTCTCAGAGTTGCTCGTGCAGTGACGTCTCGTCCATCGAGTTTAATACTTGTGAGCAAGACTACTATGTAAGTTGGCTAGAAGTAGAATAATGTAGAGACTTGGAAGTCTAACATAACTACCATCAGAAAAGTATTGCTTTAGAACTCTTAGGGGTGTATTTACTAAAGTGTGAATTTTTAGAACTGGAGATGTTGCCCATAGCAATCAATCAGATTCTAGCTATTATGTTCTAGAAGGTGCTAGATAAATGTTAAGTAAAATATGATTGATTGCTATGGGCAACATCTCCACTTCTAAAAACCTGCACTTTAGGCTAGCTATGTTCAAAGTAAATGCGCACTCCCTAAATAGCCACTAGAACTTAGATCTATGTAGTGAGACTAGATGCTGTCTATGCTGTATAAATCTGTCCATTATTTAGTAATGTTACCTTCATGAATATATTATACACAGAATATGAAGAGAATGTTAGTGTGCATTAACTTACATAACCAGTAAATTATTAGGTTGTGGAGATGCAATGTTTAACTTTTTATTTTTGCACAGGATAAATAATGAGCATGCTCTTCTGGTGTCTTTATGTTTTGCAACTCCGTTATGGTTCTTTATCTGTAGAAACCACTGCTATATAATTTGTCTGAGATAAGATGTTAAATGATATTTACAGCTAAAACTGTTAGTATAATTGTTTGATTGCAACATAATAGCTATTCAGGCTCCTATAATCACATGAGTGAAATAGCATAGTGTTGTCTAGTGGGAGCTCAACAATCCTGATGTCTCCCCTTGCTATCATCATTTCTTCTTCGCGGTCCATGGGGTCCACAGCCATTACGTTGGGGTATGAATACCGGTCACCAAACAGTTAATGCAAACGAGTTCTCTGATCCCAGTATGCATCGGGGTTCCTCCTCATATACCACACCCCCTGCCTCAGGTAGCCAGTTCTTCCTGTTTGGTGTTTCACCACATAGACGGTGGGACTGCTGGAGCAGTCCTGCAGACGAGTACAAAAAAAAAATGAGCGTTTACTCTCTATCTCAGCGGGTGGTCTGAGCTGTCCTGGAAGCAGCCTCGCGCCTGATTGGAGGCGCACCGGCCACGCGCTGCAACTACCTCCTCCGGCGCCGCACCGCTAGCCTTGGCAGGTCCATGGCAGGGGATTCGGCAGGGGCTCTCAGGCCCTGGACCGCAACCGGATAAAGGGGATGGCAGGTGAGCAGGTGGTTGCGGCGGCCGCTGACGCCGGGACCACGTGACGGTCCAGCCTCCGGCGGTGAGACTGGCCAGAGGTGCGCTGCAGTCAGGAGGCATACGGCTTGTCTCCTAGCCTAGTCCGCCGAGATTATGATGTTCCTGACCAACCGGGGCTTGTGGCGGCGGCCAGGTCAGTTTACCGGGTAGGTCTAAGCAGCATAGGGGAGGTGTGCTTCCCCGGCGGCCCCTCCCCCAATCCACACGCATTCAGTCCTCTGGCACAGTGATTGTGGATTGCTCCTCTCGGCCTCCATATAGGGCAGCCAGAGTATGTCAGTTGCTCTCTGAATGCTGCTCCTAACAGGACGCTGGGCAGTCTCCCTGTATGCCTTGCCTACTGCTGGTTTTGGTATTTTACAGGGCTCTATCCTACCTAAGCTGAGGCTGATTATGGTAGTGAGAGCTTATATGCATATGGTTCGCGGAGTATTTATGCATGACGTGATTGTTTATGGATACTGTTTCTTCTGTAAAAGAACTGTAATTCCTGTATACTGTCACTGTCTCTCCCCTTCCCTTGCTACAGGTGTGTGGGTTGAGAGTAGAAAGCAGCACATAGACACTCAGAACCAGTGGCATAGTGTTATGTCTAAGGAGTCTGAGGGTCAGGTGGCGGGAGCCCCGTTGCTGATATCCTGTGTAGCCTGCAAGGCAGGATTGTCCCCACAGGACTTTCTACAAAATGGGCTTTGTGGGAACTGTTTCAGACAGCCACCACACCAATTAAGTTTGCCTGTTTCAGGCCCTGAGCCCCCTTGGGCATCCTTTTCTCAGGTTATGGCTCAGGTGGCAGAACGGCTGGCTGCCCCGGGACCACCGGTTTGGGGTTTGCCTCAGCAGATGCATCCTATGCCCATGATGTGGCCGCCTTGGATGGACCCTGGTGCTGGTAAGGTCATGGCATCATCCTTGGGGGTTTTCAGCCTCAGGCTGTCAAGCCAAAGCAACCTAAATCTAGGCGCCATGTATCGCCTCATATGGGTGAGTACTCCAGTGCCTCCTCCGAGGAGGAACAGGCACAGGACTTTTCACAGGAGTCTAGCTCCGAGGAGGGTGATGATCATTTCCCAGTAGCCGATGTCCCCTTTCTGATAAGGGCGGTAAAATTGGTGTTAAATATCGAGGAGGGGGATCTTCCGCCTAGGAAAACCCTCCTGTTTAAGCGCCAGAAAGTGGTTAAGGCAGAATTCCCAAAGTCTGAACATTTATCAGAACTTATGGAGGAAGCCTGGGTCCGTCCGGATAAGATAAGCCATTCTTCTAAAAGAATGGCGCTTCTATATCCTTTTCCAGCAGTGGACTGTGCCAAGTGGGAGAATCCACCGTCAGTTGATGCGCATGGGGCACAGCTGATTAAACGTACCACTCTGCTAATCCCAGCAGTTTCGCTGAAGGAAACCACGGATAGGAGACTGGAGATTTGTCTAAAATCAATTTTTTCGCTGGCAGTAACGGCCACCCACCCAGCTATGGCCACCGCCTGGGTAGCAAGAGTTATTGAGGAGTGGGCCAAAACTCTTAACAGAGTCTTTACCAGATGCCTCTAAGGAGCAACTGGATATGATCTCCTTTATTAGAGAAGGGGCCTCTTATTTGGGTGATGCGGCCTTGGATGCAGGGATCCTTTCCTCTAAAGTTTCAGCAGAGTCTGTGGTGGCACGTAGGATCCTCTGGTTGAAGGATTGGAAGGCAGATGCAGGGTCCAAAAAGGCCCTAGAATTCCTTCCATTCACAGGAGGTGTTCTCTTTGGTCCAGAATTGGACAAAATTGTAGCCTCCATGGCAGCCTCAAAGAAGGCAGGTTTGCCATCAGCAACCTCGTCTAAATTGAGGAGGGCGTCCTTTCGGGGGTTTTGGCCGCAGGGCAAGGCCAAAGGTCAGCCCTCAGCGAGACTTCCACCAAAAAAGGCAGGACCCAGGAAGCCCTGGCAAAACAAACGTCCAGGATAAACCAGTGGCATGATGGGACGGGCCTCCCCCTGGGGGATCCCAGTGTAGGGGGCTGACTACTTCGGTTCTCAGAGCCCTGGCACCTCACAACGGAGGATGCCTGGCTTCGAGGAGTTGTTTCCTGGGGATACGCCCTGACGTCTTGGAGGACTCCTCCGCAAAGGTTCTTTTGTGTAAACCCGCAGGTGGGTTCAGAAAAAGCTTTGGCCCTTCAGAAGGCTATTCTTGCCTTGCTAGCATCAGAAGTAGTGATTCCGGTGCCAGAGAATTCGTTCCGAGAGGGGTTTTACTCCAATCTGTACTTCATTCAGAAACCGAATGGGTCATACCGGCCTATTCTGAATCTGAGGGAGCTCAACGAATTTGTTCGAGCCCCCAGGTTCAGGATGGAAACATTGCGATCGATTGTGTTGGCGATGGAACAGGGGGACTATATGGTATCCCTAGATATACAGGATGCCTACCTTCACATCCCAATCACACAGGCTCATCAAAAATTTATTCGTTTTGGGGTAGGGGAGGAACACTTTCAGTTCCAGGCCCTGCCGTTTGGCCTGCCCACAGCCCCTCGGGTACTCACCAAGGTGATGGCGGTGATGATGGCATGCCTCAGACGCCAAGGTGTCAGGATTTTGCCTTACTTGGACGACTTCCTATTGCTGGGGCAGTCCCCACAGCAGGTACAGGATCATTTGAGGCTGACAGTATCATGTCTGTACAGTCACGGCTGGATCATAAACTGGCACCGTCACCCTGTCCAGTGCAACAGATGTGTCATTTGGGAGCGAGATTGGACTCCGTGGTGCAGAAAATATATCTACCGGAGGAGAAGATCCTGGCCCTACAATCACGAATACGCAGGTTGCTTTGCAACAGGCAGATATCTGTTCTAGTTGCCATGCAGGTCCTGGGGTCGATGGATAGGTTTCCCAATAAATATGCTGGAGCTCCGGGACATTTATCGGGCACTGTGCGGGGCTCAGGCCCTTCGGGAAGGCGGACCACTGAGGATCCAATCAGACAACGCCACGACAGTGGCATATATAAACCAACAGGGCGGAACCAAAAGCGCACTTGCCATGGCAGAGGCAAGTCTCATTCTCTCTTGGGCGGACCGAGAGCTACCTGGTTGATCCTGCCAGTAGCATATGCTTGTCTCAAAGATTAAGCCATGCACGTGTAAGTACACACGGCCGGTACAGTGAAACTGCGAATGGCTCATTAAATCAGTTATGGCAATTTCAGCAGTCTTCATGCTGGGGGTGGAGAATTGGGAGGCAGACTACCTCAGCAGGACTACGATCCTGCCAGAGGAGTGGACTCTCCACCAGGAGGTTTTCCAGCAGCTGGTCCAGAAGATATGGCTGCTGGAGGTGGACCTGATGGCGTCTCGCCACAATAACAAGGTCCCTCGATTTTGTGCAAGGTCCAGAGATCCTATGGCATTTGCAGTGGATGCCATGACAGTTCCCTGGAACTTCCGTCTGGCCTACATTTTTTTTCTCCAACTCACATGTTACCAAGAGTACTCCGTCAAGTCAGGGAGCAGCAGTTTTCAGTCATCCTAGCGGCTCCAAACTGTCCGCTCTGGTCGTGGTTTGCCACGGTTTTGAGGCTAGCCGCAGGGCCGGGTTGGAGTCTGCCTCTGCGTCCAGATCTTCTGCTACAGGGGCCATTCTGTCTTGAGGGCCTACCTCAGTTGGCTTTTTTTTTAATGGCCTGGTTGTTGAGACCGGGCTCTTGAAGGCCAGGGGTTTTTCCCCTTCAGTCATCAGGACCATGCTCTGGGCACGGAAAGCAGGTTTCCATGCAGAACTACGACTGGGTTTGGAAAACCTATATTGTGTGGTGTGAGCAGCGGGGAGTACATACTGCCCAGTTCCGCCTGCCAAGGTTTTTAGCATTTCTGCAGGGCGGTCTGGAGGCCGACTTATGGCTTCAGTCTTTGAAGGTACAGATTTTGTCTCTTTCCATTAACTTTAAGCAGCGTCTGGCTCTCCTCCCAGAGGTGCGGACTTTTTTACAGGGGGTCTACAGCCTCCTGTTCAACCACCAGTAGCACCATGGGATTTGCCCCTGGTTCTGTCAGCTCTTAAGCAGGCTCCGTTTGCACCTTTGGAATCCGTGGACCTTCTGTTCGTAACATGTAAGTGGTTTTTCTTATGGCCATTGCCTCGGCTCGGCGGGTCTCTGAGTTGGGGGCCTTGTCCTGCAAACCACCTTTTCTTGTTTTCCATGACGATAGGGTTATGCTCAGAATGGTTCCTTCTTTTCAACCGAAAGTGGTTTCATCTTTCCACTTAAACCAGGTGATTGTTTTTTCTGTTTTCTCATCTTCAGAGTCCTCAGGTGACCAGGACGATCTATCATTGTTGGATGTTGTCCGGGCCCTACACATTTATTTAGACAGAACTTCGTTCTTACGTAAGACGGACTCTCTATTGGTTCTCTACGACGCCCACAAACGGGGCTGGACAGCTACAAAGCAGACCATTACAAAATGGCTCTACTCAGTGATTTCAAGGGCTTACTCAGAGGCTGGGCGCCTGGCACCAGCTAGGGTGTTGGCTCATTCCACTAGGGCCGTGGCGACCTCTTGGGCGGTGCGTCACGGGTCCTCGGCTGCACAGGTTTGTCGCACAGCTACCTGGTCCTATGTCCACACGATTGTGCAGTTCTACAGGTTTCATGTTTTTGCCTTCGGGGACGCCCATTTTGGGCTTACAGGTCTCCGGTCGGCCAATCTGAACGTTCCCTCCCATGGGGGCGGCTATTGAACATCCCATGGTCCAGTGTCTACCAGCCTAGACTAAAGAGAAAATAGAATTTTTGGGTACTTACCGTTGAATCCTTTTCTCTGAGTCAGGCTGGGGGACACTGTGTTCCCTCCCTCACACTCAGCGGTATTGAGTATGAGTTAGGATTTTGGGTCGTATTGACCGTCAATTTCTTTTTTATTTTTCGGAGTGACAGTGTCACTGAGTATTGCTTCTCCTTACCAGGCACTTTTGAAGTTGTACTGAAGTCAGGGGTTGCAGAGGGGAGGAGTTATAGATTTCAGTGTTGGTGCCAAATCCACGCCTCCCCACCTACAGCCCATGGTCCAGTGTCCCCCAGCCTGACTCAGAGAAAAGGATTCAAAGGTAAGTACCCAAAAATCCTATTATGTGTGTGGGTATATCGCACACTCAAGGCGGCACTCAGAGGCTGGTTAAACGGTGAAACAAAATCCGTGTTTATTTCTCTTTTTCTACGTTTCGGGATACGAGTCCCCGTCATCAGGACGTCCTGATATATATATATATATATATATATATATATACATATATACAGTCAGGTGCATATATATTGGGACATTGACAGAATTTTCATATTTTGGCCTCTATTCACCACCGCAATGGCTTTGAAATGCAACAAACAAGATGTGCTTTAACTGCAGACTTTCAGATTTCATTTGAGGGTAATTACATCTAAATCAGGTGAACGGTGTAGGAAACAACGGTTTCTATATGTGCCTCCCACTTTTTAAGGGGCCAAAAGTAATGGGACTATCAACTCATAAGCTATTTCATGGACAGGTGTGGGCTATTCCCTCATTATTTCATTATCAATTAAGCAGGTAAAAGGTCTGGAGTTGATTCTAGGTGTGACATTTGCATTTGGAATCAGTTGCTGTCGACTCTCAATATGAGATCCAAAGAGCTGTCACTATCAGTGAAGCAAGCCATCATTAGGCTGAAAAATCAAAACAAACCCATCAGAGAGATAGCATAAACATAGGGTAGGGCCAAATCAACTGTTTGGAACATTCTTAAAAAGAAAGAACGCACTGGAGAGCTCAGCAACACCAAAAGACCCGGAAGACCACGGAAAACAACTGTGGTGGATGACAGAATAATTATTTTCCTGGTGAAGAAAAACCCCTTCACAACAGTTGGCCAAATCAAGAACACTCTCCAAGAGGTAGGTGTATATGTGTCAAAGTCAACAATCAAGAGAAGACTTCACAAGAGTGAATATAGAGGGTTCACCACAAGATGTAAACCATTGGTGAGCCTCAAAAACAGGAAGACCAGATTAGAGTTTGCCAAACAACATCTAAAAAAGCCATTACAGTTCTGGAACAACATCCTATGGACAGATGAGACCAAGATCAACTTGTACCAGAGTGATGGGAAGAGAAGAGTATGGAGAAGGAAAGGAACTGCTCATGATCCAAAACATACCACCTCATCAGTGAAGCTTGGTGGTGGTAGTGTCATGGTGTGGGCATGTATGGCTGCCAATGGAACTGGTTCCCTTGTATTAATTGATGATATGACTGCTGACAAAAGCAGCAGAATGAATGCTGAAGTGTTTTGGGCAATATTATATGATCATATTCAGTCAAATGCTTCAGAACTCATTGGACGGCGCTTCACAGTGCAGATGGAAAATGACCCGAAGCATACTGCAAAAGCAACCAAAGAGTTTTCTAAGGCTAAAAAGTGGAATGTTATGCAATGGCCAAGTCAATCCCCTAACCTGAATCCGATTGAGCATGCATTTCACTTGATGAAGACAAAACTGAAGGGAAAATGTCCCAAGAACAAGTAGGAACTGAAGACATTTGCAGTAGATCCCTGGCAGACCATCACCAGGTATGAAACCCAGCGTCTGGTGATGTCTATGCGTTCCAGACTTCAGGCTGTAATTGCCTGCAAAGGATTTGCAACAAAGTATTAAAAAGTGAAAGTTAGATTTAGGATTGTTTAGTTTGTCCCATTACTTTTGGCCCCTTAAAAACTGGGAGGCACATATAGAAACCGTTGTAATATCTACACCGTTCACCTGATTTGGATTTAATTACCCTCAAATTATATCTGAAAGTCTGCAGTTAAAGCACATCTTGATTGTTTCATTTCAAAGCCATTGTGGTGGTGAATAGAGGCTAGAATATGAAAATTCTGTCAATGTCCCAATATTTATGCACCTCACTGTGTGTGTGTGTGTATATATATGTATATATATATATATATATATATATATATATATATGTATATAACATACACACACACACACAGTGCCAGTCAAAAGTTTGGAAACACCTTCTCATTCAATGGTTTTTGTTTATTTTAATTATTTTCAACATAGTGGATTAATACTGATTTTTCCGTATCGACTGACCTTCATGTCAAGTAATGGTGGACTGTCGTTTCTATTTACTGAGTTGGGTGGTTGGTGCGATAATATGGATTACAACAGTAGTCAAATAGTGGTGTCCACTGTGTATTAACCCTACCTCTGCACAACACAACTGATGGTGTCAAACACATTAAGAAGGCAAGTAATTCCACAGATTGACTCTTGACAAGGCACACCTGTTAATTCAAAACCATTCCAGGAGATTACCTCATGAAGTTGATTGAGAGAATGCCAAGAGTGTGCAAAGCTGTCATCTAAGCAAAAGGGGGCTACTTTGAGGAATCTAAAATCTAAAACATATTTTGATTTGTTTAACACTATGTGTTCTTTCATAGTTTTGATGTCTTCAGTATTAATCTACTATGTTGAAAATAATTGAAATAAACTAAAAACCATTGAATGAAAGCTGGAGATATGTGAGATAAGTGTCGTCATTTTTCTACATACAGCAATACAGTATTCATTTTCTTACATCATTTGTCTGTATTTTTTGGAGACGAGAAATTGTCCTGCACAAAACCTATAATTTTTTAGCTACTTAAACCTTCTTGTAGGGATGACCCCTATTCCCTAACTGTTTCCCAGTATAATCTATTTATATTTTATTTGTGTACCAGGGGTGCCACTCCTAAAACTAAAAAAAAAAATGGATATATAGACAAAAAGAAAATAATTGAGTTTTCCTATGGTGTGCATTTTAGGATTCATGTGTATTGATCTGATAGCTGATATTAGTACTCGTACTTGACTTTTATTAATATTTTATGTATTTATTTAAAAAAAAAAAAAAAAAAAGAGGTGTGCTTCGCCCATCTCTCCAAAGCCCTCTGCTATGCATCAAGCACAATCACCACTAGTACAGTTGATAGCTGGATTCGTTTCCTCGGAGGATCGCAGTGAATGGCAACCCTGTTCCACTGTAGGTGGTACACAAACTATGCCCTCTCTCCACCACGCCCTGCAAATATAAAAGAAAAAAGCTTGGTAGCTGCTGAAGAGTAGGTCAACAGCAAATTGATTATAGTGTCTAAGCCAGACCTTGGATATCTCTAAAACCTGAACTGTTGGGGAGCCTTGAGGACCACGCTTATGGTCTAAGCACCAAAGGCTATGACTTGCATTAAAATAGCTGTGTTTACACTCTCATGCTATCCCATTGCTATTGCTTGTATGCTACAGCAGTAACGGCTGTTGCAGTCAATATTGTAGAAATCAGGTCTCGCCTGTCCAGCCGATCTTTCACAATGGTACTTCCAAGCAGTTCCTGTGCCTTTCAGCCTCCAAAGTGAAGGAACACCTTACAGTAATGGTGGTCAGGCGTCATAATTTAGCATCTCTAGTGTGCTCTGATGTTGGTGGCACAGTGTTATGCTAGGAATCTTTCACTTCCTCAGCGCCTCTTTTTAACTACTAGTGTTCAAGCCAAGCAAAGGAGGTTCAC
Source organism: Taudactylus pleione (assembly GCA_031769625.1). Taxonomy (NCBI): domain Eukaryota; kingdom Metazoa; phylum Chordata; class Amphibia; order Anura; family Myobatrachidae; genus Taudactylus; species Taudactylus pleione. The sequence continues at coordinate 1,414,229 of JAUIMM010000716.1, forward strand.
TGGTTGTGATATCAACCCAATGTCTTGTGCAGAGGCAGAGAGCAGGATGCACCAGAATGCCCCAGCTGCGTGTTTAAATTGTCAGACAGAATCAGCACTAAATTATATTTAGTAATCTCTGGTGATAGGATGTTTAGAAGTAGGCAAACTGTGTCCTACTCCATGCTATGGCATGCAATGCTTACCCATTATTATACTGTAGCCAGTTTTCTTGCTGTGACCTTCTTTTAATGTCCATAGGTCTAAGTGTAAACCCAGTTTAATTAAATGTTACCGTTAATTATGACTGCTACTAACTGATATAAATATTTTTTTTATTCTAGACAATATTGCTTCATTTAAGTTTCCTGATCTTTGAATTAGTAGAAGATAAAATTATATAACTAAATTATAATCTTCTGTAATTTATTTTTTTCTTGTAGAATATGCTACGACGTCAGGATGATTTGGAAAATGGAGCTGCTTGGTCTATCTCTTCAGAATCCTCTGATGATTCCTCAAGCCCCCAGTTGTCTAGTAGTGTACGTCATGCTCCAAAAAATATTGTTCAACCTGAAGTTCAGGCTTCTCCCCCAGATATAGAGATAGCCTTTTCCCAACGAGAAGAGAGCCTGAACACAACAGAGACTGGCAGTCAAGAAGAAGAACATGATGAGCAAATAATAAAACCAAATGTGTCAATAAAAGAATCTGTATCCAATGGCCATGTGCCATACTCAAGGACACTAAGTCATATCAGTGAAGTTAGCTTTGATGCAACAGTCTCGGACTACCAGGTTTTAGATGGACCTCAAATCACTTTAACAGTGGACGCTGATATCCCTGAAGTAGCTGTTGTGGTTTCATCTTGCTGCGAGGTGGCTTCTGATTTGCCGATCACAGAACAAGCATGCTATGCACAGGAATTGGAAAATTCACTAACAGCTATCGCAAAAATAGAAGTCGGTATAAACCAGGACATGGTACATTCTGTACAGCCAGTGTCGTCAGAAATATCAACACATGAATTTGCTCCCAGGATAGAGGAGTGTAAGCTTGTGATAGATGGACTTGCTGAGATTGATCAGCATCAAACTAGAATTCAGGCCTCTCCTATTCCCTTTCCTTGTTTACACACTGTTCTCGAAGAGCCGATCATCAAAGTTATAGCCTCTGAAACCACAAAAGTGAAACCTGTGGACACTGGTTTGGATGAGGCAATTAATTCTCTGAGTTCATCACTGGATGACTACCGGGGCCAATTCCCTGAACTACAAACACTTGAACATGAAGTCAAACATCTGGAAGAGATCCTCATGGTAAGTATATCTAATATATAATTATAGAGAAAAGTGTATTGTGTCTGTAAATTATTATGCGTGTGTGTGTGTGTGTGTGTATATATATATATATATATATATATATAAATAAAATTTATTAACAGTCTCTTATATAGCTATATATATATATATATATATATATATATATATATATATATAGATATATATAGATATATATTACTGTTTATACATTCATATGCAAAAAAAAAAAAAAAGGGAAGTTAGGTTTATATATCAAATCTATGTAAAAATATATTTCATATAATGGTCAGCTTGAGTATATCCACAATATAATTTATTACACATGTAAAAATACAGAAAAAGTTAAGCTTTTTGTGCTTGTAATAAGCTCACAAATAAATACAAAGTTACAAGAAAAAACAAATGATAATAACAACATACAGTGAAACAATTGTTGAAATTTAAAATAATGCTGCAACTGATACTTAAGAATATTTCAGTGATAAAACATTCATAGCAGAAGGAAAACCACTGATAAGTGTAACCCGTAAGGAGCAAATCAGAATATAGTCCAGATCATAGAGAGTACTTCAGCAGTAGTGGTACAACCATCGAGTCAGCGACTTGATGCTGTATTCTTCAGAGAGGGGTGTCTGTAATGCGGTAACACTGTGCTCTGAATTTCTGTGGTATATAGGGGTAATTGAATATTGCAGGAGGAACTTGTGGACAAATTACCGCTGTGAATGCAGAACAGTGGTGTCTTCACCGGTGGTGCCACTAGGTGTCCCGCGGATCGCCAACTGTGCGACAGATTGGTGAAAACAGTGCAGAATATCGAAGTATAGCGACCTCAATAAACATTCCAAGCCTCCCATGCTCCAGTCAGGGGACCGGACACAACTGCACCAAGGGGCAGAGGCACTATGGTGTGCCCACTGCCTGTGAAGTGTTGTCTCCTGTACCCCCACTGTCTGTGGATAACAGCTTCAGGGGGATGTGTGGTGGAAAGAGCCGGCTCCCGGGGTGATAAATGCCGGCTCCTAAACTCCCCGCTGCCTGTGGCATGCAGGGTCAGTGTAGATTGTAAAACGTCATAGATGAAATGCCGGCTCTTGCACCCCCACTATCTGTAACTTGTAACGTCAAGTGTCGGCTCAATATTAATTAGTCCCCAGGATGTTAAGAGTAATGACCGGTCTAATTGCCAGGGTGGGTAGCAGTCGGGAAGCCGACAGACGTAATCCCGACCGCCGGCTTCCCGACTGTCTAATCCCGACAGGAGTCTAATGACAGGCGTCGAAATCCTGACGCCTGTCATTAGACCTATGACGGGAGCCCGACACCTGGTTTACCGATCGAAGTTAAGCCGTGCACGGACAGCCGCGTGCAGGGGGGGTTAGAGGCTCCCGGGGGGATTTAGGGTTATGCACCCCCCCCCCCCCGGAAGGTTAGGGTTAGGTGGTACCCCCTGGGGGAGGTTAGGCACCCCCCGGGGACTTAGGTTTAGGTGGCGGGGAAGGGGGGTTAGGTTTAGGCACTTACAGGGGGGGTTAGGGTTAGGCACTTACAGGGGGGATTAGGGTTAGGCACTTACAGGGGGGATTAGGGTTAGGCACCCCTAAGGGAGGATTAAGGGGTAGAATAGGGTTAGTAAATACTTATTTTTGGACGATCGGGATTGATTCCACCAGGGTATCTGTGCAGATATGAGAATCTAGCATCCCCAGCACACTACTACCACTAAAGCATCTCTCTGCCGTAGCAGCTTCATCAGAGAAGTAGTAGTAATATGGTTGGACATGTGCAAGGTGAAATTCAATTAACCACTTACGGGTCTATTCGTAAAGAACATGAAGTGGCTCACGATAAATATCACTATATATTGCATCACATCAATGCGATATATAGTGAAGTTTAGTAGCCATTCATGTATACTTCCCTCTCCGACATCTTAATGCGCCATTCGGCCCCTTTGCGATCCCTGGACGCAGTGAGAGTACAGATATATCGGGTGCTCAATATGTCTTTATTCTCACTGCGCGTGTGCCGGATCTGAGAGCAGCAGATCAAGACAGACCTGTTGCAAAGGACACTAGGCAAAAGGGGAGGGTCCAGCGATAGGTGCGGACAGAGAGCAGGGATGTATGCGACTTACCTGCTGTGTTCAGCTTGCAGTACAGATTACACCATCCTCAAATAGCCAATCTGTGTCCTGCTGAGCGTTCCGTTCTTCTATGAATTCACACTAACCATACAAAAGTATGGTGATATGATGCAGGCATGGAGCGGGTACACATAAACTTCTCCACAGTAACTTGCTCCATGAATTGCATAGATGCCTTAGCCGCAGTAGGTGTATGTTTAATCCTCTTTGAATATCCAATTGTATCAAGCTACTTATGAATTACATATTGATATGAGTAGATACAAATACTTGGGAAATTTATATATTCGCCGATTAAAATAATCATCTTTTCATGCAATATGTTTAAGCAGTTTTTTTTAAATATTTGCCCCACATTAAAGGAGAAATATATATGTTTGGGGTAGTATTAAATTAAAGTTACGTTTTAAACATTCAACTTTCAATTCTTCAAGTGTGTCCCAGAAAAAAATATTTTTTTCTTTCTGCTTCTTCGTAAATCTATAATAAAAAATTCTGCATTTCTGGCCAAGTATACATATTTTTCATGGTCAAGAGTGACGTTAACCAGGGAGAACCAAGTTTAATAGGTAGGGCCCATAGATGCCATCCACAAGCGGGCAATACATACATTTGCAAGCATACATGTGTTAATAATATACTGATATATTTACCAAACAAATCTTCACCCACAACACCCAAAGTACAAACAATAGGGGTAATGCTGGGCATACACTGCCAGATAAAATGTCTGTCAGACCGACAGACATTTTATCTGGCCGGCTGCCAGCCGCAGATGTCCGCGGCATACACTGTGACAGAAATCTCACAGTGTATAGCCCGACATCCGCGCTCCGCCCCCGGGGGAGGAGACATTTCCCTGTTCCTTCCGTAGGAAGGAACACAGGAAATGTCTGTCTGTCGGCTGCGCTGGGCATACACTGCACGATGCGGCCGACAGTTTACCGGGAAATATCGCATCGGACGGGCATGCTGGACATTCCAGCATGCCCGACCGAGCAATATTTAACCCTTGGTCGCCCCCCCCCACGCTACATTTATCGCGGCGATCCGCCGATATCGGGCGGATCGTCCCGATAATTGCAGCGTGTATGGCCAGCATAAGTAAGGCACGAGGAATATCCGTGTGCAATATACACTTCAACAGCCTGTCCCAAAAAGCCTGAATTGTAGTGCAGTCTCATACCAGGTGCCAGAAGGTGCCCAGAGGAGAAGTGCATTTTAAACATAGAGTTGGACCGTCTCCTTGAAGATGTGCAAAATAATGTAAAAGCCTGCGACATATAGCTGCCTTATGGAGACCACTCCCCACCTGCTTCACACCTTCCTGGTCTGCAGCAGGGACAACTCTGAGAGACCTCTAGCGTTCCACAAAGGGCTAGCCCTGAGAATACTAGAGACTAATTTCTAAATTCACATAGCTTGGGTAAGCAGAGGGTTACCCAGCCTAAGCTCTCACTCACTGAGCAGCGTTTGGAGAGGGGTATGTTTTGGAGACACCTGAGCTACCATCTGGTTATGTAGTGCATTACAATCAGAATTGAGCCAGCTGAGAGGAATAGTAATAAACCCTAAAGTGAGGCAATGCCAGGCCACACAGTCCACGTGACCTAGTGAGTTTATTAAATTGAATGCGTGCATGGCAATTAACCAATGGCAGAGAAGAGACGTGACTATCTATAGTCTTAAAGTTTGATGAGAAGGTAAACTGGAGATTGTTGTAAGACGTATAAGAGTTTGGGCTGTATAATAATTTTAACTTAATTAACACACTCACTAACAGAGGAAGTTTACTCCAAATTATCAAACAGGCCTTTAGATAATACAACTGGGGCTTCACATTCAACAACACATACTCTTGGGGGACATTAGATACCCAAATTCCAAAATATTTTAAAATATCCACCCACAGTGGCACCACTAGGGGTGCAGACCGCACCGGGTGACACCATCCAAGGGGGCGACACCAAAATAGCAGAGGTGTCATTGTGTTTCTAATTACCCAATTGGGGGATTGTCAATTTGGCATATTAAAAGGTGGGACAGTGTTGTTTATCGAATTGTCCACTTCTTATTGGATGTACATTTTTTTATACATTACCAATAAATATTTTTATACTAATATTGGCCTGTTGGGACCTTTCTGGGTGATTTTTTTGGTGCGAGGGTTTCATTCTAGATTGAACCCAAGGAGGATTCCACTATATAAGAAGAGACCTTTGACTTTACCTCCAATGTTTTGAATTGTGAAGTCCATTCAGAAAACATCTTCACACAAGGAACACCAACAATCCGCTCTGTACAACATTGGTTTGGAACCAATTCTCAAACTTCATAATCAAAAAGACTTTTTATGCAGATTTTAAAGTAAAAGTTAATGAAAGTCTTTTTTTATGTAATACTGGTTCAGGACTGATTTGTAATTTGTTGTGTTTACAATTTGTATTTTCAAAATATAATAACAGTCTGGAATACTTGAGGAATTTTTTAGCGCACACTTTGTTTTCGAATCCATGAGGTGACCCTTCTAACAGGGAGTATAGAAAGAGGTGCATTCGGGTGCTTTTATAGCATATTGTAAATATCTGTTGTTAATAGTTCAACATTTGGGCGCAAACTAAAGGCATTTGTTCAATTATTTTTATATATATATATATATATATATATATATACACACACACACACACACACAATGTGTGTATTTTATATATATTTTTCAACTTCAGGGTCCATAGAAATGTCCACAGGGAGACCACGGGGTATAGGTGATGCAGAGGGCACCTTACCCAGTCAATTTTTCTCCCAGGATGCAATGGGTCTCCCTCTATACCCAGCCCCCTGGGCCGGAGGCTCCTCAGTTTAGTTGGGTGCCCCGGCCGGAGCCGGGTCACTGAACACGCAGTGGGGCTGTTGCTAACAGCTCCTGAAGTTTGAAGATTCTTCTAGTGCGGACAGCGCTAACAGTCCAGTGAAAGTTCGCACTGCCGCATCATCACCCCGCTGGTGCCGACATGCCAGTACTGATCCGGGGATCTCGGCAGGCCTTTGGGGTCTTGGCTAGCAGAGACCACGGAGGATCCCTAGACTGCAGCCGGACACTACGGGGCAGCAGGTAAGCGACACACACCGTGGTGGTGACTGTCGAATTGCAGTCTTTTTCCTCCAGGACTGGGGACTCCCTGGGATTGATAGCGTGTGGAACCAGGCAGTGAGTCCTGCGCTTCCACAAAGCCGCCTGGAACAGCGGGCTGGAGTTGGTGGGAACGCTCCAGCGTCCTAGGGGTTAATCGCTGGCCAGGGGAGGCAGCCTTCCCTGTTCTACAGCCGGCTCCTCCTCGCTGCACATCGTGCCTTTCTACTATAGGGTCCACAGGGTGACCTTGGGGTATAGCTGGATCCTGGATCCTCGGGCACCACGGAGTTAAAGCTTTCAGCTGCTCCCAGGATGCACTTGGGTCTAACCTCCCCTATACCCCGCCCCGAGCCACAGGCACCTCAGTTTTAGATGGTGCCCGGCCGGAGTCGGGTCACCCTGCGGGGTGGGCTGCAGGAGCAGCCCCCTAAAGCTTTTAATTTTTTATTTAACTTAGTTAAATTTATTATTTATTTTTTTTTCTACAGTTTTTCTCCAGAGCGGCAGCGCTGGGCTGTCTGTACAGACGCCCACGCTGCCGCTCCTTCTCCCTGCTGGCGCCGCGACGCCAGCACTGAACTGGGGATCGCGGCGGGGGAAGCCAGAGTCTGTACTAGCCGGACTCTGGTTTCCCCCGGGACTGCTGCCGGAAGACGCCGGGGAGATCAGGTAAGCCGCGCACCGCTGATTAGCGGCGGTGCGCGGGTTCCTTTCAAATGCAGTCCCATGCCCCCGGTCTAGGGGACAGACCGGGGGCGCTAGCGGTGGCGGCGGGCCCCCCCTCCAGCGGAGGCATTCCCCGCCAGACCACTAGACCACCAGGGTTAATATCGCGGCAAGCGGGATGCCGGCATCCCGGGGGTTAATATGCTAGCCAGGGGAGGAAGCCTTCCCTGTCTAGCGGCTCCTCCCCTCAGCTCAGCGCGCCTTTCAGCACAGAGTCTGGCGTCGCTGAGCTGCAGCTACTCGGCCACTCCTCCTCTGAGGTCTCCAGCAGCCATTTTCTCCAGTGGCAGCGTGGATACTCTCGGAGAGCACGCGGACCGGTCCCCCTGTGTACCTCTCCCCCCGACAAGGACAATGTACACAGCGCTATAGCCCTCCCAGACACTGAATCTGGGAGGTTGATTGTAGTGGAAAGGTGCAGTGAGTATATCTTCCTGCATGGTATGTGACTTTTGCTAGTGCTGCCTGTCTGTGTCTTTTTTCTACTTACTGTCAGCCTATACCTATCCGTTTCCTTCTCCTACAAGCCCTACAGGTGTGCGGGGGAAGGGTGTTTCTACTGACCTCACCTATATAGATCACGTATTTGTGAGGTCCGTCACATACAGTTGTGTGCTACACGGTGCCATATTGTGGGCTGTTGTCCAGCACACGGGTGAGTGCGCACGTTTTCTTCCAACGTCATGTCCGAGGAGGAGATTGAGCACTCCGGGGCTCCGGTATTGTTCTCCTGCAGGCGCTGTTCTGCAGGAGTGGATAGGGAGGATTTGTCACAGGACGGCCTGTGCGGACGGTGCCAGGCGCTCCCTGGTATGTCTAAACCTCCCATGTCGCAGGAGCCACCATGGGCGATGTTTTCCCAGGTGCTGGTGTCCATCGCGGACTGTCTGTCGGTCCCGACTGCCGCCCCTACTAGGGCGTTGCCTCAGCCTGCCATCCCCCATTCCCCGGGTGTCCCACAATTATTGCAGACTCCCCCGGGGTCTCAGCCTGTTGGTCCCTAGGCGGGGTTGCCAATGTATATTTAGTCCACCCCTGTGGCACAGCAGGCTGTGGTGCCGTTCCAGGCTCCTGTGGCAGCTCCTCCACCCTGGGTGGATGCGCTTTCCCACACTGTCCAAGATTTGGCGGCAACATCGGCTTTTCAGTCGATGTTGCGCAGTGACGTGCCCTCCAGGGCGTCTAAACGCTCAGTCATGGCGCAGGCTGCGCATCTTCCGGATTCTGAGGGGTCCTCGGATGATGGTGAGGTGCAGGATGACTCAGCCTCAAATGCCTCAGTCCAGGAGGTAAACACTAAGTCTTCCATCAATGTGCGGGCTCTGGTTAAGGCGGTGCGGGCCATTCTTCTGATTGAGGATGAGGCACCCGCTCCCAAGTCGAGGTATCCTAGTTTTAAAAAAGCTAAGGTTACTTCTGCAGCGTTCCCCTTGTCTGATCAGTTGACTGATCACATGGCGGTGGCCTGGCAGACACCCAGTAAGCGTTTCCTGCCACAGAAACGCTTGGCGTCCAATTATCCATTCCCGGAGGCGCATTGTAAGAAATGGGAAACTCCTCCTGCAGTCGATTCCCATGTAACACGCCTCATCAGGAGTGCTACTTTGCCATTGCCGTCTATATCCTCGCTGAAGGATCCTACTGACAGGAAGGTGGAGACTTGTTTAAAGTCTATTTATTCTCTCTCAGGGGCTGTAGCCCGGCCGTCCATGGCCATCTCCTGGGTGGCCAAGGCCATTGAGGGGTGGGCCAACGCCTTGGACGACGCGTTTACGGATGAAGCTTCGGACGTCCAGAGGGCGTTGTTAGGACAGATGAGAGATGCCGCCTCCTACATTGGTGAAGCGTCTTTGGATGCTAGCCTGTTGACCTCTAGGGTTTCGGCGGCAGCAGTGTCTGCTCGTAGATCCTTGTGGTTGCGGTCTTAGAGAGCAGACGCGGATTCTAAGAAAGGCTTGGAGGCCTTACCTTTTAATGGAGAATTACTATTTGGTCCGGACCTGGACAAAATAGTAGATGCCCTGGCGAAATCCAAGTCAGCCTTCCTCCCTTCAGCTACTACACCTGCTAAGGTCCGGAGCTCGGCCTTTCGTTCCTTTCGGGTTCAGGGCAAGGCAAAGGGTCAGTCCTTCCCGAGGCAGTCCGCACCCAAGACCGCCTCAAAGCCAAAGAAGCAAGCCTGGAGTGCTAGGCGCCCTTCTTCCAAGCCTGAAGATAAGCCTTCTGAGTGATGGGACGGGCCTCCCTCTGGGGGACCCCAGAGTGGGAGGCCGACTTCTTCATTTCGCCCAGTGCTGGCACAATACCACCACGGATGCCTGGGTGCGAGAAGTGGTCTCCCAGGGGTCCGCCCTGTCTTTTCGGCACAGGCCGCCTTGCCAGTTTTTTTGCACAAGTCCTTCTCAGGACAAAACCAAGGCCTTACAGGTTCAAGAAGCCATAGAGGCCTTGCTGACGGCGGGGGTCATTATACCCGTACCACAGTCTCAACGTGGGATGGGGTATTACTCTACGCTGTTTCTGGTGCAGAAATCCAATGGCTCTCATCGCCCCATCCTCAATTTGAAGTCCCTGAACAGGTTTCTCAGGGTTCCCAAATTCAGGATGGAAACTTTGCGTTCCATCATTCTGGCGATGGAACCGGGGGATTATATGGTCTCCCTGGATATCCAGGACGCCTACCTCCATGTGCCTATAGCAACATTGCACCAACAGTTTCTGCGGTTTGCTATTCTCCACAACCACTACCAATTCAGGGCTCTACCCTTTGGTCTCTCCACAGCACCAAGGGTATTTACCAAGGTGATGGCGGTCATGGCGGCTCACCTTCGTAGCCAGGGGATACGGTTGCTACCGTATCTAGACGACCTCCTCTTGCTGGCAAGCTCCCCGGAGGTACTGATCCAGCATCTCCACCTGATGGTCGCTTGTCTACAGGCGCACGGCTGGTCGATCAACTGGAAGAAGTCCTCCCTCATCCCATCACAGCGGATGGTTCATTTGGGGGCCCTGCTGGACTCTCGTCAGCAAAGGATTTTTCTGACTCCAGAGAAGGTCTCCTCCTTACAGCTGCGGATTCACGGCTGTCTGAGCAGTGGCAGAGTGTCGGTGCACTCCGCAATGAGAGTTTTGGGGTCCATGGTGTCGGCATTCGACATGGTGGAGTTTGCCCAGTTCCATTCCAGGCTCCTGCAGGGGCTGATTCTTTCGGAATGGAACGGATTGCCACACAGGATCCGCTCTCAGGTGCTGGTGTTGTCCTCGGAGGTGCGTCTGTCCCTAGCCTGGTGGCTGCAGACAGTTCATCTCATAGAGGGGCGCCCCTTTTGGATCCCGGAATGGGTTCTGCTCACGACAGATGCCAGTCTCCGGGGTTGGGGGGCGGTGACAGGCTCCTTGTCACTTCAGGGTCGTTGGTCGGCGGAGGAAGCGATTCTTCCCATCAACATCCTGGAACTGAGGGCAGTATACAGAGCCCTGCAGTCGTCCGGCACCGCTCTTCACGGAAGGGCCGTTCAGGTGCAGTCAGACAACGCCACCACGGTGGCGTACATCAATCACCAGGGAGGGACTCTCAGTCAGCTGCGATGTCGGAGGTGTCCCGCGTCCTGGCTTGGGCGGAGCGCTATCTTCCAGCTCTCTCGGCAGTTTTCATCCCAGGAGTCCTCAATTGGGAGGCAGACTTCCTCAGCCGTTACGACGTGCATCCCGGGGAATGGTCGCTTCATCCAGAGGTATTCCAACTACTCGTGGACAAGTGGGGGCTGCCAGAACTGGACCTGATGGCGTCCCGTCACAATCACAAGTTGCCCGTGTACGGGTCAAGGACAAGGGACGCACGCGCAAGTCTGATAGACGCGCTGTCGGTGAGATGGCTGTTTCAACTGGCTTACTTGTTCCCTCCGATATCTCTGCTGCCTCGGGTCCTGCGCAAGTTCAAACAGGACGGAGGCACACTTATCCTGGTGGCCCCAGCGTGGCGCAGAAGGCCGTGGTACTCCGATCTGCGGAGCTCGTCCATCGACGCTCCGTTCCTCCTACCTCAACGGCGGGACCTGTTGTCTCAGGGGCCCTGTCTTCACCCGGATCTGGGTCAACTATCTTTGACGGCGTGGCAGCCGTCCTGAGGTCTCGGGGCTTTTCTAGCTCCGTTATTACCACCATGCTGAGGGCGCGCAAGCCTGCTTCCGCGAGGATCTATCACAGAGTGTGGCACACTTACTTTCAGTGGTGCGAGGCCAGAAAGTATGATCCCCAGGTGTTCCGGGTTTCGTGTATTTTGGCTTTCCTTCATTCGGGTTTGGACTTAGGATTACGTCTTTCCTCACTGAAGGTGCACGTGTCTGCTCTGTCGGTGTGGTTCCAGCACAGGATCGCTGCTATGCCGGATGTACACACCTTTTTCCAGGGAGTTTTAAGAATCCAGCCTCCCTTTGTGCCACCTGTGGCCCTGTGGGATTTGGCGATGGTTCTTCGGGCCTTACAGGGTCCGCCTTTTGAGCCCTTTGAGTCAGTGGAGCTCAAGTGGCTAACTTTTAAGACTGTTTTCCTCTTGGCAATTGCTTCTGCCAGGAGGGTTTCAGATTTGGGGACGCTTTCTTGTCGTCCCCCTTTTCTGATTTTTCATCAGGACAGAGCGGTACTTCGCACTCGTCCTGAGTTCCTGCCTAAGGTGGTTTCCAGGTTCCACATTAATCAGGAAATTGTTGTACCAGCCTTTCAGTCGCCTTATCTTTCGGCTGGGGAGACTTCCTTAGACGTTGTCCGTGCACTCCAGGTTTATGTGGACCGGACTAGTTCTGTGCGGAAGTCGGATTCTTTGTTTATCCTCTTTGGTTTTCACAAGAGGGGTTGGCCTGCCAACAAACAGACTCTAGCCCGTTGGCTTCGTTCTGTTATTATTGAGGCTTATATGCAGGAGGGTTTACCTGTTCCAGCCTCTGTTAAGGCTCATTCCACTCGGTCTGTGGGTCCCTCTTAGGCTGCTAGACGTGGCGCCTCTGCTGTTCAGCTCTGTAAGGCGGCCACCTGGTCTTCCATTCAGACCTTTTTGAGGTTCTATGCGTTTGACACCTTTGCCTCTCAGGATGCATCCTTTGGGCGCCGGGTTCTCCTATCAGCACAGGAGCGTCCCCGCCCTTAGTTGGACTGCTTTGGGACATCCCCAAGGTCACCCTGTGGACCCCTATGGACCCTGAAGTAGAAAACAAGAGATATGGTAAGAATTTACCTTTGTTATCTCTGTTTCTACGAAGTCCATAGGGTCCACAGGGCACCCGCCCTGACGCACCTGGCTTCATATGGGCTGTGTGACTGGTCACCGGTTTTCCGTCTCCCATTTCTGTGAGTATGGTTGTTGTGTGTTCCAGTCTTCCTTCTCTCTGTTTCGTCTCCTCCTCCGGCCTGGGCTGCTTACCAACTGAGGTGCCTGTGGCTCGGGGCGGGGTATAGGGGAGGTTAGACCCAAGTGCATCCTGGGAGCAGCTGAAAGCTTTAACTCCATGGTGCCCGAGGATCCAGGATCCAGCTATACCCCAAGGTCATCCTGTGGACCCTATGGACTTCGTAGAAACAGAGATAACAAAGGTAAGTTCTTACCATATCTCTTGTTTTCCACCGCGGTCTGGCTGGACTGTTACAGCTTCCTTCTCCCGGCTCCACGCCCCCCATTAGTTCTTCGATGGCCATTTCTCCTGGCTGCGTGTCGCAGATCTCGGCGGGCGGTGCGGAGTACGGGTCCCCCTACATACCTCTCCTCCTGATGGTGGTCAGTGTATGTAGCACTTTGTCCTACTAGACGCTAAGTCTGTGTAGTTGACCAGTAAGTGCCATTAAGTGCAGGTATTGTTGTTGTTATGCATTTGTCTGCGACTGTATGCTACCGCTGTGTGTCTGAGGTTCTCTTTCTATAACTGTATATTGATGGGAAAGAGGGTGGGAAAAAGGGAGTATCACCGCACAGGTTTCAATTCACCTTAAAAAGATGTGATTAATTATATGAGGTGGAAAGAATTTTTGCTATTGTATCCACTATATATTTGATTGTACCCCTCAGGGTATATGGTAGATTGTGGAGGTGCTTCTCAGAGTAATTTGAACAATTGTAAAAGAAAATGTGGGAGGACTAAGCCAGCACACATAAGATTCTATAAGGAGAGCACTCAAAATAGCAGGTTATCATCCATTGTTACCTGATTAAAACTTAACCTTTAATTGGTTTATTAAGGACATAAAACTGGACTCCCAGTTACACACAACAAATATCAAACAAATATAGATAACTTGACAGAACTACAATATATTAGAGTCACTGTAGTAACATATTTATTTTAAGGCAAAATATTGGAAAAGTTACAAAAATACATTACTAACATACAAGTTAAAAAGGTCTAAATGTAAAATACACCAGGTACAATATGATATGTCAATAATTGGTCCCTAAATAGGACATAAGATGACCACCATCAATAATAGGTCCACAGCAAAAAAAAACCTGATATGAAGTGATGAAAGTTGGGTGTCTCCAGATATGCAACTAGGCTCTGCTGTTCCCTCTCATACTATGTAGAGGAGAGGGAATGAGAGATCTGGTAGTGCAATCACCCCTTGAAAAGAAGTCAGCAGTGATCCACTTCGTCAACCCCAATCTCTGCTGTTGGTTGTCTTGCCATAAGTATTGGACAAACAATGAGAGGATTCTCAGGTTGGTATGAGAATCATTGGGAATTGAGAATATTAGAATAATCGAGTCTCACGGGGGGAGGGGGGGGTAAAGAAAAGTCTTGGATAAAGATTCTAATCACAGGCTATGCTGCTCCTTCTCATATGTGTGTGTGTGTATGTATGTATGTGTGTGTGTGTGTGTGTGTGTGTATATATATATATATATACATACATACATACACATATACATATACATACAGAGGAGGGGGAGTGAGAGATCTCCTGTGCGTAGTAATCCCTTGGAAAACACAAGTTTAAGCGCGAGTTTTCTTCATCAGCCCAAGTCTCTACTGTATATTGTCTTGCCAGTTGGTATTGGACAATATAGAAGAGGGTTAAAGGGTTGGTATGAGACCACCGAGAAATTTTAATCACAGATAATGAATAAGGATTATATCATCACTCTATAGATCTATTAACAAGTAGTGATTATTGATTGTACATATCAGGACAATGCTGAATTCCTCTATTAGGGGTAATTAGTTGCTGTAGAACAAGGGAACTGTATTCCACGGATTAGACACCTCATGACATATTTAATAGTATTAATCATATCTTGCTTTTATAGGAAAATAACATTCCCTGTTAGTGGTACCCGCTAGATAGTATATTGTTATATTCCTCTATTATGAGGCAATTAAATATTGTGAAAGGAGGAAGCTGTATTCCAACAATTTAAACGTCACTTTGTGACATATCAACAATATAGTATATAGATCGAATGATCTGAAACCAATTGCTCTGTTGCTATGACATAGTTAATAGCAATAAGAACGGAGTTATAAGATAAGGAATGTATCCTATTTACTCTAACCACAGACAAGCGTGTGTAGCATGTATAGTTGTCATAAGGGAAAAATTGTCACTGCGGATAGTAACCGCTCGTATATGGAGTAAGTAGTTTGAGGACGGTGTAACTGAAGCTTGTGTTGGGGTGTCCCGTACTGCGCAGTCACGGGGCACCCTGGTCCGACGTGCGTTTCGCCTATGTGGCTTGGTCACGGAGATCAGCTGCAAGTGTTACTTCCTGGTTCTCCTGCTCTTTCTAGTAGCGGGAACCAATCGGAAACAGCCATTGCGTCAGAGTGACATATGGTCTAACCAGTAGTATTTAGTCTAGATAATTAGTAGGGCTGACCCGAATTAGAGACACATGTATCTGATTGACAAGTAATCAGTAGTATTTGTAACAGTGTGTCATATATCTTTGTGAGAGGATTGCACAGTGATTTAAAAGGGAGAGCCATTTCTGTTGATTCAATAAAGAGAATATAGCAGGGATTTGTTTAATGGTTACATTATTGACTAAGCTGCTATGATTGAATCTTATAAAGTATACAGAATTACATAAAGAAATATTATTATTAAAAAAAAAACATACATTATTATAAATAATTAATTATCTAATTTAATCTCAAACGGGGCAGAAAAAATCTGTATGCAAAATAAAAAATAATTTTATAAAAAATTAATTAAAAGGTTCCTCGGTGATAAAACTTAAAATTAATTTGCAAATAAAATATATATGTAATAATAGTGGCAAGTATACAAAAATATAATATCTATATATACCAATGTTCTTTAGAGAGATTTTTTTAAAATAAATATATATAATGAATTGAAATGAATCACTCAAAGTGAAATAAATATGAAAATAATCTGAACTAAAGTGATGTCTAATCAAAATTATAATATAGAGGTCTAAAAATGGGTGTTACTGTAAATAATAATCTCTTTCTATAACTGTCAGCCATTTTATTGCTATCCCTGTACCTATTCTGAGCCATACTACACAGTCACATCTATAGAGTGGTATCCTCTTCACTATGTCTGGCAGTGAGAGTGATATCATTAATTTTGGCTCCTACTCAGCTCCTCTGTAAAGAATGTACAGCGGTGTTAGGGGCGGGGGACATAGCCTCTAAGGAGTTATGTTTGCGGTGTTATACCCCTCCAGGTCCCTCTGCTGCTTCTGCCACTCAGCAGGAGCTGCCATGGGAGTGCTTTGCAAAGGCACTAACGGCCATTGCGGGGCATTTGGCAGGCCCTCCTGGGTTTCCCCAATTTGGTTTTCAACAACAGCACCTTATACCAGCACAGAACCTGCTGCAACAGTCTAAACCCATGCAGGTGTTGCCTCCCCAGTGGGTTAATACATTTCTTGCTGTGTTGCAAAATGCGACTGAGGCACGGCAAAACGGTGCACCCGTCAGCAGACCAGCTAAAATGGTCTTGCTGTCTTCGCAATCTACTGTAAGTGATGATGTATCATCTTTTGATGGACTGCTCCCGGATGAGTCTGACTCTGATCTCCCCCCTCAGGAGGCAGAGTTCAAGTCAAATATATACATTCCAGGTCTGAAGGCAGCCCTGATCATTGAGGAGGATGAGCCTCCTGCGCCGAAGTCTAAGCATGCATATTTCTTGGAAGAAAAAGCGGCTGAGCCTATATTCCCGTTGTCTGATCAACTGATGAATCACTTGGAGGTAGCTTGGAGAACGCCAGGGAAGCGTTATCAACCACAGAAACATCTAGCCTCTGCTTATCCTTTTGCTGAAGTGGGAGACTCCACCGGCGGTGGATTCCCATGTCATGTGCTTGGTAAAAAGCGCGACGCTACATATGCCTTCAATGTCATCCCTGAAGGATTCTACAGATAGGAAGGTAGAGGTCTGTCTTCAATCTGTTTATTCTCTTTTGGGGGCTGCATACAGACCAGCTATGGCTATCTGTTGGTTGGCTCGGGCAAGGAAATGTTGGGCTAATAGTCTGGAAATATCCTTAGCCCCAAATGCTACCAGAGAACAGCTGAATCTTATGGGAAACCTCAGAGATTCTGCTACCTACATAAATGAGGCAGCATTGGATGTTAGCTTATTAAATGCCAGGATTTATTCGGCGGCCATTGCGGCTCGCCGCTCTTTGTGGCTCCCTTCTTGGAGGGCAGATGCGGACTCCAAGAGGGGGTTGGAGTGTTTGCCTTATGACGGAAGTGTCTTGTTTGGCCCGGATTTGGACAAGATTGTGAATACTTAGCAGCAGTTAAGTCAGCTTGTCTGCCTTCTGCTGCGGCCTCTTCGGGGGCTCGGACTCTGTCCTTTCGGACCTATCGGGCCCCAGGTAAGGCTAGAACTCAGTCCTTACCCAGGCCATCCACCACCAAGAAATCCACCAGGTCTAATAAGGAGGCTTGGACTACCAGACTTCCGGCTGCCAAGCCTGATGTTAAGCCCTCCACCTGACAGGACGGGCCTCCTCTTGGGGGACCCCGTGGTGGGAGGCCGACTTCTTCAGTTCGCCCAGTACTGGTATCAGACTACCACAGATTCCTGGGTGAGGGAAGTGGTCTCTCTGGGGTACCCATCGAGTTTTTCAGAAGTCCTGTGCAAAATAATTGAACAAGTCTTTGGCTATTCAAGAGGTGGTACAATCCATGCTGCAGGCAGGAGTCATTGTACCGGTCCCGTTGTCCCTGATGGGGAATGGGTTATTATTCCAACCTTTTTCTAGTCCATAAACCAAATGGTTCTTACCATCCTATTCTCAATCTCTGGTCCCTGAACAAATTCCTCAGGGTACCCAGGTTCAGGATGGAAACCCTATGCTCAATTATACTGGTTATGGAACCTGGGGATTTTATAGTATCCCTGGATATTCAGGATGCATACCTGCATATTCCGATTTCTTCAACTCTCCGACGTTTTTTCAGGTTTGCTGTGTCACAACAACATTTCCAGTTTCAGGCTCTGCCGTTTGGCCTTGCAACGGTACTTCGGGTGTTTACAAAGGTAATGGCAGCCCATCTGCGGCTGCAGGGAATCCGCCTGTTACCATACCTGGACAACCTCTTACTGCTAGCAGGGTCCCCAGAGGTGCTTCACTGCTACATGCAGCTAATGATATTTGTGCTCCAGGTACATGGGTGGTTGATCAATTGGAAGAAGTCCTCACTGATTCCGTCTCAAAGGATGCTCTGTTGGATTCACAACAGCAAAGGATTTTTCTAACAGCTGAAAAGATCTCCACTTTGTAGACTCGTGTATGCAGATGCCTTCACAGTCGCCGAGTGTCAGTCCACTCAGCAATGCAGTTACTGGGATCTATGGTGTCAACGTTTGACATGGTGGAGTATGCCTAGTTTCATTCCCGGCCTCTGCAGCAATCGATCCTCTCCAAGTGGGACGGATTTCCCCATCATATACGGACTTAAATGATGGTGCTCTCTCCGGAGGTGCGCCTGTCTCGCACTTGGTGGCTACAGATGATCCACCTCACCAAGGGGGCGTCCCTTTTGGATCTCTGACTGGGTCCCTCTCACGATGGACGCCAGTCTTCGGGGTTGGGGCGCAGTGACAGCTCCACTCTTCTTTCAGGGAAAGTGGACCACAGACGAATCTGTGCCACCAATCAACATATTGGAACTTCGGGAAGTTTTCAGGGCCCTATCACAAGCCAGGCTGCTGCTTCACAGAAAACCTGTGCAAATGCAGTCAGACAATGCTACAACGGTGGCTTACCTAAACGGTCAAGAAGGAACTGAAAATCAGGCAGCAATGACAGAGGTGTCACGCATTCTGACATGGGCGGAGAGCCATCTACGAGCCATATCGGCGGTGTTCATTCCAGGAGTGTTGAATTGGGAAGCGGACTTCCTCAGCCGTCATGACGGGCAATGGTGTCTTCACCAAGAAGTGTTTCAGCTCCTAGTGGACAAGTGGGGCCTTTCAGACGTGGATCTCATGGCCAAATAAATCACAAGCTGCCACGGGTACGGGTCCAGGACAAGAGACACCAGAGCTCTCTTGGTGGACTATCTGTCAGTCAAGTGGACCATTCAGTTTGTGTACCTGTTTCCTCCATTCTCCCTTCTTCCTCGTGTTCTTCGAAAGTTCAAACAAGCGGGAGGCACGGTCCTGCTGGTGGCTCCAGCGTGGCCCAGATGTCCATGGTACTCAGATCTTCAAAGGCTCTCCATCGACACTTCGTGGCTGTTGCCTCAAAGTCCGGACCTGTTGTCTCAGGGTCCTTGCCTCTACCCAGATCTGGGTCGTCTGTCTTTGACGGCGTGGCTCTTGAGACATCACTCTTAAGTTCCAAGGGTTTTTCCGGCTCTGTGGTTAACACCATGCTCAGAGCACGTAAACCTGCTTTTGCTAGAATTTACCACAGAGTATGGCATACCTATTTTGAATGGGCATGGCCGGCGGTTCAAATCCCGACAGCGGAAGTTCGGCAGAGGTGAAGATCCCGACTGCTAATTAGGTAAGTACCGCTAATTAAAATATATACGTACAATATTTGCCGGGTATGATCTCTTCGGCCTCTTGTCCTCGCTGTCAATCCGCTACTGCCAACTTGTATCATTATTTTTGGTCTTGTCCTCTTTTAAGAACCTTTTGGCTTCAAGAAAGGAAGTACGCCCTTGAACACCTGATGAATTATGTACCATTCACTGATGTGTGGGCCCTGTTTGGGATACTTCCGGAAGGCCAGCGAGTGGCGAGGGGTTGTAAGAGACTTCTGCTTATTGTAAGTGTGGTGGCCCGCAAGACGATACTCCAGACGTGGATTGAAACTTCTCCACCTACTCTGCATCTTTTTAAAGAAAAGCTTTTTCATGTATTTAATATGGACTGGATTGAGACTGTAGTAGAGAGGGAAGCTCGAGTGGGAACATTTTTCTTAACCTGGGAGAGTTATATAGAAATTCTGACCTCAGCACAGAGACATAGAATTCATGAATCATTCAAATTTACCCAATGGTATTGTCAACGAACAATAGCTGAGGATCCTCCAATTAGGTTAGATTTTTAGGGAACTGTGCTGTCCACTTGGACTTCTCCTTTCCCTGTCTCACCGTGTCCCTCCCTCCTTGGCGTTCTGTACCTGCGGCCGCTCTCTTCTCAAACATAGATGGTTACATTGTTATATACATCTTTAAACTGACAGAAAAGAGTAAAACAGCTATGTTTGCTTTATATTTGATAACCTTCTGGTCTAAAGGGAGGCCTATTTGTTTTACTGGAAAATGTGTGTATTTATATATCCAATTTTTTTTTTTCTTTTTTCTCTCCTATTAAACACAAATTGTATAAATGGACTCAAGCATATAATGAAAATTGCTGTAACTGTTCATTTTATTAATTGATCAGTTGTTTTTGTATCAAATACATTATGTATGTGTTGACTTCATGGTGTTTCAATAAAAAATAAAAAATATATACGTACAGTTGTGTTTGGAAAAGTGTCGAGCAGCTCTGTATAAATTAAATCTAAATTTGTAAGGAAATGAGCGCTATTACTATATGTGGCACCTGAAAAGGAAAATTGGTAAGGGTTAAAAAATAGAAGGAAGAGAGAGAAAAAACAAAACAAACTATGTATGTATAAGTTAAAAAAGAAAAATGTGTTTATAGCTCTTTTCTGAAATGTTGGCATTACGTATTCAGTCTCCACCAACATTTCAGAAAAAGAGCTATAAACACATTTTTCTTTT
This sequence comes from Taudactylus pleione, assembly GCA_031769625.1. Classification (NCBI taxonomy): domain Eukaryota; kingdom Metazoa; phylum Chordata; class Amphibia; order Anura; family Myobatrachidae; genus Taudactylus; species Taudactylus pleione. The sequence goes on from JAUIMM010000716.1 coordinate 1,434,755, forward strand.
TTTCTCTCTTCCTTCTATTTTTTTAACCCTTACCAAGTTTCCTTTTCAGGTGCCACATATACTAATAGCTCTCATTTCCTTACAAAGGTAAGTACCGTTACCCTAATTCCCTACCCTAACCCTCCTGTAGGGGTGCCTAACCATAACCTCCCCCCAAGTGCCTACCCCTAGCCAAACCCTCCTGGGGGGCTGCCTAACCCTAAGTCCCTCCGGAAGCCCTGACCCAGAACCCCCCCCCCTGTGGCTGTCCGCTCCTGGCTCACCTTAGATCGGGATGCCGGGCTCCCGGCGTAGGTAAAATGACAGACGTCGGGATTTCGACGCCTGTCCTTAGACCCTTGCCGTGATTAGACGTGTTTAGGATATCCAGAGTGTTGGCTTTCCTGCAGGCGGGATTGAACCTTGGTCTTCGCCTTGCTACACTAAAGGTCCATATCTCGGCCCTATCAGTGTGGTTCCAGCGAAGTATTTCTCCTCTTTGTGACATCTGCACTTTTCTGCAGGGGGTCCTTTGTATCCAGTCTCCCTTTGACCCTCCTGTAGCGCCTTGGGATTTGGCTGTTGTCCTTAGGGCCCTCCAAGGCCCTCCCTTTGAACCAATGGGCTCAGTGGACCTCAAATGGCTTACTGCCAAGATTGTTTTTCTTCTGGCCATTACTTCTGCCAGAAGAGTTTCCGATTTGGGGGCTCTCTCTTGTCGTTCCCCATTTCTAGTTTTTCACAGGGACAAGGCAGTGCTTCGAAGTCGCCCTGGGTTCCTTCCTAAGGTTGTCTCTCTAGTTTTAACATTAATGAGGAAATTATTGTGCCTGCCTTTAACTCCTCAGACCTTTTGGTTGGATGTGGTACGTGCCCTCACTATTTATGTGGATCGTACCATTTCCCTTCGGAAGTCAGACTCCTTGTTTGTACTTTATGGTTTCCACAAGAGGGGATGGCCTGCCAATAAATAAACTTTCTGTGCCGCCCTCTGTTACTGCTCATTCTACCAGGTCTGTGGAACCTTCATGGGCAGCTCGCCGTGGTGCCTCGGCTGTGCAGCTTTGTACATGGTCTTCTATCCAGACCTTTTTGAGGTATTATGCTTTTGATACCTTTGCCACTGGATGCTTCCTTCGGGCGGCGGATTCTCCTTTCTGCAGAGGAGCGTCCCCACCCTTGAAGGTACTGCTTTGGGAAATCCCCCAAGGTCTCCCTGTGGACCTTCTGTGGACCCTGAAATAGAAAAGTAGAGCTTACCTTTATCTATTTTTCTACGAAGTCCATAGGGTCTACAGGGCACCCGCCCTGACACACCTATGCTTCAGATGGGCTTCGCTCTGGTCACCGGTTTTCCGCCTCCTTCAGTGTGAGAATGTGATTGAGTGTTCCAGACTTTCTTCTTTCTTTTATCCTCCTCCGGCCTTTGGCTTGCTGCGTAACTGAGGAGCCTCCGGCCCGTGGGCGGGGTCTAGAGGGAGACCTGTTGCATCATGGGAGAAAAAATTACTGTGTAAGGTGCCCGGATGACTCGGCATCACCTATACCCCAAGGTCTCCCTATGGACTTTGTAGAAAGAGATAACATAGGTAAGTTCTTACTATATCTCTACATATATTTATTCATAATATATTCAGGGGGAAAATTACATTTAATCCCTCAATTTAACATCTAAAGATTCTGAGCTAATAATACATTGTGCAATTGTTTATACATGCAAAATCAGAACCCACACTTAATTAATCTCCAAGTACAGACAGTGCTTACAACCAAATTTAACTATTTGGTGCCCCTGTGTCATCATATATTCTGTTTAATACCAGGCCAATTACTCCCCGATGTTTCAATCATTAGCAAGCAACTTAATGAAAAGGTAGTCCTTGTAAATCTTGTGGTTTGGCAAAATTAACTCTGGGGCATGACGCTTCAACAGGACGCTGGAAGAAAGATGCACAGTGGAGCATATGGGGGATCATAGAAGAAAACAGCAAATTATACTCACTGATAATTCAATTTCTTTGTAGAGATCCCATGGCAACCTCCAGAATACCCTCCCCTAGTAGTGTTTTCCAGGGACCGATTATATGGAGACACTCAAAAAGAAGGAAGGGGAGAAGTGAGGCTATATACCAGCAGTTGGGTGGTCCCTAGAAAATGTCCTGTCTAAACTATAGGAGGAGGGGTGATATCCCATTGTAATGGCAGCCATGTGGTCTCTATGACGAAATGGAATTATCGATGAGTAGAATTCGCTACTTTGTTTTGGGGTGAATCATTTGTACCTAGTTTAGGGTTTTGTGCACCAACTTACTTATAATGGTGACTAGTAGTAAACCAGGCGGAGGCAAAATAGATGTGGTGCCCCCCTGTAGGCTCCAGCTTGCTACACACCCCCCGTGTGTCTCTAGCTCCAACCATCTTCCAGTGTCTCTCGAACCATCCCCCAGTGTCTCAGCCAGCCCCCTCTAGTGTCTCTCTCCAGCCAGCGCCCCTAGTTTCTTTCCAGCCAGCGCCCCTAGTTTCTCTCCAGCCAGCGCCCCTAGTGTCTCTCCAGCCAGCCCCTCTATGTATTTATAGTCAGCCCCCATTGCCAGCCACCTCTGTGTCTCACCTCTGTCTCTCCAGCCAGCCAACACTGTCTCTTGCCAGCCTCTCTCTGTCTCCAGGTAGCCCCCATTGTGTCTCCAGCCAGCCCCCCCTTTCTGTGTCTTCAGCCAGCCCCCACTGTCTCTGCAGCCAGCCCCCCCATCCCTCTGGCTCCACTTACCTATCCCTGGGTCGGTTGCGTCTTTCTGCTCATCTACATGCTGTTTAGATTGCAGTGATGCATATCTGAGGGCACCGCCGGCGGTTGGTTCAATAAAGTTTTTCTTTTTTATTGCAACTTGCAATACACACACAAAATTTTATTGCTCTGCCACTAACCGCCGCTGGTGGTGCCTGAAGAGCGGAGATAGTGGCTCTACGGACGGTATGTACCCCTTAAACAGATCCATCTCTAACCGCTGGCAGCGTTTATAGATGGATTTATCTGTGTGCCCCCTTGCAGCTGGTGCCTGGAGGCCAGTGACTCCACTGCCTCAGGGAGTTCTGCCACTTCTCATTTGGATATTGCACAACTTTGTATATGGGCGAGCAGACGTATATTTTACCTGCTCATTTCTGTTGAACAGTGAATTATTTCTGTATCAGGCCATAAGAGACAACCTTGTCTGCATACACACCTGGAGTTAGCAAATTACACCAGTGTTCTGCTGTATTGCCCCTTGCATGATGCATGGCAATGGTTTGTTTATCCAATTGCTAATTTATCCCAATGGTTGATTTAACAATAAATTGTCATTTTGGTATGATAAAGCAGAGTCTTGTGGAGCCCTTAAAATCCCACTTTAACCACTAAGGTGGCACATTACCACTCCAGGTTTACCTATTATTAGTGGGAAGCATCCAGGCTATATAGCGGTCAGGCTGCTTGAGGAATTTGGAGTACTACATTTCCCATCTTTATTTCTTATGTGCATACCTTTCCTAATAGTTTCAGTAGTCCATTAATTTCAGAGGCATTTCGTTGAAATGTAATGGGCTATGAATAGAAATGAGCAAAGCTCCATATTGCCTGCTTTCTAGAAGCTCTTGTTAGCCGAGTATATCCTGTGCATATCACTGTAGGTGACCCACATATCTATGCATGTGCAAACGTATAACGCTTATACTCGTTCAAATGTGTTTGCATTAGTGTTTAACACCAATAGGTAAGGGTCCTACCAGAAGTGCCTGGTTTTTCTCAAGTAAATTCAGACACTCACAGCAATGGTCCTTTACAGTTATCCTTACTGTACATACAAAATAGTAAAGATACTTTAACAATGAAGACAAGAACGTTGTGCTATACATTGTCCATACACCGACTAGACCAGATAAACAGATTTTTTTTATTGTTCAGCTCTCAAGTAAAACAAGAAGACTGTATACTGAAAAATAACAAAACAAATATAAGAATAAAAAGGGACTGAGAAAATATGTATCATCAATGTAAAAGTTAATAAAATGTATATGCATTGATTTAATCCACCATTCATTTCATAGTAAGTCATGCAGGCTCTCATTGAGCAGTCTGTGGTTTCTTTGTAGGTGACTGATTGCTGTGATTTTTCTGAAGTTAAAAATGTTATTGGGCCTGATGTAGAGTTGTACGCAGGCCCCTATCGGTTGCAATTGACCGATGTTTTGAGGACTGCGCATGCGGCAGGGTTCGCAGTGCCCTGGACACCGCAGCCGGATTAACCAGCAGCAGCCGTTTGAGGGTGGGGAATGGGTGGCGACGGTAACCGTTCCCCAAATCGGAGGTGTCTCCTCCGTTTTGTGAAAGTGTCAAGGCCAGGGTCTGATTCAGAAGAGGAGTTCTGTCGCCCATTCTAAGTAAGCTTAGATTTACTCAGGTGGGCGATGACTGCGGCCATCACAATCGATGGTCGCAATGGCGATCCAATCTGCGATGCTGGCAGCAGGGCCGTATCTATAATGGGTGCAGGGTGTGTGTGGGAACACGGGCCCCTGGGTCCAGGGTGGCCCGCACCGCACACCCTGCACCCATAATATTACTTACCTCTCCGGAGTCCCACGTCGGCGCTGGAGTCTGGCACTGTAAAGCGACTGGAAAATGGCTGCGGCGGCCATTTTCCCGTTGTTTGCTCATGCGCAGTGCAGGGAAAATGGCTGCCGTGGCCATTATCCCGGTGACCTGTGCATACATTATAGACTCTGGGCACACTCTAGTGCCCAGAGTCTATAAATCCGGCGCTGGCTGCGCACAGCTCAGTGCGCTGCCGGGCGGAGAGGAGAGGGCCCGTGTCGGAGACTGCACAGGGGCCCCCTCCTCTCTAGAAACGCCCCTGGCTGGCAGGAGGCATCATTTTTTTCTTTAGATGTCTCCTGCAGAATTAGCATATTTTAGCATCACGATACTATTAGCATACAACTCTGAATCAGGCCCATTGTAACCACTCAGCTTTATAAGAAACATAGCAATAGCTACTTCAGTGTTAACGCTGCTAATTGCTCTTTCCAATTTGAGACAATTGGGAGTCCTGCTCTATAGCTATGTTACCCACCTTTTGAAGTTCTTTAAATGCTTATTTAATATGGGTAACTTTAGTCTTGTCTACCGCTCCGTCCTGTCCTGGCCCGCCCCTTTTTCTGCTATTCTGACCTCTGCCACTGTTTTAGGCCTCCAAAGACTGCAATGTTGGGGAAATTTCAGCATAATTGCTTAACAAAATGACAAACTTGTGTGGCTTGTTGAAGATTACCTCATTGTAGTTACTGTATCTGGATGAAGGGTCGACAGCCAAAAGGTTGACAATGCATAAGTCGTACAGGCAATAGGTCAGCAGTTCAAAAGGTTGCCAGGTACAAACCGATTGACAGGTTCAAATGGTCGATGCATGTCTTATTTATTTTGTTTTTTCAACATTTTTAGGGTTAGGCACCTGGGGGAGGGGTAGGGTTAGGCTGCCAGAGGGGACAGTTAGGGTTAGGCTACTGATAGGTTTAGGCTTTTTTCTGAGATTTAGGGTTAGGCAACGGGGAGGGTTAAGATTAGGCTTAAAATGCAAAAAAAATGTTGACCATTTTTGTGTCGACTAGATGTGTCAACCATTTGTCCCTGCCAACATATTGTAAGTCAACCATTTGGTGTCGACATTTTGTCTGTTAAACTCTAATACCGCACTTAAATTTATGAAGAAACTGTTTTGCATTTGTTACACGTTAACTGGCTTATTAGTCTGGAAAGAGCTGATTTCTTCTGACCTTGTCCTGTCTGCTCATCAGAAATGTGTGACAAGTTCTTAACTTTCTCTTCACACTGACAGCAGAAGCAAGGAGTCTTCAGGAGCAGAGCCTCCAGCATAAGCCTGACTGTGGAACATGCCCTAGAGAGCTTCGACTTCTTAAACATCACTTCTGACATGGAGGATTCCGAGTGCTCTGAGGAAGAAGGTGGTCACAATGAGAGGCAAGGCCACAGTTTTTTCTCCATATAGCGGTTTCCTAGATTTATGTTTGTTTCCAAATATGGGCTAATTTCATTCTGTGCTCCCTAGTACTGTATATATTACACATTGCACGAATATAAATATATATGTAATATTCAAAACTGAATTTAAGCATACATCTCCAAATCTCTTACATTTTGAAGGAAATCTGAAAAATAAAAATAGAAATTGTTTTTATTTAATACAATAGAAGCATTGGGGGTTGGGAGGGGTGGACTGCCTTTTGTGTAACACTGCAGGAAGCCATATGGATATTTAGAGAAGACCATATCTAGCACTTGAAAAACTCTTCCAACTCTATCATCATAGTATGGAAAATATAATAGTTGCATATTATTTATTTATTACCAGTTATTTATATAGTGCACACATTCCGCAGCGCTTTTACAAGCTGGCTAAAAGAATGCGTTTAGGCCTATACATATGGAATGAAGATGAAATGACATTTTCAAATGAAATTATATACTGTGTAGACGGAAGTGATTGGACTCCCCCAATGGTGTGCTCCTGCAGCAGACACGTGCTCTGTAAAGTATAAAATGAGAAGTATAGAGATGTTCTCGATAACTCTGTGTTCCCTACACTGTGACAGTTCTACGGAAATAACAAATGTTTTTATCAGGACGACAATGCCACCTGTCATGCTTCCATAGTGACGCTGGACTGGTATACAGAAAATTCAGTAACCTGGGTGGACTGGCCAGCTCACAGTCCAGATCAAAACCCTATTGAGAACATCTGGGATGAATAACAGTGACTGGTGCGTTCTAGGCCGACTCCAACTTTGGTCACTGTACTTAACTACTTGCCTGGCATGGTCGTATCAGATATGACAACACCAGACTGGGCTTTCCTTGACATGGTCATATCTGATACGACCAATCAGAAAAGCCCACTAGATGTCTCTCTACACCTGCTGCTCCCGATCACTGCTGGCCATAGTGATCGGGAACCGGCTGCAGCCCCCTCCCACCGTGGCGTGTGTTACTGTGAAGAAGCAGCGGCTGCTGCTGTTCCTTGTATCCCGATCACTGTGGCCAGCAGTGATAGTGATCACTGAAGCAGTTGCCGCTCTGGTAGCCGCAGCCACTGCTATGTACCGGGCAGCCGGCGGGACACCCTCACACTGCGGCTGCCGGCTGACAGTGATCACGCTAGTGATCACTGTAGCAGTAGCCGCAGCTGCTGCTATGTCCCGGGCAACCGGCAGGACACCCTTCCATTGCAGCTGCCCGCTGACAGTGATCACGCCAGTGAACACTCTAGTAAAGCAGTAGCCGCTGCGTGGTTACAGTAAATACAAGGGCGGCCTGCAGCGCTCTCGCCCCCTTTCCTGCCTCGGCTCCGCTTCTGTCCCCCATATGCCCCGAACACTGCTGGCCACAGTGATCGGGCAGAGTGTTCCACATATAATATATATATATTATATGTGTGTGTGTGTATGTGTGTGTATATATATATATATATATATATATATATATACACACATATATATATATACTGAGTTCCTCTGTCTCCCCAGACCCCCTGAAGTCATGTGACCGCTGACATCACTGCCAGTATCGTGTCCCAGAATGCTGTGTGAACGGCGCTCTGGGACACATGTGCCATCAGTAAAAGTGTTAGGAGGGGAACATAGTTCCCCCTACGAGTGCCAGTTTGCTGTGTGCAGAAATCAGCTGCAGCAGGGGGGACTGATGATCGGTCCCCCCTGCCCCACTGCACTCTGCAAATGGGAGGGGGTTGGGGTTCGATCTGGGGGGGGGGTAATGGTGGAGTGGCATCTTTGGCCCGGGGGAGGTAGAGGGGGCCACAGGTACCTAATATACCTAGCGTGGGTGGGGGTTGTTATTGCTGGGGGTCTTATGATGCCTTGGGGGGCTATTTTTGATGGAGGGTGGACCGTTAAATTACAATAGGGGTATATGGACAGGGGAGTTGGGGGGGGGGGGGAGATGCAAAACATCCTGTGAGTATATTTTTCTTAAATAAGATATTTAAATAGATTTTAAAAAATACGTTTTAAACTTAATAAAATTTTAAAAAAAGACAATTTCTGTGCGGTTTTCACGACAAGTATTCGTCAGTTAAGTGGTTAAGGCGGAATGGCAAAACATACCGCCTGCTGTTGTCCAGGAACTTGTGGACAGTTTGCCAAGAAGGGTGTCTGCAGTAATCACTGCACGTGGTGGACCTACAGTACAAAGTACTGACGTCAATAAAATCTTGTTGATCTATTTGCTGTCAGTATCCAATCACTTTTGTCTACATCACAGGTTCTCAAACTCGGTCCTCAGGACCCCAAACAGTGCATGTTTTCCAGGTCTCCTCGCAGAGTCGCAAATGAAATAATTAGCTCCACCTTTGGATCTTTTAAGATGTGTCAGTGAGTAATGACTACACCTGTGCACCTGCTGGGTGACCTGGAAAACGTGAACTGTGTGGGGCCCTGAGGACCGAGTTTGAGAACCTCTAGTCTACATAGTGTAGAAGGGAAAAAAGTATTCTAATTCCCATGTCACTGCTTTACTACTTTGAAAATCTAGGCATCACAGTGAAATATATTGCCTATGAATAGAAGCAACTTGAACACAATAGCTGTGTTTTACAAATCATGTATTTCACATTCTGTATGAAACCTTAATAACCACTTGTTGTGTCCTTTCTCTTAGAAGCCTAAGCACTGAGCATTTGCCTATGGTGGCTGTAGAGCAGAGTAGACCTGCAGCAGAGGATATCAGGGTGTGCTCTACCCCTGAAGGAATCTCCTATCCTTTAAGTACAGGTAGTGAACATCTGGATAGGGCCTTGGTTTTGCACCTGAGCAACTGTAACAGATTACTGCTGGTAAGTCCTTAAATGGAAGTTTAGTATTTTGAATAAAGCAATAAATATTGTACTACAGTATATACAGGCATGAAATACAAATGTGTTGATAATCTAATTACTTAACTGACGCACACTGTTGTTTCTACCTGCAGCAATTGGGTACATTTGGGCCCCTTCGCTGTCGGGAGTTATATGCACTTGATAAATTGATGAGAGAGGCCCAAATCTTAGAAGTTATATGCACTCTAACAGAGGAAAAATCAGGAAGAGCAAACTCTGCAGAAGAAGGTGAGAATCTCTGATAAGTCACCCAACTTTTTTAGGCAACATTATTTTATGCTAGGGATCCGAGTCAATTTATGGGTCTAAACAAACAGGATTCTAAACATTAAATTGCAGGTATTTAACAAGATTCCGTAGGTCAGGCTGAGTCGGTCTCTGAGTAAATCTTTCTCTCTGACCTTAGCCGACATATCAGTGCTGCTGCACGACACTCACTTAAGTCGGATGATACTGCAGGTAGGGTTGGGTGTGGAGGTGATGTGAGGCAGGTTGCCCATGGAAGACATTGTTCCACTACCTCAGTATTGCAGTGACTCTGGAGCCAGTGTAACCCGGATCGCATACTTAGGCTGGAAAGAGGAAAAGGAATAGGGCCCATGCAGTAGGGTAACTGTGAGAGATTGATAGAGAGAAGCCAGAAAGGACTGTACGAGGTACAGAGCAACAGTAGTGAGTTGGGGCTCACACAGTGCAGCAAATTGAGCTGTAATTATCTGCTATTTACCATCCATCCTAAAAAGGCAGCTCTGCTTGTTTTATGGCACCAAAAATCTAAAGATCTCCAGTGCCGATTTGTTCTTTAACAGGTAATTTTCATGTATTTTACCATAAACTGTACAGTGTAAATTTCAAGTGAAATGCTGCTACTATAATGTTGAAAGTGGGTACTATACTGCTACAGTACCTGCATGCTACTTCATTACAGGAAATACGTCCTAACCTCACTAATGCTTCAGTTTTGGGAGATATACTGTACTATACCTGATAATCTGATGAAGCAGGCAGGCGACTGACAAATGCTGATGTCTGGCTGTTATTATATCACTACACTCCTGCTATTACTATGCATTTAATAAAAAAAAATTTTGCCATTAAATCCTGGGCAGGCTCCGATAGGTTCGAATTTGCACGTCGAGTTCGGATTTTTCCCTCCAAAAAACGGGACTCAGAAAGAGGCAAAATGTCATCTTGCATGGTCAAACATCATCATTCCTTGACAAAAGTCCGCTAATGAAGTGGCACAGATTGCTCTCTTATGACAGCTGATACTGTAGTGTAGACCACCCAATGCTGTTAAAAAAAAAAACCCTATTGAATTTAAAAATTAGGATTTTTGGGTACTTACCATTGAATCCTTTTCTCTGAGTCAGGCTGGGGGTCACTGGGCCATGGGTTGTAGGTAGGAAGGTGTGGATTTGGCACTAACACTGAAATCTATAACTCCTCCCCTCTGCAGCCCCTGACTTCAATACAACTTCAAAAGTGCCTGGTAAGGAGAAGCAATACTCGGTGACACTATCACTCCGAAAAATGAAATTGACGGTCAAAACGACCCAAAATCATAACTCATACTCAATACCGCTGAGAAGACCTGAGTGTGTGGAATGGGGGAAGCGCTCAGCGCCATCCCCCCCCCTTAGATGCGGCTTTCACCGTCGCTTTACACTCCAGCTGTGTGCTGCTATAAGCAGCGCACAGTACTTATAGTAAAAAAACAAACATAACATTACAAATAAAGGAAAAAAATCCCTAAGCTAAACCAGGGCTGCCCTGAAATAATGTGCCTCTCTCCACAGGCACTAAACTTACACTGAAGTCAGGGGCTGCAGAGGGGAGGAGTTATAGAATTCAGTGTTAAGGTGCAGACACACTAGACGATATGCTCCCTGAGCGATATCGTCTAGTGTGTCCCCGGCAGGCTGTGCTCAATGTCGTTCATGACATTGAGCACAGCCGCTGAACGATATCATTAGCGATATCGTTCAGCGCTGGGCTCTCTCACCCATTCCCTGACATGCAGCAACCTGACGAGGTCGTCAGGTTGGCCTGCATGTCAGCCCGATGAACGAGGATGACGAACGACCCGCGGGAACGCGCGTCGTCGTCATCGTTCATCTTTTTTGTGTTAAAAATGGACGATAAAGTGGACGACTGAACGATATCGTTATCGTTCAGTCGTCCACTTTAATCGCCCAGTGTGTACGCACCATTAGTGCCAAATCCACGCCTTCCCACCTACAACCCATGGTCCAGTGTCCCCCAGCACAGGCGAAAGAGAAATTAAAGACTGTGGCATCAACATCAACACCTTTGGCTAAGGAATAGCATAAAATAGTAAGGTAAGTGCTTTACTGGGGCTGAAATTGGTGTGAAACATTTAAGTGTATGCATTCTAGGAGACAAATGTATACAGTAAGATTTCTCTTTCATGCATAAGGGACACGGGAGACAATGGGTTATAACAGGTGCTAGAGGAGTCTGGGTACTAAAAAGTGAATCTTTCAGCACATCTCCCCCTCTATACCCCATATCCTTCCTTCCTAATTTTTTTTTTTTTAGTGCTTCAGGGTTATAGCACGTTTCAGAGCTGCTATGTAGTTTATTTCAGTTTTTGTGTTTTGTCCTCTTGACATGGGCTGTACACAACCGATGGTACGCTCTCAGTTGAGGGAGCCGCTTCGGAGTACAGTTGCCTTTACTCAGCGGGCTCTGGTGGGGATACAAAAGCAACTGCCTGGCTTTGCAAGTAGCGATTCCCCCCATCAGGACCCGCTGACCAGAGATTCTACTAGCGGCCTCCTTCTCCACTCCTCCTACCACTGTTCTTTGGCTTAGTTTAATGTAAACAGACTTCAGGGGGTGGGGTATAGAAGGGGAGAAGTTTTGCTATACCGCATTGTCTCAAGTGTCCCCCATGGAATCAGAGAAAAGGATTTCACTGGAAAGTACAAAAATCCTGTTTCTTCTACTTCAGGGTCCATAGGGGGTCCACAGGGTGACCTTGGGGTATAGGTGATGCCGAGTCATCCGGGCACCTTAAGCAGTAAATTTTTCTTCCCAGGATGCACTTGGGTCTCCCTCTATACCCCGGCACCAAGCTGGAGGCACCTCGGTTTCGTTGGGTGCCCGGCCAGAGTTTGGTCACTGACGCGCAGGGGGGGCTGTTGAAGCAGCCCCTGAAGATTTTTTTGTTTTAAAAAAAAAGTGTGCTTCTACATAGCGACAGCAAGGACAGTCCAGGGGACGTCCGCGCTGTTGCTCCGTCGCCCTGCCGACGCCTGTACTGATCCTGGGATCTCGGCGGGCCTCTGGGGTCTTTGTTAGCAGGGACCCCGGCAGATCCCTGGACTGCGGCCGACTGCTATAGGGACGCAGGAAGCGGCATGTTGCCGTGGTGGTGCGCGCTGAGACGCAGTCTTTTCCCCCCAGGGTGGGGGACTCCCTGGGGATAACAGCAAGTGGGGCCAGGCACTGAGTCCTGTGTCCCCACTAAGCCGCCTGGGACTTTGGGCTGGAGTTCTGCGTAACGCTCCAGCATCCCAGGGGTTAAACGCTGGCTGGGGAGGCAGCCTCCCCTGTTTAACAGCCGGCTCCTCCCCCGCTGCACAGCGCGCCTTTCCACAGCAGTCTGGCTGGGCTGTGGCAGCTTCCCTCCTCAGGCTCCGCCCCCTCAGTGATCTCCGGTGGCCATCTTCCTGGCTGAGTGTCGCAGAAAGCAGTCAGGTGGTACAGAGTCCGGGTCCCCCTACGTAAAACTCTTCCTGGACGGTGGACAGTGTATGTAGCACTTTTGTCCTACCAGACGCTAGTCTGTGTAGTTGACCAGTAAAGTGCGATTTAGTGCAGGTGTTTTTATTATTCTGCATTGTATGTAACTGTATGCTAGCAATGTCTATATGAGATACTTTCTTACTGTCAGCCATTTTACTTTCCCTGTACCTGTTCTCTCTCTCTCTGAGCCCTAACACAGGTGTTGTCGGGTACATCCTCACAGTCTGTTAATTCTGTGCAGGGGGTCACATACATTATATTGCTATCCTCTTCACTATGTCTGGCAGTGATCTGCCTAATTTGACTCCCTCCCAGCTGTCCTGTAATAAATGTACAACAACTTTAGGGGTGGGAGACATGGTACTGGAGGGATTATGTTTGAGGTGCTATGCACCCTCTACGGTTCCTGTCACTCCACAGGAGCCATTGCGGGACGTTTAGCTGCCCCTCCTGTGTTTTCCCCTCTGGGGTTCACACAGCAGCAGCTTATACCCTTTTAGAGCCTGCTTCAGGCGGCTGCACCCTTATAGGTGCTATCTCCCTAGTGGGTTAATACAGTTCCCACTGCATTGCAAAATGTCGAAGAAGTGCGACAGGAGGAGGCCTCTCAGGGCAGACCGGCTAAAAGATTTTTGCCGCCGTCCCAAACTACTCTGTATGATGATGACGAGGTGTCATCTGAGGATGGGGCGATCCCGGATGACTCCGACTCCAACTCTTCCATACGTGAGAGGGAGTCCAAGTCTAAGATATATATCCCGGGTCTTATACAAGCTGTCCATGTGGCCTTAGGTGCTGGAGGATCGTCCTCCTCTATGACCAAGTCCAGACATGCTCTTTTTAAGCCTGTAAAGGTGGCAGCAGCTATTTTTCCTTTGTCCGACCAGCTGGTGGACATGGAAAAATCATGGGAAGCGTTACCAGCCGCAGAAGCGCTTGGCCCATGCTTATCCATTTACTGAGGACTATTTCTCTAAATGGGAAACTTCACCGGCAGTGGTATCCCACGTTACGCGCTTGGTTAATAGCGCGATTCTCCCTATGCCTTCCACATTGTCCCTGAAGGATACTACTGATAGAAAGATGGAGGTTTGTATGAAGTTCATTTATTCCCTTTCAGGTGCCGCGTGCAGACCAGCAATGGCTATCTGCTGGGTGGCTCGGGCTATGGAATGTTGGGCAAATACCCTGGAGGGGTCCTTGTCTTCAGATGCGACAAGGGAGCAGTTGAATCTTTTGGGCAACCTGCGAGATTTGGCTACTTATATAAATGAAGCGGCCTTGGGTGTCAGCTTATTGAATGCCAGGATCTCCACGGCGGCTATTGCGGCTTGCCGCTCCCTGTGGCTTCATTCTTGGAGGGCAGAAGCGGACTCCACGAAGGACTTGAAGTGTTTACCTTATAATGGTAAGGTCGTGTTCGGCCCGGATTTGGACAAAATTGTGGATACACTGGCAGCAGCTAAGTCTGCTTGTCTGCCATCTGCTCCTGCTCCCTCGGTGTCTCGGACTTCGTCCTTTTGGATCTATCGGGCCCCAGGTAAGGCCAGAACCCAGTCCTTTCCTAGGCTGTCCTCCACCAAGAAATCTAGCAAGCCTGGAGTGCGAGACGTCCAGCTGCCAAGTCTGACGACAAACCCTCAGCTTGACGGGGCGGGCCTCCCCCTGGGGGATCCCAGGGTAGGCGGCCGACTTCTTCAATTCATCCAGTGCTGATGTCAGACTACCACAGACACCTGGGTGAGAGAAGTGGTCTGTTGGGGGTACGCCCTCTCCTTCTGCAGACGGCCTCCCCATCAGTTCTTCTGCACAGGCCTCCTGTCCAACAAGAACAAGGCTTTGGCCATTCAAAAGGCAGTACAATCCATGCTCCAGGCTGGGTTCATTGTACCGGTCCCGTTATCCCAGAGGGGAATGGGTGGTTATTCTAGCCTTTTTCTGGTTCAAAAACCAAACTGATCCCACCGACCTATCCTCAATCTCAAGTCCCTGAACAAGTTACTCAGGGTACCTCAGTTCGGGATGGAAACTCTACGTTCCATTATACTAGCTATGGAACGGATGCTTCGGCTCTCCAACATTTTCTCAGGTTTGCTGTGTCTCAACAGCATTTCCAGTTTCAGGCCCTGTCGTTTGGCCTTTCTACTGCACCTCGGGTGTTTACAAAAGTTATGGCGGCCCATCTGCAGCTCCAGGAGGTCCACCTTTTACTGGACCTGGACGACCTCTTGCTGTTGGCAGGTGTCCAGAGGTACTTCACCACCACCTACAGCTGACAATATCTGTCCTGCAGATGCACGGATGGTTGATCAATTGGAAGAAGTACTCCCTGGTCCAATCTCAAATGATGCTCCATCTGGGAGCGCTGTTGAATTCTCAACAGCAGAGAATTTTTCTGACAGCAGAGAAAATCTCTACTTTGCAGATGTGAGTGCGCAGATGCCTCCACAGTTGCCGAGTGTCCATACACTCAGCCATGCAGTTACTGGGATCCATGATGTCGACATTCAACATGGTGGAATATGCCCAATTTCATTCCCGGCCTCTGCAGAAATTGATCCTCTCCCGCTGGGATGGATTACCACATCGTATAAGGACACAAACGATGGTACTCTCTCCAGAGGTGCGTCTAGCTCTGACTTGGTGGCTGCAGACGATCCACCTCACCAAGGGGCACCCCTTTTGGATTGCAGACTGGGTCCTTCTGACAACAGACGCCAGTCTCCGGGGTTGGGGTGCAGCGATGGGTCCACACTCCTTTCAGAGGAGGTGGACACCAGAAGAGTCTGCTCTACTGATCAACCTATTGGAACATCAGGCACCTACATCAAGCAAGACTCCTACTTCATGAAAAGCCTGTGTAAGTTCAGTCAGACAACGCCACGACAGTGGCTTACATAAACCATCATGGAGGAACTCGAAGTCCGGTGGCTATGTCAGAGGTATCACGCATGCTGACATGGGTGGAAGGCCATCTACCAGCCATATCCGCAATGTTCATTCCAGGAGATCTCAATTGGGAAGCAGACTTCCCCAGCCGTCACGACGTGCATCCTGGGGAATGGTCTCTTCACCAAGAGGTGTTTCAGCTCCTAGTGGACAAGTGGGCCTTACGGACGTGAACCTAATGGCCGCTTGACAAAATCACAAACTGCCTATGTACGGGTCCAGGACAAGAGACGCCAAGGCTCTCTTGGTTGACGCTCTGTCGGTCAAGTGGACCTTCTGGTTTGTGTACCTGTTTTCTCCCATTTCCCCCCATCCTCGAGTAATTGGGAAGTTCAAACAAGAAGGAGGCACTGCCTTGCTGGTGGCTCCAGCGTGGCCCAGACGTCACTGGTACTCAAATCTTCAGAGTTGCTGTTGCCTCAGCGTCCGGACATGTTGTCTCAAGGTCCTTGCCTTTACCCGGTACTGGGTCATCTGTCTTTGACGGCGTGGCTCTTGAGACATCCCTTCTAAGGTCCAAGGGGTTTTCCGGCTCTGTGGTTAACACCATGCTCAGGGCGCAGAAACCTGCCTCTGCTAGGATTTACCACAGGTTGTGGCATACCTACTTTGAATGGTGTTGTCCCAAGGGTTACGACCCCCAAGTGTTTAGGGTATCCAGAGTTTTGGCTTTCCTTCAGGTGGGTTTGGCCCTTGGTGTCCGCCTTGCTTCCCTGAAGGTGCATGACTCTGCCCTTTGAGTGTGGTTTCAGCGAAGGATTGCTCCTCTTTCATATATTTGCACTTTCCTTCAAGGGGTCCTTCGTATTTAGCCTCCCTTTGTCCCTCCTGTGTTGCCTTGGGATTTGGCTGTTGTCCTTAGGGCCCTCTATTTGAACCCCTGGACTCAGTGGACCTCAAATGGCTTACTGCTAAGACAGTTTTTCTTCTGGCTATTGCTTCTGCCAGAAGAGTGTCTGATTTGGGGGCTCTCTTGTCGTTCCCCATTTCTGGTTTTTCAGCAGGACAGGGTTTAGCTTTGGACTCGACTGGTTCCTTCCTAAGGTGGTCTCTAGTTTCCACATTAATGAGGAAATTATTGTGCCGGCCTTTAATTCCCCAGACTTCTGAGCAGGTGAGGCGTCATTGGATGCGGTTTGTGCCCTCACGATTTTTGTGGTCCATACTACTAGTTCCCTTCGGAAGTCAGACTCCTTGTTTGTCCTCTATGGATTCCACAAGAAGGGATGGCCAGCCAAATTACAAACTTTGGCTAGGTGGGTTCATATGGTGATCTCTGAAGCTTACACTCATGAGGGCCTTCCAGTGCTGCCCTCTGTTACTGCTCATTTTACTCGGTCTGTGGGTCCTTTGTGGGAAGCTTGCTGTGGCGCCTCAGCTGTTCAGCTTTGTAAGGGGGCCACATGGTCCTCTTTTTACGGTATTATGCATTTGATACCTTTTGCCTCTCAGGTAGCATCCTTCGGGCGGCTGATTGTCCTCTCTGCACAGGAGCGTCCTCACCCTTGAGGGTACTGCTTTGGAACATCCTGTGGACCCCCTATGGACACTGAAGTAAAAAGTGAGATATGGTAAGAACTTACCTTTGTTATCTCTCTTTCTACAAAGTCCATAGGGTCCACAGGACACCCAACCTGATGCATCTGTGCTTCAGATGGGCTTCGCTATGATCACCGGTTTTCCGTCTCCTCCTATGTGAGAATGTGATTCTAGTGTGTTCCAAACTTTCTTCTCCCTCTTTTATCCTCCTCCAGCCTTTGGCTTGCTACGAAACTGAGGTGCCTCTGGCCCGGGGCTGGGTATAGAGGGAGACCCAAGTTCATCCTGGGAAGAAAAATTTACTGCGTAAGGTACCCGGATGACTCGGCATCACCTATAACCCAAGGTCACCCTGTGGACCCTATGGACTTCATAGAAAGAGAGATAACAAAGGTAAATTCTTACCATATCTCTCATTTTTTTCTAATCGCAATCCCGGAATACTGGATTCCAGTAATCCCCAAATCCCAAGATTTCAAAATTGGCCTGGAATTGGAATCCCTACTGGTTACAGTTCCGTAATACTAGGTTGGAATAGACTCTGCTTTTATATTCTGTTGCTGGTAACATAGGAGCTCCGTTGTTGTGGAGGAGATGGCAAATATAAATGGAATGCCTTTGCATAGTGTGAACACCCCAAACACCCTCACTCCTTCCCTTTCCCGTTTTAGAATATAAACTCTTGTGAGCAGGACCCTCCCTCCTATTGTTTCATCCCTTAGGTCCACTCTCTGAGCCAATAAATATAAGTGATTACTATGTTCACATTTGTTTTAATTATGTATACATTTTTTTTTAATTATGTGTGTTTGTGATTGTTATTTTGTTTATCCTGTTTTATCTTTGCTCTGTACGGTGCTTTGGAAATTTGGGACACCTTGTAAATAGAGACTAATAGTAGCTTGGATGGGCTGAAGCATTGCTTCTTTTGTACCACTTTTCCAGTCAGGACTGTTGGGATGTGTGTCATGTAACAATCTTACTTTAGCCCTTTCCTGTTGTCAGCCTGTTAAAGATTATGCTCTCCATAATTTCAGCTACTCTGTTCCTCATCTGGGGTGCTAAATAAATAAATAAATAAAAATTTATATTGTGGCATTTTTTCGATTTATCTTTGTACTGTACTAATTAGTTGTATGAATAATATGTCACTCTGCTATACAATGACTTTAAATACATACTTGGTTATTTTTTCAGTTGTGCGGTTTTCAACACCTAAAGATGCAATTCTTACCTTCTGGAATGAATGTGTACAGACCTCGGATGTGTTTGTATGCTCTGTGGATTCATTTCTACAAGCCTTGAGTTTGCACTATTCAGAACAAGTCAACTCACAGCAGCAAGGACTTGCAGATGCAGGTATGCATACAAATCTATTAAATATTACCTTCTAATTACCCTCATATTTGGAGTGGTCCTGGATGCTCTTTATAGTTGGCTAAATTCCTTGTGTCTCACTTTCACTTCTTCCCTTAACCGAACTTTAGAATACTGAGTCGAAGCGAGTCATGGCTCAGTTCCTCCCACCAAATTCAGTTTACAATATAAGGCGAGACTTAATTTTTCGAGAAATTTCGGATGTTGCGTGTTTTGGATTGCATACAAGTTCCTCCCTCGTAATTTCAGGTTTCTTTTTAGATCAGTCTATTAAAAAAAATAAAATACATTGCTGGTAGTCATAGTACTTTTTCAGCATCCATTTTTAAAAAAGGCTAAGGGGTAAGAAAGGGCACTCCAAATCTAAACAATATTTAAGAAACAATCACCTCTAACTGTGAAAGGAAAAGTTACTGCCAAAAAACATATACCACATGCAATGGCAAGTAAAGGCTCAGCCCATGGCCTATATTTGTGAGTGGTGGTCCTGCTACTGCTGTTTCATGCACTAAAATGCCTATTGTGAAAGCCAGGGCAAACACAGCCTTTTTCTGTAACTTTACATGCACCACCTTTTCGCTCTGAATCTAGAGATCTCACCTGTAGAACAGGCAAATCAGGGCACAAAAAGAAAAGTTGAAGAACAAATTGTGTGTTCAGACACCACAGATTCCTGAGAAGAGTTTACGGGTGTCCACAAGTGCTATGTGTGAGCCTGACATTACTTATTCTGACACTATAATCCTAGAGAAGCCACCTTCCACCATTTCTGAATCCTCTGCAAATGTGAGAGGAGGAGTAAAAGTAATGAGAATTCTACTTTGTAAGTTGTAAATATGTAACAGGATGAGGGGGATAATTGTGTATCTGACACTAATGAGGATGTTGTTGATTAATGTGTTGTACAAAAACAAGTTGATAAAATGCTGCTGCTCTGTTGCTTAGTTTAGCAAGCCATCTCGCTGCAGCCCTATTGTCAATTTTGGTGAAAACAATATTGTGAGGTGGTCAAAATTGACTGGAAATGAATGTTACTCATGTAATAATACTATAGGCACAAAATACAGGTCCAAATAACATAATTTTAGCTGTTTTCATAAATATTTAAAGAAAACCAAAACAATTGGAGGTGGTTTTGCCAAAGCATGACCATGAATTAGAACCAAAACACAGGGGACTGCGCTCATCTCTAGTATGTACATTACCCGCTGTACTATCTATTGAGTTACCTATGGAACCTCTAGCACTACAATCCCCAACATGTCATTATTACTAGATTTGTTTACATTACAACATACTTTCTTCTTCAGGGTCCATAGGGTTCACAGGAATTACCTTGGGTTATGTGGTTGGAGTCCAGGCACCAAACCGTTACAAGCTTTAGCTCCCAGGATGCACTGAGTCCTCCTCCATATATATACTCCACCCCTGGCTACAGGCATTCAGTTACCAAGCCCAAGGCAGGAGAAGGAAGGACCATTGTACCACATAAACACACTCTCTAAGAAGAGGGAATTGTTGAAATACAAAAGAAAAAGCTTACCCAATAACACCAGGTGCGTTAGGGTCCTCCTCCATATATACCCCGCCCCTGGCTACAGGTATTCCGTTTTTTGTTTGGTGCGCTGGAGTGCACCTTATGAACGGGACTGCTTCAGCAGTCCCAAGCAAGTTTTTTTTTGGCTATGAGTAAGCTGCATTGTGTGCGGATGTACGCCTGTGACGCTGTTCCGTCTACTGCCGCCAGCGCCGCAACACCAGTGAGGGTACTGGTGATTTTGGCAGGCGTAAGCGAAGTGAGCCCTAGGCCCAGGACTGAAGCCGGAGACATCGGGGATGCAGGTAAGGTGGTTCCCCGCTGACTGCAGGCAACCACGTGGCAGTACGTACTTCCGGCAGTGGAGACCTGCCGGAGTTTGCTGTAGTGAGAACCAGGGTAGACTTTGAAATTCTGGCAGCCGGGGATAAAAGCCGGCGGCCATTATAGCCAGGGCTCCGGTGGATCCATACAGCCTAGGAGAGCTAGGCTCTCCCCAGCAGCCCCTCCCCCAACCCAGACGCTGGTCCAGAGACGAGGTTTCCCTCGTCTGGGTTGCTCCTCCATGCCTCCCTGTATATGAGACGGCCAGAGACCAATCTCAGGTGCTCTCGGTGGCTGCGAATCTCAGGAGCTTTGGTCAGTCTCCCTGTATACGTCTTCTTAGGTGACAGGGAGCGCTAAATGAACATCAATATGTAACAAATTGAGTAAACGTAATATAGTAAAATACAATTGAGATCTTTAATAAGATATGTTAAAATTAAATGACCAAATGAGGTCTATATAATCTGGCATAAAAGTATCTGACATGTAACAAATACAAACAAATGAGATACAATTGGAACATATAGAAGATGCAATATTCGACTCTTGAATGGAGAATAAATAAACAAATAAGTGAAAAAATAATGGTAATAATAGTCCTATTAATAAACACAGTCCAAAAAAATGCTGTATTTAGTTTGAATGGTTTGTCATAATGTATGACGTCCAGTTAAGGATCTGAGGCTGTATATAGAACTGATTGTAAGAGTTCTTACCTGATGGATATTGTGACTATATGGTTGTAATAGTCACCTTTAATCCGCCCACTGCCCGCTTCACAGCTGATCCCGGCCGGGAATAGGAAGATGGTATGCGTTGTAAGTCCATTGTATATATATTTCTCTCTCCTTAGGTGGCCAGGTTATACAGAGCTCGGTATCCTTCATGGCCTTTGTGCTGTTCGTAGTTGATGAAGAGCTGATTTTTATATAATTATGTTTATTTATTTATTTATTTTTTTGCATTGTATGTGCCTTGTGTAAGTCTGTTCGTTATACTGCCTTTTTTTTCCTGAATAACTGTCAGTTATAAATATCACTGCTATTTCTCCTCATAACCCTCTGCTACAGGTGTGTGGGTTATTTTGAGGGTGAGCACTGTCACATTGTATTATATTGCTTTGCATAACATTATGTGTATTATTAGGTGAAAGCCCCTGTGCTGGTGTCATGTATGGCCTGTCAGGCACGTTGTCCCCTCAGGATTTCATAGAGAATGGATTATGTGCTCATTGTCACCAGGAGTCACCATATCAGTCAAGCCTACCAGCTCCTGGGCAGGAACCCCCTTGGGATTCTTTTTCACAGATTGTGTCCCTGTATACCTTTCCTCTGGTGGCTAGGTTATACAGAGTTCAATATCCTACTTATACCCCTTTTCCACCTAAATTCCGGGTCTGACCCGGAGTTGGAACAAAGTTCCTATCCGGATCAGACCCGGAATTTTGCCGGCGCTGACTCGGGATATTCCCGAGTCAGCGCCGCTCACACCGCAGTCGGGTCTGCATAGACCCGGCTTTTGCGCAGTGAAAGTGGACGCTTGGAGATGACGTCATCTCCAAGCGCCACTGAAGCCGGACCAATCGGCCGGCTAGCAGCGCACTCCAGGTCATCGTGACCCGGAGTGCGCTGTTCCCATAGCAGGGTTTCACAGGCTACGCCCGTATTAATCCCTGCTAGTTACCTGGGTTGGATTGCCGGGTCACTCGACCCGGCGATCCAACCCTCTGCCCTTTTACACCAGGGAGCTGCCCGGGTTAACCCTTCAAAAACCCGGGTTTTAGCTCCGGTGTAAAAGGGGTATAAGCTGTTTGTGCTTTTTGTAGTTGACTAAAAGCCTATTACAAATATATTGCTTAAATGAATTGAGTTTTGCTGTGTGTTATACTGCCTTTATTTTTCTGAAAAAAACGGTCAGTTCTAACTGTACTTCACATTTACTAGATATTTGTGAAGGTGGTCACATTACATTGTTGCCTTTATATGACTAATGCAGGTCATACACTATACAATTTTCTGTCCAATCTGGCTGGTTGGAATAAAAACCTGGTAATGTATGGGAGCAAACGACATACATCATTTGCTCACAAACACTGGAAAACAGACAAAAATGGTTGTTCAGACAAATTGGTTAAAACACGTATTTAACGAATTTGAACATTTGTTTTTTGTCCGTTTTCCAGTGTTTAAGACCATATGATCAACTGTCATTTGCTCCCATACATTACCAGGTTTTCATTCCAACCAGCCAGATTGGACAGATATCTGTATAGTGCAGAGGTTCCCAAACCTTTTTGAATCACGGTACCCTAGACTATCAGAATTGTTTTCACAGCACCCCTAAGCCAAAAGATTGTTGTTGAGAAATTTTTTTAAAATGTAGTGAAGTAGTAAAGTATTTTTTAAGTTTCTCCCTCTGGGCCTATCTCCGAGAGGAGGAGCGTCATTCCTCAGTGGATGTTCCTCTCTAGCAGGGGCGGTTGATTCAATCCTCATTATAGAAGATGAAGTACCGGCTCCAAAAGGTGCATATTTCTGTCCAACCATCCAACTAGTTGATTGGTTGGAATGAAAATCTGGTAAGGTATGAAAACAAATGACAATCGGCAATTTGCTCCCAAACGCCGGAAAATGGACAAAAACTGTTGTTTGAACAAATTGTTTAGATCAAACATTTAACAAACTTGTCTGAATGACCATTTTCATCTGTATTCTGGCATTTAGGAGCAAATTGCTGATCATCATTTACTCCCATACATTATCAGATTTTCCCTCGTAATTTCAGGTTTCTTTTTAGATCAGTCTATTAAAAAAAATAAAATACATTGCTGGTAGTCATAGTACTTTTTCAGCATCCATTTTTAAAAAAGGCTAAGGGGTAAGAAAGGGCACTCCAAATCTAAACAATATTTAAGAAACAATCACCTCTAACTGTGAAAGGAAAAGTTACTGCCAAAAAACATATACCACATGCAATGGCAAGTAAAGGCTCAGCCCATGGCCTATATTTGTGAGTGGTGGTCCTGCTACTGCTGTTTCATGCACTAAAATGCCTATTGTGAAAGCCAGGGCAAACACAGCCTTTTTCTGTAACTTTACATGCACCACCTTTTCGCTCTGAATCTAGAGATCTCACCTGTAGAACAGGCAAATCATTGCACAAAAAGAAAAGTTGAAGAACAAATTGTGTGTTCAGACACCACAGATTCCTGAGAAGAGTTTACGGGTGTCCACAAGTGCTATGTGTGAGCCTGACATTACTTATTCTGACACTATAATCCTAGAGAAGCCACCTTCCACCATTTCTGAATCCTCTGCAAATGTGAGAGGAGGAGTAAAAGTAATGAGAATTCTACTTTGTAAGTTGTAAATATGTAACAGGATGAGGGGGATAATTGTGTATCTGACACTAATGAGGATGTTGTTGATTAATGTGTTGTACAAAAACAAGTTGATAAAATGCTGCTGCTCTGTTGCTTAGTTTAGCAAGCCATCTCGCTGCAGCCCTATTGTCAATTTTGGTGAAAACAATATTGTGAGGTGGTCAAAATTGACTGGAAATGAATGTTACTCATGTAATAATACTATAGGCACAAAATACAGGTCCAAATAACATAATTTTAGCTGTTTTCATAAATATTTAAAGAAAACCAAAACAATTGGAGGTGGTTTTGCCAAAGCATGACCATGAATTAGAACCAAAACACAGGGGACTGCGCTCATCTCTAGTATGTACATTACCCGCTGTACTATCTATTGAGTTACCTATGGAACCTCTAGCACTACAATCCCCAACATGTCATTATTACTAGATTTGTTTACATTACAACATACTTTCTTCTTCAGGGTCCATAGGGTTCACAGGAATTACCTTGGGTTATGTGGTTGGAGTCCAGGCACCAAACCGTTACAAGCTTTAGCTCCCAGGATGCACTGAGTCCTCCTCCATATATATACTCCACCCCTGGCTACAGGCATTCAGTTACCAAGCCCAAGGCAGGAGAAGGAAGGACCATTGTACCACATAAACACACTCTCTAAGAAGAGGGAATTGTTGAAATACAAAAGAAAAAGCTTACCCAATAACACCAGGTGCGTTAGGGTCCTCCTCCATATATACCCCGCCCCTGGCTACAGGTATTCCGTTTTTTGTTTGGTGCGCTGGAGTGCACCTTATGAACGGGACTGCTTCAGCAGTCCCAAGCAAGTTTTTTTTTGGCTATGAGTAAGCTGCATTGTGTGCGGATGTACGCCTGTGACGCTGTTCCGTCTACTGCCGCCAGCGCCGCAACACCAGTGAGGGAACTGGTGATTTTGGCAGGCGTAAGCGAAGTGAGCCCTAGGCCCAGGACTGAAGCCGGAGACATCGGGGATGCAGGTAAGGTGGTTCCCCGCTGACTGCAGGCAACCACGTGGCAGTACGTACTTCCGGCAGTGGAGACCTGCCGGAGTTTGCTGTAGTGAGAACCAGGGTAGACTTTGAAATTCTGGCAGCCGGGGATAAAAGCCGGCGGCCATTATAGCCAGGGCTCCGGTGGATCCATACAGCCTAGGAGAGCTAGGCTCTCCCCAGCAGCCCCTCCCCCAACCCAGACGCTGGTCCAGAGACGAGGTTTCCCTCGTCTGGGTTGCTCCTCCATGCCTCCCTGTATATGAGACGGCCAGAGACCAATCTCAGGTGCTCTCGGTGGCTGCGAATCTCAGGAGCTTTGGTCAGTCTCCCTGTATACGTCTTCTTAGGTGACAGGGAGCGCTAAATGAACATCAATATGTAACAAATTGAGTAAACGTAATATAGTAAAATACAATTGAGATCTTTAATAAGATATGTTAAAATTAAATGACCAAATGAGGTCTATATAATCTGGCATAAAAGTATCTGACATGTAACAAATACAAACAAATGAGATACAATTGTAACATATAGAAGATGCAATATTCGACTCTTGAATGGAGAATAAATAAACAAATAAGTGAAAAAATAATGGTAATAATAGTCCTATTAATAAACACAGTCCAAAAAAATGCTGTATTTAGTTTAAATGGTTTGTCATAATGTATGACGTCCAGTTAAGGATCTGAGGCTGTATATAGAACTGATTGTAAGAGTTCTTACCTGATGGATATTGTGACTATATGGTTGTAATAGTCACCTTTAATCCGCCCACTGCCCGCTTCACAGCTGATCCCGGCCGGGAATAGGAAGATGGTATGCGTTGTAAGTCCATTGTATATATATTTCTCTCTCCTTAGGTGGCCAGGTTATACAGAGCTCGGTATCCTTCATGGCCTTTGTGCTGTTCGTAGTTGATGAAGAGCTGATTTTTATATAATTATGTTTATTTATTTATTTATTTTTTTGCATTGTATGTGCCTTGTGTAAGTCTGTTCGTTATACTGCCTTTTTTTTCCTGAATAACTGTCAGTTATAAATATCACTGCTATTTCTCCTCATAACCCTCTGCTACAGGTGTGTGGGTTATTTTGAGGGTGAGCACTGTCACATTGTATTATATTGCTTTGCATAACATTATGTGTATTATTAGGTGAAAGCCCCTGTGCTGGTGTCATGTATGGCCTGTCAGGCACGTTGTCCCCTCAGGATTTCATAGAGAATGGATTATGTGCTCATTGTCACCAGGAGTCACCATATCAGTCAAGCCTACCAGCTCCTGGGCAGGAACCCCCTTGGGATTCTTTTTCACAGATTGTGTCCCTGTATACCTTTCCTCTGGTGGCTAGGTTATACAGAGTTCAATATCCTACTTATACCCCTTTTCCACCTAAATTCCGGGTCTGACCCGGAGTTGGAACAAAGTTCCTATCCGGATCAGACCCGGAATTTTGCCGGCGCTGACTCGGGATATTCCCGAGTCAGCGCCGCTCACACCGCAGTCGGGTCTGCATAGACCCGGCTTTTGCGCAGTGAAAGTGGACGCTTGGAGATGACGTCATCTCCAAGCGCCACTGAAGCCGGACCAATCGGCCGGCTAGCAGCGCACTCCAGGTCATCGTGACCCGGAGTGCGCTGTTCCCATAGCAGGGTTTCACAGGCTACGCCCGTATTAATCCCTGCTAGTTACCTGGGTTGGATTGCCGGGTCACTCGACCCGGCGATCCAACCCTCTGCCCTTTTACACCAGGGAGCTGCCCGGGTTAACCCTTCAAAAACCCGGGTTTTAGCTCCGGTGTAAAAGGGGTATAAGCTGTTTGTGCTTTTTGTAGTTGACTAAAAGCCTATTACAAATATATTGCTTAAATGAATTGAGTTTTGCTGTGTGTTATACTGCCTTTATTTTTCTGAAAAAAACGGTCAGTTCTAACTGTACTTCACATTTACTAGATATTTGTGAAGGTGGTCACATTACATTGTTGCCTTTATATGACTAATGCAGGTCATACACTATACAATTTTCTGTCCAATCTGGCTGGTTGGAATAAAAACCTGGTAATGTATGGGAGCAAACGACATACATCATTTGCTCACAAACACTGGAAAACAGACAAAAATGGTTGTTCAGACAAATTGGTTAAAACACGTATTTAACGAATTTGAACATTTGTTTTTTGACCGTTTGTCCAGTGTTTAAGACCATATGATCAACTGTCATTTGCTCCCATACATTACCAGGTTTTCATTCCAACCAGCCAGATTGGACAGATATCTGTATAGTGCAGAGGTTCCCAAACCTTTTTGAATCACGGTACCCTAGACTATCAGAATTGTTTTCACAGCACCCCTAAGCCAAAAGATTGTTGTTGAGAAATTTTTTTAAAATGTAGTGAAGTAGTAAAGTGAAGTAAATTGTGCTGACCTGTCATTCTTAGGGTCAGTTATGTGGTTGTGGACAGGTTTGAGCTTCTGTTTGTCCACATTTTTATATTACTTTGACCATAAAGAATTTGATTTGGTGCTGGACCACCAACCTGAGGCGGCCCTGCAAGTGTACCACGGCACCCCAGGGTGCTGTGACGTACAGTTTGGGAACCACTGGTATAGTGTATGCCCAGCATAAGGGAAGTGCTCCATTTAACCCCCAGCTGCAGGTGTGTAGGGGTTAAATTGCACTTCACATATTCTTGTGAAAACTGGGCTGCCCATCCCCCTTTCTCCTAATTAATTAGAGCGCTCCGCTGCAGTTGAGTGCTGGCTAAGGGGAGATTTGGGCCCGTATTTAATTTGAGGCGAAAAGTCCAGACTTTTCACCTGCAGGACTTTTCGCCTCCTTCGCCTGTTTTCCAGGCGGAAAAGTATCGCGAAACTTAAATCAGCGAAAAAATACAGGAATTTTTGGGAAATAATTGTAGGACCCCCTTAAAGATGTCCAAACTTGGGGGATCACTATGGGTACCCCCGTTTTTGCCTGCAGAAGAAAGTCTGTTTTTTAAATAGCTGCGGCAGGTGCTTTTTTTCCCGACATTGAAGAAGTGATGCAGAAGGACACTTAGCTTTTTTTTTTCGTTTTTAAAAGTGGTCCCATCAAATATGGGGTACATGAAAATGGGTATTAGCATATTTTCAAGTCCCTAAACTAATTTTTTAAAAATTCAGCAAAAATGCACCTGCCGTTATTTTGTGCAATGAAGAAAACACCTGCCCGCATATAAGGGAACCCCTGTGGATTTAATTTGTCTATTTTAGAAGAGGTTTTTGGGGTGTTACGATTTTTATTTTTTTTGCACATTTCGTTTTAAGGGGGCCTTCCCAAGGGTGCAGGCTATTTTTTTTTTTTTAAAGCCTGCACCCCTAAACCCCAAATCTGCACTTTTTTTCACCTGCTAAAGGTAATTTAAAAATTATCCCTATTTTTTTTTAAATGACCTTTCGCACCATCTACAAAAAAAAACACGAATTTTAGGGAAATATGCCTGGGACCCCCTAAAGATCTCCAGACATAGGGAATCACTATGGGTACCCCCATTTTTGCATGCTGAAGGAAGTCGGGGTTTGTAATAGCAGCGGCAGGTGCATTTTTGCGGCTATGAAGAAGTGGTGAAGAATAGCACTGTTCCTATAAAATTTGGGATACATGAAAATGGGGGTACCCATTTTGTTAAGTCCCTAAAGTTATTATTTTAAATTCTGCAAAAAATGCACCTGCCGGTTGTCCCCGCAATGAAGAAAACACCTGCTGCATTTGAATGAATTTAGTTTGTCACTTTGTTACCCTATTATTATTTTTTTAACCCCCAAAATTAAACTTCATTTTTTTGGGGGTGTCCCGATTATTTTTAAACTTTTTTTTGAGTTTTTTTTTAAATGACACTCCCAGGGGTGCAGGCTATTTTTTGTAAGCCTGCACCCCTAAACCCAAATTCTGCACTTTTTTTCACCAGCAAAAAGCTGGTGAAAACTGATCCCTGTTTTTTTATCATTGACTTTTCGTACCGGCGAAAAGTCAATGTAATTGAATATGGGGATAATTCAAAGAGGCGAAAATGACGTCATCGGCGATAAATTATCACCGATTCCGACATTTTGCCTCAAATTGAATACGGCCATTGGTCTATCTCTGAGTATACCTCTTTTCTAGGATCGTATATAGCACTGGAATCCTACCAACTTTTGTTGCTTGTGATTCAGTGCCTATTTGGAAGTATATTTGTATGCATTGCACTATCCTACCAATATGACCGTGATTTAGTGCCCTTTTGCAAATATGTTTATATGCATGTAGATCCTATCAAAACTGATATGTTTAAGCAATTGATTTTAATGCCCTTTTGCAAAGATTTTATGTGACTTATGGTACTCCTAGCCCCCAAACTGCCGGTGTAGGGGTTTAGAGAGTTCTTCACATTTATTTTTTTCTGTGAAGGGGGTCACTTGGCATTATTAACCATACACTTATTGTAGGTTGCTTACAAATATTTCCCAGGTGTCAGGACAAGGGAATCAGGAGACTGTTGTCCCTAGGCTGGTTTCAGGTAAAATCCTGGGCAGTAGGCCTCTCAGGTTTTCATACAGGATGGACTGTGTGTTGACTGTTATACACTGCAACAGTCCACCTTGCCAGCACCTGTTCAAGGGTCACCTTGAATGCTCCCCTGGTCTCAGGGTGTGACACAGTGATTACAGCCTGCTATGTTTCCTCTTCTCATACATCCCTCCTGGATGGAGGGTTATCTCCACTCAGTTCAGAATCTGGCTTTTAGCATTTACCTATCTGCAGATGTTACAGGCGAATAAGGCATCAGCCGTTTAAGTCCACCCCGCTTTCAGATTCTGATATACAGTATATATAATCTAAACAAGTTTCTCCCTCTGAGTTGGGTACGCCCTCCTTAAAGATGGTTTTGAGGACTTTCACTGTAATTTACTACAAGTTGTAAGAAAGATACCTTGATGTGTTGATACACCTCAACTCCATTGTGAGTGGGGTAAGCCATTATTTAGATACTGGAAGAACACATTTGTCTCATCAAAATACATTACTATACATTGTGCTTTTCAATATTTTTTCTTTACATACCAACTGAATGAACTCCGTGGAATCATTTAACGGAAGAGCCTTGAACTGGCATCTCAAAACCAGGACCTCATATAACTAAGGGACGTACCAGTATTGTGTGTATATTTTTGTTCATCAGCTCCATTTATGGTCTTTTCCAATTTTTATTTTCTTGTTGTCTAACTTTGAATTTGAGTGATATCCATCTTTTGGGTTAATTGACCACATGACGGCAGCTTGTGCGCCCACAAAAATATCCTTTACCATTATTTTTTACGTTTCTCCCTCTGGGCCTATCTCCGAGAGGAGGAGCGTCATTCCTCAGTGGATGTTCCTCTCTAGCAGGGGCGGTTGATTCAATCCTCATTATAGAAGATGAAGTACCGGCTCCAAAAGGTGCATATTTCTGTCCAACCATCCAACTAGTTGATTGGTTGGAATGAAAATCTGGTAAGGTATGAAAACAAATGACAATCGGCAATTTGCTCCCAAACGCCGGAAAATGGACAAAAACTGTTGTTTGAACAAATTGTTTAGATCAAACATTTAACAAACTTGTCTGAATGACCATTTTCATCTGTATTCTGGCATTTAGGAGCAAATTGCTGATCATCATTTACTCCCATACATTATCAGATTTTCATTCCAACCAATCAACTAGTAGGATGGTTGGATAGAAAATCTTTGTGTGTACCCAGCCTTAGAACCTAATAAATCTGGTGTTCAGACACCAGAAGGTGATTTAGGCTGGAGTACCTCAATCTGTACAGCTCACTGAGTTTATGAGGGAAGTATGCAACACTCCAGATGAACTGTTGCAGATTCCAAAAAGACTAGCGTCTTTTTACCCTCTCCCACAGGGAGAGTGCAATAGGTGGGAAATCCCCCTCCCTACTGTGGATTTTTACATGACAGCTTCTTAAAGGTTTACTTCCCAGAAAGTTGTTTGCACAACTCACCCATCAGATGCTATCTAGGCCCTTTCCTCTCTAGTAGACCATTCAGGATTCTAAATTCAGGGGTGATATTCCCGGTTCCTTTGGTTAACAAGGAAGGAGTTATTACTCAGATTTGTTTTTGATTCAGAAGCTAGATGAGTTTCATCGCTCTATTCTGAAACGGAAATCTCTCAACAGGTTTGTCCATGTGCCCAAATTCCCTATGTAGACTCTACGGGCAATAATGCTGGCAATGGAACCTGGGGATTTCATGGTTCCCTGGACATACAGGATGCATATCTGCATGTAACCCCAGTTGTCTTTGGTTCTCACGGCTCTACAGGCCCCCCCATTTGAACCCCTGAAATCAGTAGACCTTATGTGGTCGACAGCGATGACAGTTTTTCTTCTTGCTATCTCCTCTGCCTGCAGGGTCTCTGAGATATATATATATATATATATATGTGTGTGTGTGTGTATATGTATGTGTGTATATATATATATATATATAGTACTAACATATATATCTATATATAAATAATGTGTGTGTATGCATGTGCATAAATATTGGGACATTGACAGAATTTTCATATTTTGGCCTCTATTCACCACCACAATGGCTTTGAAATGCAACAAACAAGATGTTCTTTAACTGCAGACTTTCAGATTTAATTTGAGGGTAATTACATCTAAATCAGGTGAACGGTGTAGGAATTACAACGGTTTCTATATGTGCCTCCCACTTTTTAAGGGGCCAAAAGTAATGGGACTGTCAACTCAAAAGCTATTTCATGGACAGGTGTGGGCTATTCCCTCGTTATTTCATTATCAATTAAGCAGGTAAAAGGTCTGGAGTTGATTCTAGGTGTGACATTTGCATTTGGAATCAGTTGCTGTCGACTCTCAATATGAGATCCAAAGAGCTGTCACTATCAGTGAAGCAAGCCATCATTAGGCTGAAAAATCAAAACAAACCCATCAGAGAGATCGCAAAAACATAGGGTGTGGCCAAATCAACTGTTTGGAACATTCTTAAAAAGAAAGAACGCACTGGAGAGCTCAACAACACCAAAAGACCCAGAAGACCACGGAAAACAACTGTGGTGGATGACAGAATAATTATTTCCCTGGTGAAGAAAAACCCCTTCACAACAGTTGGCCAAATCAAGAACACTCTCCAAGAGGTAGGTGTATATGTGTCAAAGTCAACAATCAAGAGAAGACTTCACAAGAGTGAATATAGAGGGTTCACCACAAGATGTAAACCATTGGTGAGCCTCAAAAACAGGAAGACCAGATTAGAGTTTGCCAAACAACATCTAAAAAAGCCATTACAGTTCTGGAACAACATCCTATGGACAGATGAGACCAAGATCAACTTGTACCAGAATGATGGGAAGAGAAGAGTATGGAGAAGGAAAGTAACTGCTCATGATCCAAAACATACCACCTCATCATTGAAGCATGGTGGTGGTAGTGTCATGGCGTGGGCATGTATGGCTGCCAATGGAACTGGTTCCCTTGTATTAATTGATGATGTGACTGCTGACAAAAGCAGCAGAATGAATTCTGAAGTGTTTTGGGCAATATTATATGCTCATATTCAGTCAAATGCTTCAGAACTCATTGGACGGCGCTTCACAGTGCAGATGGACAATGACCCGAAGCATACTGCAAAAGCAACCAAACAGTTTTTTAAGGCTAAAAAGTGGAATGTTATGCAATGATCAAATCAATCCCCTGACCTGAATCCGATTGAGCATGCATTTCACTTGATGAAGACAAAACTGAAGGGAAAATGCCCCAAGAACAAGCAGGAACTGAAGACATTTGCAGTAGGGGCCTGGCAGAGCATCACCAGGGATTAAAGCCAGTGTCTGGTGATGTCTATGCGTTCCAGACTTCAGGCTGTAATTGCCTGCAAAGGATTTGCAACAAAGTATTAAAAAGTGAAAGTTAGATTTAGGATTGTTTAGTTTGTCCCATTACTTTTGGCCCCTTAAAAAGTGGGAGGCACATACAGAAACCGTTGTAATTCTTACACCGTTCACCTGATTTGGATGTAATTACCCTCAAATTAAATCTGAAAGTCTGCAGTTAAAGCACATCTTGTTTTTTTCACTTCAAAGCCATTGTGGTGGTGAATAGAGGCCAAAATATGAAAATTCAGTTATATATATATATTTGTGTGTGTTATATATACACATAAGTGTGTAAAATTACACACACACACACACATATATGTATGTGTATATATATATATATATATATATATATATATATATGTATATATATATATTTATTTAGTGATCCTACTTCTGTTCTTTAGTGCAACCTGTACCCCAGAAAATAATTGGGTCCTGGGGGGATGAACTCTACAACCATTGACAGGACAGCTGAGATGCACAGTAGACAATAGTATCCAGTAGTGCTCCCGGTAGGCTACCCAATTTTAAGAGACTCCCTGCACCCTCAGCACCCTGCCCTACCCGTGGTCTAGCTTAAACACTAATCCGGCTGCTATGTGCTGCGGTTATTAAGATCTTGCTCTTTTTCCCTCTGCAATAGACGGCGAAAATGTCAAGTGCTGTGTATGGCTGGGGGGGCCCCGGGAACTTGTTGTAACAGGGGGCCCAGGATTTCTCTTGGCAGCCCTGGATGCAGGGTGGGTAGGGTGGAAGGTATAGGGAAGGGGGATAGTGATGGATCCCAGATTGAATCCGGAGGTGTCTAGTGCCAAAATGGTTGGGACTAGTAATTGTTGTTAGAGGGTGTTGTGTGCGTATAGCACAATGGATATGATCATTGAGGGTGGGTAATTGTCACATGGAGCATCCAAATAGATAGTGGGAAAAAAATAAATAAAATTAGGATAAAAGATAGATAAAAAATGATAGAAAAAAAATCTAGGTAATGGTGCTCTGGGGGGGGGCATGGGGGGGTGGCGTCCCGTGCCCTCCAGTCCGTCAGCTTACCCTATGTCCTGTGAAACACCACGATCCTCCACTGTCCTTGATGGCTTGATAGTATTCGACCTGCTGCTTGAGTGAATGCTGCGTTACACACTCGCTGTGGTTCCTTCCTGTTCGCTGGCCACGGCGACGTCTGATGGAGCCCACGCTTCCTTGCTATTACGTGGTCCCGGCTGACTTGATGACGTAGCCGACTGCTCGACCCACCAGCCGGTGGGGAAACTTGGGAAATGTAGTTCTATTATGCAACTCCGGGTGTGTACGTATGCTGTGTGCCGGACAAAGTCAGTGGGTTCGTTGGTGGTTTCGCTGGCAATAAATCAATAAAGATAATGGTGTGTGTAGGACTGTCTCTGTCCAACGCGTAGCGGCTGGCTAGCCTTCTTCAGGGACTTGATGTAAGTGAGTTGGTAGTTCCTTTGGCATAAAGGGAGCTACCAACTTACTTACATCAAGTCCCTGAAGAAGGCTAACCAGCCGCTTTTTTTTTTCTCCACTATCTATCTGGATTCTCCATGTGACAATTACCCACCCTCAATGATCATATGCATTGTGCTATACGCACACAACACCCTCTAACAACAATGACTAGTCCCAACCATTTTGGCACTAGACACCTCCGGATTCAGTCCGGGATCTATCACTATCCCCCTTCCCTATACCTTCCCCCCTACCCACCCTGCATCATAAGTGTTTAGCAGACAAGGAGCACTGTGACTCCATAATAACTCTGCAACTTATAAATAAGTAAAATACTTACCATTTACACTTAGTTATCTCTACTCATTTATCTCATAACCACCTCATCATCTTTCAAGCGCAGGCACAACTATTGTTTTTACTTATGCTAATTAGGAGTGGGGATTACTCCTAGTGCCCGCTGCTCATACTACTACCCCAAGAGTAAGCGCAGGTGGTATTCAATTTCTATCCAACAAACAGACTCTAGCTAGGTGGCTTCGTATAACGATTTCTCAAGCTTTACACACAAGCTGATCTCTCTGATCTGTTCCAAACACAGTGACAGCACAGTCTACTCGATCCGTGGGACCATCGTGGGCGTTTCGTCGTGGTGCCTCTGCTAAACAATTGTGCAAGGCAGCCATGTGGTCTTCCGTCCACATTTTTCTCATATTTTATGCATTTGGATACATTTGCCTCTCAGGATGCTTCCTTTGGGCATCGGATTCTCCTTTCTACTAAACAGGAGCGTCCCCACCCTTAAGGGAACTGCTTTGGGACATCCCCAAGGTAATTACTGTGGACCCTATGGACCCCGAAGAAGAAAATAAGAGTCATGGTATAACATACCTTTGTTAACTCTTTCTTTGAGGTCCACAGGGTACGCACCCTAACACACCTGGTGTTGTTGGGTGTTCTTTTTCTTTTGTGTTTCAATGATTCCCTCTTCTTAGAGAGAGTGTTTCTGTGGTACAATGGTCCTTCCTTCTCCTCTAGCCTTCTCCTGCCTTGGGCTTGGTAACTGAATGCCTGTAGCCAGGGGTGGGGTATATATGGAGGAGGACCCAGTGCATCCTGGGAGCTAAAGCTTGTAACTGTTTGGTGCAACTGTTTCGTCTCTCAATCAGCATGCGCAGTGCTACGATGCAGCGACCACAGCTTCTTTCCATGCCAAGTTCCGTTTCCATTCTCAGTCGTACACACATATACTGTATAAGAGTCACATATCCTATTAATCAGCACAGTCTCTGGTGCATCCTTGTCACATCGCATTGCGACTTAGATGCATTTTCAGGCAAAAAAAAGACGCCCGATGCTAGCAGAGTTGCACGGGATCTGACGGCTCACTCACACCAGGCATATCACACTCTATGGCGTTTCGAGGATAGATGAGGACACATTTGTAAGTCACCACTGGGCTACAAAAAAAACATTTTTCGACATTCTAATCATGTTGACATAATGAATGTTGACATGCCAATCATAATGACATTACGGTCTTGTCTGCATTATGAATGTCAACACAATATACCACACCCTTCATGATACCCACATTTTGTGTATGTATTGGTACCCACTGTAATCATTATTGTGTTTTGTACAGTACATATTAGTTTGAATTTTCATGTGAAAGCACTTTGCTGTTTTGCAGTGTTTGCAAGGCTGGTAGAAGATATTTTGGACCGGAAATTGCCCAGGAGAACCAGGAATACTTCTAGCGATCAGATGACAATCTTTCAGTATTGGAGCCACTTTGAATCGATCGCTGTCACTACTTTAGATGCCCTTATTCTTGAGTTGGCAAAAGAAGGTAGAGAGTTAAATTGGTCTTAGAACTTCCATAAGAAGGCAGCATTTTACTGCATGAGATGATTTGTGCACAATGTTTTTTTTCTCATTTTATTTAGTGAAATAGATATGGTCTGTGTAAAATAGTTTTTTCAAACAAATGTTCATATACATTTTCTTTCTACCTCCTGCTATAGAATTCGGAGCTGTATCTACTGTTTGTTAACATTTTCTAATAGCTGAATAAGTTTATAGTTTTAGTAAACTCTTGACTATGCAGTAATATTCTTTTCTCTATAGAGCTCATCTCATATCAATGTTTCCTTTAAGTACAACTTTTTTTCACAGTACTCTTTGTGCAAAACTTGAACTCAGATGACCAGAATGTAGTTCTAAAAGCCTTGAAGCGAGTACCAGAGAGCTGCATGCAAAAGCAAGCGTTCAAGACTTTAAGCCTTTTACTCACTAATGGAAACAGCAGAGTCATCAATGCTGTGTCCTCGTTCCTTAGAACCTTCTCTGAGCAGCAACAGTTTAGGGAGAGGGTAAGTTAGGTGTTTTTTATATCTAGTTACCTTCAATTTAGCATTCTAAAAATTCTAGGAAGTAGTTTTTGTTGGTTATTTTGTTATTGGTAATGCATACTGCTTATTTCTTTAGAGGAAGATAGTAAAGAAGGAAATCTACATCTAGAGGAGAGTAATGCTGGGTACACACTATGCGATAATACATTGGCGGGTGTGTCCAGACAATATGGTTGTGAACAACGTCGTTCAGACATCACATCGGCCCTGCAGCACAGACGATGCCGATATCTTGGAGATATATCAGTGTATCTGGCTGTGTATACAGGTGACCTACCGACCACTCGTGCACTTGCTGCAGAGACCACCGGTAACTGACATCTCAACTGGGCGGGTGAATTTAAATTCCCGCCCAGTTGTGATGTTAGCACAGACACATTGAGTGGCAGATTGGTAACTGTGTATTAGATTACCATGCAGCCGCTCGGTTGGCGGATTCCTAGGCCGGCGGACAAGTCGCCCAGGTGTGTACCCAGCATTTGGAAGCCCCTTCATTAGGAAGTTTCCACTAAATGTATTTAAAAAAACACCATGACTCCAAATAGAATTCCTCATCTTCAATGTTCTCCATTTCTTTTCAGAACAATTAGGTTGGTTATTAAGCGAAATAAATAAATAAAACATAGTTACATTTTGCACACTTTAATATGTTGTACAGATGTGTCCACGTACATCTTACTTCCTTTCGCGTTAAACAGTCCTTCTACGTTAGTTGCGCCATGCACTTTTCGTATGTCTTTTTACCTTCAAAAGCATCTCATTCACAAAGTGATGCGAATAGACCGCACAAGAAGCTTCTGCTGATTAAACTTATATGCGGTATGCCTATATTCTGTGTGCGACTGCGGGTGTATGCCACGTTAGTCTCACAGTTGCTGACACTGTAACGTAGCACTTCTCATGCAGATACACCCGCAGTTGCACACAGAATATAGGCATACCGCATATAATTTTAATCAGCAGAAGCTTCTTGTGTGTTTTATTCCCAACACTTTGTGAATAAGACGCATTTGAGGGTACAAAGTTGCACAAAAAGACGCCTTGCGCTACCTAGTCCCAAGGCGCTCACGCGTTATGTTTAACGCGACTTGTAGCACGCGGAGGTAAGATGTATGTGGACATATCTGTAGTTATCACTTTGTGTTTCTTATCTATTGCCAATGAAAATAAAATAGATCAAATTCAATATAGTATAAAATTCTCTCTCATCTGAGAAAATTAAGTTCACTTACAGTAGATTTAGGGATAAAAACAATATACTGGGGTGACAGGGCGTATCTACAGTGTGGGGAGTAGGGTCAACCCTTTCAGAGGGCTCCTTGACATGTGGTCGTGTCTACTGCATGCTTCCCTGCTGGACCTATGGTCGACAGACTTCTGAACTGGGATGCCATGTTGGAGGTGATAAGGGGTGCTCCCACTTTGCGGTGTCCCGCACTGGTGAGGAGAATGGGTGCTGACCTACCGGTAGGTGCCCAGGTCCGTTGGTGTGGGATCAGTTCTTCTCAAAGTCCAGTATGATGCCGCGGTGGGGGACGTGCACTGTTTCAGTGGCTCACGTCCGTGGATGCAGTGCAGGTGAAACCTGTGCTGTGTGCGGTGGTGTGATGAGCACATGCAGCGCTGTCGTTTGGCAGAGGCTGGGGCTGGTGTGAGTGGGGACCAGCGACCGGTTAAGCGCTGCTGCTGCCATTCAGGTGCCCGGATTGGGGCGGATGTAGATGCAGGTGAGTTCAAGATGGGTAGACACCCCAGACACCTACCCATCCAGTCCTAGGTACTGAATACAGTGCTATACTTCCTAACACTCCTAAATATTTGTGTTATAGGCTCTTGTGTGTTTCTTGGAGCAGCTGGAAGATGAAGATGTAAATATGCGAGTTGCTGGTTGTGCAGCACTTGGGTGTTTAAAGGTAAGCAGTAACCTGAAGAAATATATAATCCACATTCTTCAATATATGGGCCTCATTTACTAACAAGTTTTATCACCAAAACAAGTGATAAATTTCACTGTGTATGATAAATGGTGCTCCAGCCAATCAGCTCCCAACTGTCAACTTTTAGAAAAATGACAGTTAGGAGGTGATTGGCTGGAGCACCATTTATCATACACCGTGAAATTATCACTCGTTTTGGTGATAAAACTTGTTAGTAAATGTAGGCCTAGATGTTTAGCTATGTAATTCAGAAGAACATGCCTTCATATTTGCTTCTGGCAGCTCCTCTATTGACTAGGCTGTGTATACTAAATAAAGCTTGGTGAAATATGACCGAGGCATAACGCGATCAGACGAAAGTAAGCTACGGGTATAGAGGAACATTGATATAAAGAGTTATAACTTGAACTCAGATGATCTGCTCTTCACACTTTGTAGAGCAGGTATGGGCTTGGAAACCCTATGGGCTCTATTCATAAAGCAGTGAAGAGCCCTTTTTAGCTGAAATCAGGGGTCTTCTCTGCTTCGTGCAATTCATGGAACAAGTTACCGTGGAGAAGGTTATTCCTTCTCCAGCAGCGCCCCTGCTCCATTGATGAATCGCATCACTGTACGTTTGTATGGTGAGTGTGATTCATAAAGGGAACAGAAAGCTCAGCTTTCCTTTCCCCTTCTGGGGTACAGATTCACCATCTGAGGATGGCGTAATCGGTACCGTAAGCCGAACCGAGCAGGGAAGTTGCATACTTCCCTGCTATCAGTCCAGCACCCGGCACTGGCTCCGCCCCCTTTTCCCAGCGTTTTTTGCAGCACCTCTGACGTGAACTGCTGCTCTCAGGCACCGGGGCATGCGCAGTGAGAAGCAGGCATATCGGGCACCCGATATGTTTGTACTCTCACTGCGTACAAGGATCGCGGAGGGGCCGTACGTCGCCCGAAGACGCCGGATAGGTAAGTGTACATCAATAGCTTTGAAACATCACTATATATCGCATCGATGTGATGTAATTATATAGTGATATTTATCGTGAGCCACTTCATGTTCTTTATGAATAGACCCCTATGTAGGGTGTGAAGGGCAGGTGTTGGTTTGGAAACCCTATGTTAAGAGACTGGTGTTTTGGTGTATTTTAATACATTATTAAATTCTGTACACCCACAGGCCAAAGAAAGCATAGACCAACTAGTTTATCTGTGCCAAACTGACAAAGATGAAGTTAAAGAGGCTGCCAAACATAGTCTGATGCTATTTGGTAAGTATGAAAAAT
Organism: Taudactylus pleione; assembly: GCA_031769625.1. Classification (NCBI taxonomy): domain Eukaryota; kingdom Metazoa; phylum Chordata; class Amphibia; order Anura; family Myobatrachidae; genus Taudactylus; species Taudactylus pleione. The sequence continues at coordinate 1,474,582 of JAUIMM010000716.1, forward strand.
ATGAACAGTAAAATGGTGTGAGAGTCGCTATACAGGTAACTAGTTAGCAAAGACTACTTGTGTCTGTTTAACTAGGTATATAAGCATAATAATAATTACATCAACTGACCCTTATACTTCAATGGAAAATTCTTTCAGTTATATTTGTAAAGATATTGTATTTGCAGATCAGGAATTTTCAGGTGATTTGTAGAATTATTTATGATTTATAGGATTATATGTCCTTGGTGCTGCCAACAGCAACCAGACAAATTCAAATTTTTCTAGTACAATTAAGAGAATTTGGTTGCCATGGGTTACAACACCTTTTCTTCATTTACTTGTGAATATTAGTTATTATTTTTGTATTGTAGGATGAGTGAGGAATGATCACCATTCTTTTGAACAACCTTCAGTTCAGTAATGCTAAAAATAATGCCCTCACTTTGTCTAATTGTTCAGCGTAACAGCTTAATAACAGAGGGGTCTATTCATGAAGCAGAGAAGAGCCCTGTTTAGCTGAAAACAGGGCTCTTCTCTGCATCATGCCATTCATGGAGCAAGTTACCGTGGAGAAGGTTATTCCTTCTCCAGCGGCACCCCTGCTCCGTGGATGAATCTCATCACAATACTTTTGTACGGTGAGTGCAAATCATATATGAACGGAAATCTCAGCTTTCCGCTCCTCTGCTGTGTACAGATTCGCCATCTGAGGATGGCATAATCTGTACCGCAAGCAGACCAGGGAAGTTGCATACTTCCCTGCTGTCTGCCTGGCACCCGGTGCTGGCTCCGTCCCCTTTTCCCAGCGTCCTTTGCAGCAGATCTGACGTGACCTGCTGCTCTCAGATGCCACTTCATGTTCATGACTTAAGGTTCCTTGGGGAACAAAGGTCTTTAGACTAGAGATGAGCGGTTCGGATTCTGTGGAATCCGAACCGCTCCAAACATTGGGGATCCGAGTCCACCCCAACGCTGTTCAGGTGTTCCCCGTTTGACTCGGATCCTCCTTCGAGGTCGAACGGCGGCCTCCCGATGTCGGATTCGTAAGAGAATCCGACGTCAAGGCCCCACTAGTGTAGGGTAGAACGCAGTGATAGCAGTCTGCCCTACACAGAAACAAACACACAGCCGCCAGCGGCCGCTGTGTGTTTGTTATAGCAGCCAATGAGAGTCAGACAGACTCTCATTGGCTGCTGCACGGAGGTAGCCAGCTGGAGCTCACTCATGAGCTCCGTCTTCTGGCTCCCTCCGCAGCGTGTGATAGAGCAGATCGGACGGCGGCAGGAGCGGGGATTCAGGTAAGGTTTTTTTTTTTTTTTTTAATCTTTTTTGTGTGTGTGTGTGTGTAAGGGGTCATACTAATGGGGGCACACTACTAGGGGCATTACTACTGGGGGCCCTACTACTAAGGGCACTGCATAGGGGGCACCACTACTGGGGGCATTGTGTAAGGGACACTATTGCTGTGGGCATTGTGTAAGTGGCACTACTACTGTGGGCATTGTATAAGGGTCACAACTGTGGGCAGTGTGTAAAAAGGGGCACTACTGTGTCTCGTAACATAAATAATAGACACTACTTTATGGTGTAATGTGAATAAGCCCACTTTGTAAACAAGTACTGTGATTCTGCTGGCCATACCCCACTGGGTGGGTGGGAGGGCCCAAGGACAATTCCATCTTGCACTATTTTTCATTTCTGCCACTGCTGTGTGGCAATGTGCCATAGATGTGCTTTAAACTGTGGTGTTCGTGTCGCTGCGCCGCTGCTCTGTCGCTTAGTGACCAGTCAGCTCACTGCAACCTTTGGCCAATAATGGTGAAAACAATATTATAAGCTGTGAGGTGGTCTAAATTGATAGGAAATTAATGTTATTGAGGTTAATAATACTCTAGGAAGAAAAAAAAACCATTTGTGATTTTAGCTTTTTATGGTCAATTTTTGTAAAAAACCCAAATCCAAAGCCAGTCACCGCAGTTTGGCAAATACAAAGCCGGACGATGAATTAGAGCCAAATCCAAACCCGGCAAAAATGGTTCGGCGCACATCCCTAATTTAGACCCACTTTTGCTACAAATGTCGAGTAGGTACCATTTTTCCCCGGAGTCCAGCCAAAGCTCCCTTCAAGGAAAGAGATCTTCAGGCCTCCTCGAAGGGAGCCTCCAAAAATACGGTTGGAGAATAGTGCATAATATAGCCTGTCTTTCGCCTTACGAAAACTGAACAAAAATAACACACAACAAAAAGTGTGAAAAATCTATATGTTTAAAAATAGCCATAATACCTGGCCAGTTGTGCAGAAAGGAATAACTGGAGCACATAGCACTTCAGTCGTCTGGCAACCTACCTGTTCACCTTGAGTCAAAGTAGTGTTTTCCTCAGTCAGAAGGGGAATAGATAGAGTGTGAAAATAAAATAATGCCTGCACTTACAGAGCCACAAGTATAGGCATATATTGGGTAATAGCTCTGTGTATTTCTACTACACAGAGGGAGGCTCCTTCAACAGGCATCTAGAGAACACTCCATACTGGCCCTGTAGCAAAATATACACTTTATAGAATCCATACAGGGGTTTCCATTACCATAAGTTATATGTCCTAATGAAATGCATGTGCAAATAACCTAATTTAACTGCTACTTCTACCTCTCTTACACTGGCCAAATAACCTGGGTTATTGCCATGTGAACACAGGTCACGGCTCAGTGTAAAAGGGGCCAGGGTTGGATTCCCAGGTCGAGTGCCCTGGCAATCCAACCCAGGTAGCAAGCAGGGCTGAACTCGTGTAACCCTGCAGTGTGATTGGGTGACCCAGATCATCCGACCCGGTTCCTCTTCACAGCATAGGAAGACGCGGATAACCGGGCTCAGTGATGATGTCATCTCCAAGCATCGGCAGGAGCGCACCACTGCACCCGTGTGCAATGTAAATGGTGCTGACCTGGGAATAACCCAGGTCAGAGCCGCTGTCTGAAAGGAGTCTGGCCCGTACTGGAACAGTGTTCCAAACCACAGGTCAGAAAAGGGATTTTGGTGTTCAAGGGGTATTATACATGCAATAAGAAATAGAAGAGAGCGCTGGGTTCAAGTAAATAAAATGTAATCAATAAGAACCAATAAAAAATATATATAACATGGATAAAATGTAACCATAAAATAGCCTATATAATATCTATCCACAAAATCAGGTGTGTGTGATAGCTGTGGAGATGGCTGTAATATTCAATAATGTCAAATTATCACTGTAAGCTTCAAATTAGAAGGTTATTCTGAGCAAGCAGTCACATAGGAACAGACCATAATATCCGATTAGTAGTAGTAACCAGCAGATTTTTGGCTAGAAAATTGCGGCAAGTGAGTCCTTTGGTTAATCTCTATTCAAGCAGCTGTTAGTAGGTAAATCATACAATATCAAACCACAATATATGCAGTCAATGGGTAATTAGTAGCAGCAACCAGCAGACATTTGGTTAACGAATAGCAGCAAGTAATATTGGTTAATCTCTAGTCAAGAAGCTGTTAGTAGATAGGACATTCAATATTAAGTCAGTGCAGCAAGTTATTAAATGGATGTATTACAAGTCATGCTGCAGTTTTTAGAACAAGCTGGGTTTACCTTATACACGTTCCCATATCCCCAGTCAGCGGTGGCCAGCCACGATAATGGAGAAGTGTTGGTAGGTGGGGATAAGTCCCGGTCTTTCAAGCGCTGCTATTAGAATAATAGAGGTGAGCTGTGTTCTCACCCTTCACAAGCCGCCTTCAGCTTCCAGCAGTATGGCTGCAGTATGCTCGCTCAGTATCTGCGTGTGTCCGGATTATCAGCGTCCCAGCACTTCTTGTTATGAGTCACAGTCAACTGACGCGTTTCTCGACCTATCACGTGGGTCGATTCATCAGAGGTGTGTATATACATGCAAATGATACAGGTTTGAATAAATAGAAACATTTTACAATATTTTTAAAAGCATATTTCTTGTTACATTAGGGGGCATATTCAATTAGGTGCAAGTTTACCAAAAATCTCAAACCTGCCTGTTTTTTCCCACAGGTGTGAGCTTTTTGGTATTCAATTAGGTGCATGTTTATTTTTTTTTTATCTTCTCCAGAGCACGTCCAATTTTTCCTAAAATCCACATTTTAAGGAAATATTGTTGGCACTTGCTCTAGAATCCTTTGAACACACCCCTTTTCCCCAATGACTAATTAAGCAATTGGAGTTTCTAATTAGCTTAATTAGTCTTTAATTACTCACCTTCTGCAGCGCTGTCCTCCTCCGGTTCTTTTCTTCAGTGTCGCCAACAGCTTTCATAGACCGTCCGGGCACAGGACATGTACTACCCATAATCCTGCACCTCCTCCCCGCACACACTGCATTACCCCTCAGCTTGCTTCTCCCCGCACACACTACATTACCCCTCACCTTGCTTCTCCCCGCACACACTACATTACCCCTAACCTTGCTTCTCCTCCCCGCACACACTACCTACACTACACTACTCCTAACCCTGCACCTCCTCCCCGCACACACTACATTACCCCTAACCTTGCTTCTCCTCCCCGCATACACTACCTACACTACACTACTCCTAACCCTGCACCTCCTCCCCGCACACACTACATTACCCCTCACCTTGCTTCTCCTCCCCGCACACACTACTAACCCTGCACCTCCTCCCCGCACACACTACATTACCCCTAACCTTGCTTCTCCTCCCCGCACACACTACCTACACTACACCTAACCCTACATCTCCTCCCCGCACATACTACATTACTCCTAGCCTTGCTTCTCCTCCCCGCACACACTACCTACACTACTCCTAACCCTGCACCTCCTCCCCGCACATAATACATTACCCCTAACCTTGCTTCTCCTCCCCGTACACACTACCTACACTACTCCTAACCCTGCACCTCCTCCCCGCACACACTACATTACCCCTAAAATTGCTTCTCCTCCCCGCACACACTACCTACACTACCCTACGCCTAACCCTGCATCCCCTCCACTACATTACCCCTAACCTTGCTTCTCCTCCCCGCACACACTACCTACACTACTCCTAACCCTGCACCCGCTCCCCGCACACACTACCTGCACTACACTGCCCATAACCCTGCATCCCCTCCACTACATTACCCCTAACCTTGCTTCTCCTCCCAGCACACACTACCTACACTACACTACTCCTAACCCTGCACCCGCTCCCCGCACACACTACATTACCCCTAACCTTGCTTCTCCTCCCCACACACACTACCTGCACTACACTACTCCTAACCCCGCACCTCCTCCCCGCACACACTACATTACCCCTAACCTTGCTTCTCCTCCCCGCACACACTACCTACACTACTCCTAACCCTGCACCCCCTCCCCGCACACACTACCGCCGCTAACTTTGCACCCTTGCAGCCAGTTGGATATGCCTTCAGTGGAAACGTTAGTGTTTATGAATGTGGGGTTTTCCATATAGGCACAAGGAGAGGGTCTAATTTTTTAATATCTGAAAAATTCTTCTTAATTTATACAATTTTCTTATAGTCTTTCATGTAGCCAGAAATTAGATCAACTTTCTGTGTGAAGAAAGGGAATCCTTTAAAACCAGTAAAAACCCTATCCAGTATGCAGTTATTTTTAAGCCTTAAGAACTATTGAGAATTTTTTTTTTTTTTTAACAATCTCTGGTAAGTTATTTTGTGTCCACATGGTGCATCCAAATACATATTTGGTTCCACTTCCTTAAAGTGGGTGTGAAAACTCACAGTACATTGGATTTAGGGAAAGATCTGAAAAAGAATAAAGTATTGCTAACTGTATTTGCAAAAACCAAATTCAAATTATTATTATTCATATAATAAGTAAAATAGTCCAAATCCTTCATGGTCTCTGTCCAAATGACAATGAGATCATCAATGTATTATTTGACTTGCAGATGTTACCACATACAGCTATCTTCAAATCTTGCCATCTAGCCCAGTTTAGTGTCCTACAGCGCAACTAAGTAGCCAAGTGCCTAGTACACTATAAGCAAACGAAGACACAAATTTAAGGAAAAAGTAGCACAATAAATAGAAAAGTTGAAAATAAACTATACAATCCAGGTTAAACAAGCAAATGACAGGTCAATAAATAGCCATGCATTGTTATGTTTAACTGTGACTTTATGCCAATTCCTTTGTGACAAAGAATATGAATCCTAAGTAAGTACCTAGTACACTATTTGCGAACAAAGATGCAAAACTGAGAAAAAAAAGTATACGGCACAGGAATTGTATCATAGCCATATTGCTCAAAAGGGATAGATGTATGAGGACACATCTGTAAAAAGATTGTTGAATCAGAACACAATATTTACAAAAGCCCCTGATGAGGTTTGCCAAGCTCAGAGCCACAACTGCATATCCTATGGCTCCTCAGAAGGAAAATGCATTCTTGCATTTAAAATAATTATGAGCCCATAAAATTGTCATACATTTTTGCAGAAACATTACAAGCTTCTCAAATTAAACTTTGTCAGAAACCAAAGAACAGCCTCAATGCAGTGGCCAAATATAAAGATTTCATATCAGAAATTGTCATTCTCTGGGTATAGATACAAAATATCTTATGCCTGTGAAATCTTTAGTGAAAGATAATTTTACTATGAATGTACTGTGAGTTGTGGAGTAATAAAACAGATATTGTGAAAGTTTGGACTTTGGAGCAGTGGTTCTCAAACTCGGTCCTCAGGACCCCACACAGTTCACGTTTCCCAGGTCACCTGGTAGCTGCACAGGTGTAATCATTACTCACTGACACATTTTAAAACATTCACAAGTGGAGCTAATTATTTGTGATTCTGTGAGACCTGAAAAACATGCACTGTTAGGGGTCCTGAGGACAGAGTTTGAGAACCACTGATCTAGAGTTAATGGTTCTGTAAATTCTTATGAATTTTAAGCAACTGATGGAAGCAAGAAATTGCAGGTGTTTTAAAATGCAAAAAATCTAATTCTGCCAGTATGACAATATTCTCCTGTTGAACACATAAAAGTATGATGGACAGTTTGATAATTGAAATATACATATATAAATGTATTCCACTGTTATATAGTGCGCACTAAAAAATGCACTTGGTGCACAATAAAAGAAAATTTCCAACACTCATGCATAAAAAACTTGTTGCACAAACAAATGCAAAGCAAATTAATGCAGTATTAACTCCCAACTTGTTTAAACCGGAAATTAGGACCCCCTCCTGTATTCCAAGGGATTAAATTAAGCAGCATAAAGGTTACCAATCCGTGGAAATAAATTCTCAAGATCTCCTTTTTAGCATCCACTGTGCAGTAGTTCAGGTTATGACAGTGTTGGCTAACCTTGACACTCCAGCTGTTGTGGAACTACATAACCCAGCATGCACTGCTACAGTTTTGCTATTAGGGCATGCTAAAACTGTGGCAGGGCATGCTGGGATATATAGTTCCACAACAGCTGGAGTGTCAAGGTTAGCCAACACTGGGTTATGAGATGTTATCCACCTAAAGGGCCAAAATGCCGCAATCCAGCAATTCTACCCGGAGGGGCTGATGAAATAGTCCAAAATATATATCCAGTCAATCTTTAAAGGTAAGCATCTCAATGCGTTTTGCTGGGGTATGGTCCCCCAGCTTCCTCAGGAGTGTAAGCATAAGTGTGTGTTCACAGAATCTCTTTACGTACCCATTCGTTAATTAGAAATTACACACACATGTAACACATCAAACACGGTAAAAAATAAACCGTCCATCAAATCTATTAAAAACTAATATACAGGCAATCTTAATCCCAATAGTTTATACATATATTCATTTGTAAATAATAATCAGAGACACTAGTATTTCAAAGTTAAGCTGCAATTTCAATTTATTATCGGTGTCCCGGTCATGTGACTGGCCCGGTCACGTGTTTTCATTTCCACCAATAATAACCACGTGATCTGTCCGGTCACATGGTTAAGCCTGTACCAATAGACTTAGAGGTGTAGTAAAGCCTCCCGATCATATGTTGCTATTGTTCTTTAAGTGTTGCAAAATAGAATAATAAATACCATAACAGAGGCCAACAGAGTAATTTCAATATCGTCTTCACAGGATCTGAACAGAAATTGTTTTTATCTCTCACTGTTCCTGGGGAACATTCTCAGTTGGTTTTGCAGCAATGTTTCTCTCCAAGTAACGTCTCCGGAGGTATTACAAATTTCAGTCATCGAGAGGTGTCACCCTACTCACACAACAAATGGAAGCTCTAACAAATCTCATACATATAACCGATCACATATCTCTAAGTATCTTTAAAGTACTCTATAGGTCAAATGGATATTAATTGTAGTCCCATATATACAGTCAGGTGCATAAATATTGGGACATTGTCAGAATTTTCATATTTTGGCCTCTATTCACCACCACAATGGCTTTGAAATGAAACAAACTAGATGTGCTTTAACTGCAGACCTTCAGATTTAATTTGAGGGTAATTACATCCAAATCAGGTGAACGGTGTAAGAATTACAATGGTTTCTATATGTGCCTCCCACTTTTAAGTAATGGGACAAACTAAACAATCCTAAATCTAACTTTCACTTTTTAATACTTTGTTGCAAATCCTTTGCAGGGAATTACAGCCTTAAGTCTGGAACGCATAGACATCACCAGATGCTGGCTTTCATCCCTGGTGATGCTGTGCCAGGCCTCTACTGCAAATGTCTTCAGTTCTTGCTTGTTCTTGGGGCATTTTCCCTTCAGTTTTGTCTTCATCAAGTGAAATGCATGCTCAATCGGATTCAGGTCAGGGGATTAACTTGGTCATTGCATAACATTCCACTTTTTAGCCTTAAAAAACTCTTTGGTTGCTTTTGCAGTATGCTTCGGGTCATTGTCCATCTGCACTGTGAAGCGCCGTCCAATGAGTTCTGAAGCATTTGACTGAATGAGCATATAATATTGCCCAAAACACTTCAGAATTCATTCTGCTGCTTTTGTCACATCATCAATAAATACAAGGGAACCAGTTCCAATTGCAGCCATACATGCCCATGCCATGACACTACCACCACCATGCTTCACTGATGAGGTGGTATGTTTTGGATCATGAGCAGTTCCTTTCCTTCTCCATACTCTTCTCTTCCCATCACTCTGGTACAAGTTGATCTTTGTCTCATCTGTCCATAGGATGTTGTTCCAGAACTGTAATGGCTTTTTTAGATGTTGTTTGGGAAATGCTAATATGGTCTTCCTGTTTTTGAGGCGCACCAATGGTTTACATCTTGTGGTGAACCCTCTATATTCACTCTTGTGAAGTCTTCTCTTGATTGTTGACTTTGACACATATACACCTACCTCTTGGAGAGTGTTCTTGATTTGACCAACTGTTGTGAAGGGGTTTTTCTTCACCAGGGAAATAATTATTCTGTCATCCACCACAGTTGTTTTCCGTGGTCTTCCGGGTCTTTTGGTGTTGCTGAGCTCTCCGGTGCGTTCTTTCTTTTTAAGAATGTTCCAAACAGTTGATTTAGCCACACCTAATGTTTTTGCTATCTCTCTGATGGGTTTGTTTTGATTTCTCAGCCTATTGATGGCTTACTTCACTGATAGCTCTCATGGATCTCATATTGAAGGTCGACAGCAACTGATTCCAAATGCAAATGTCATACCTAGAATCAACTCCAGACCTTTTACCTGCTTAATTGATAATGAAATAACGAGGGAATAGCCCACACCTGTCCATGAAATAGCTTTTGAGTTGATAGTCCCATTACTTTTGGCCCCTTAAAAAGTGGGGGGCACATATATAAACCGTTGTAATTCCTAAACCGTTCACCTGATTTGCATGTAATTACCCTCAAATTAAATCTGAAAGTCTGCAGTTAAAGCACATCTTGTTTGTTTCATTTCAATACCATTGTGGTGGTGAAGAGAGGACAAAATATGAAAATTCTGACAATGTCCGAATATTTATGCATCTGACTGTAGATAGTTCCTGATGTCTTAATCTTTTTTAAATCAGATAATCTGGGATATGTTTTATAAATAATCACTATCATAAGTTATAAAGTCCCGACGGTCGCAACTTCAAATATTATTGAAATTAAAACTGCAATATCCAGTATACCTCCCTACTACACAAGATATTGAGTCTATTCCCACTCCTGGGAGTAGCGGGAATAAGTTCTAGTCCAATAGTACGGAGACAGGCAGGGTCACTATTATGCTTCATGAACCGAGTTCTTAATGTTGTAATTGTGAGGCCCACATACAACAACCCACAATCACAGGTTAGTAAATATACTATATACTTGGAGTCACAATTAATAAATTAATTCAAAAGATATTTTCCCTCCTGCTCAGGTATAACTATATCTCTGGTTTGCCTAGCCATTTGGGAACACACAGTACATTTTGGTTTACCACATCTGAAAAACCCCATTGGTTTAGAAGATAACCAATTGAAGCCTGTCAGATTCTTATTGTCTCTGTTGACCTTAAGGTGACTGGGTGCTATGACTGTTTTTAATGACTTTTTTTTTCGAAAAGTGACTATTGGTTTAGACAGTAAAAGATCCTGTAATATGTTGTCCTGTCTTAGGCTTCTATAATTTTGTGTGATTATGTCTAACTTCCCTTGAGCTGTTATTATATTTGCATATAAAGGCCATGTCCCAATTTCTCTCCCGTTCCATATTATTACATGGGGTGGTATTGGGGCATAAAAGATTCAACCGATCCATATGAAGAACCTCAGTATAAGCCTTTTTAAGTATGTAGTCTGGATATCCCCTCTGTTTAAAAGGTTCCAATATATCATTAGCTTGTATAGAGAAGGTGTCAACTGTAGTACAATTGCGCCGAAAGCACATCTATTGACCCTTCGGTATATTGCGTTTCCAGGGAGCAAAATAGGCGCTCCTATAATCTAGGTAAGCATTGGTGTTGACAGGTTTCATAAAGTTATGCTGCATACACACAAAGATTTTCTGTCCAACCATCCAACTAGTTAATTGGTTGGAATGAAAATCTGGTAAGGTATGGGAGTAACTTATGATCAGCAATTTGCTCCTAAATGCCAGAAAACAGATGAAAATGGCAGACAAGTTTGAACAAATTATTTAGATCAAACATTTAACAAACAGTTTTTGTCCATTTTCTGGCATTTGGGAGCAAATTGTTGATTGTCATTTGCTTTCATACCTTACCAGATTTTCATTCCGACCAATCAACTAGTTGGATGGTTGGACGGAAAATCTTTACGTGTGTACCCAGCCTTAGAGGTGATTATTTTATTCCCCTGATCCTCGAGGCTCACATCTAGAATATCAATCTTACTGGAATGATAAGTAAAGGTAAAATGAAGATTGTAGGAATTAGTGTTCAAAGAGGTGACAAAGGAAGTGGCAGAAGAAAGATCCCCATCCCAAATGATAAAAAGATCAATGATATAATGGCCATAGAAGACCAGGTACGCAGCCCACCCACTCCCCCACACATGGGCATCCACAAAGTCTCCCATGTATAGGTTAGCGTAGCTGGGCGCAAACGTGGTCCTCATGGCCGTTCCCATAACCTGTAAAAAATAAGTGTCGAGAAAAAGAAGAAAATTGTGTTTGAGAATGAAAAGTCATACAATGAAGTAAAAAATCCCTGTGTTGCACCCGAAGGTCGTCATCCTTCGTATGTCTCCTGGCTGTAGCCTCCACACCCTTAATGTGTGGGATGTGGGTATATAGCGCAGTGACATCAAGAGTAAGAAAGGCAAAAGATGATTTCCACTCAATGGGTTGGATGGAATTAAGAAAATGAGTGGTATCTCTAAGGTGTGACCTCAGGGTGCTAACACAGGGTTGTAAAAAGAATCCAAATAAAAGAAAGATTAGAAGTAAGAGAATTGACACCGGAAATAATCGGACGACCTGGGGGGTGAAGTGACGGATTTAAGAATTTTGGGTAAAAAAAAAAAAGTGGGGACAGTTGCAAAATGTGGATGTAAAAAATTAAACTCCGTTCTGGATATGATCCCAGAGGCAACAGCCGGATCTAATAGTGTTTCATGTCAGCCAAAAAGGTACTTGTAGGGTCCCTTGGTATAACAGAATACAAATGACTATCCCCCAATTGTCTGTGAGCCTCAGTAATATAATATGTCTTATCCATTACCATAATGCCACCTCCCTTGTCCGCCTCTTTGAAGACAAGGGAGGTGTCCTGTGTCAGTTTTCTTAGAGCCTGTTTTTCTTGTTTGGAGAATTTGCTGTTAAATTTTGCACTACCTTTTTTCTGCAGACAGTCTTGAAGTCATCCAAGGTAATTTTGTAGAATGCTTCAACACTACTACTTTTTGCTCCAATCGGGGAAAAAATTGTGATTTAAGTTTTAATCTATTTCGACTGGTATTAATATAAAAAATTATCTTCTCTATTGATTGGTTAGAATTCTCAAGACGCTGTTATTTTCCTCCCACAGGGTTTCCAAAGTGGACAACATAATGTCATCTGTACTGTCCAAGACAATAGGAATTGATTCATCCTTCTGTTTGTGTAGCTGTTTTTTAGCAAAAATTCTTTTGCGGCAGAGGGTGCGTATGGAGCGATTCAGGTCAAAATAAAGGTCAAATATGTTGGGTTCACAAGTCGGGGAAAATTTGAGGCCCTTAGTAAGTAGGGATAGTTGAGACTTATCTAACTCTTTGGAGGAGATATTAAAAACATTCTTAGTACCTATCTGATTTAAAGGTTACTTATATTTTTCCTTATTCTTTTTCCCCACTCGTCTCCTTCTGGGCTTGAACTCCTCCGTCTTTTTGGGGTCCCTCCGTGAAATCCTATTTGTTGCTTGAGATTATCTCTCTTCGTTTTTGGGCAGGAATAGGTTCAATATCTTGTGTAGCAGGGAGGTATACTGGATGTTACAGTTTAATTCGCTACATCCAGATGGCTTGAATGAGTCGATGGAATTGAACTCAGTCTTATGTTAATACCTTCTGTAGGCTAATTTGTTAAGCGATCTTTTTCGCTTTTTTTCTTTTCTCTTCTTTCTTCTTTTCTCCCTTGAGGGGGTATTATAATAAGTATACTTTGGATTATATTATTTTAATAGTATTATTTTATTTAGATTTAAATTGTTATTATTATTTTGCTCCTTTAGAGTGACCCATCTATTTATATTTCTTTATTTCTATACATTTCAATATTAATATTTGAAGTTGCGACATTCGGGACTATATAATTTATGATAGTGATTATTTATAAAATATATCCCAGATTCTCTGATTTAAAAAAGATTAAGACATAAGGAACTATCTATATATGGGACTACAAGTAATATCCATTTGACCTATAGAGTACTTTAAAGATACTTAGAGATATGTGATCGGTTATATGTAAGAGATTTGTTAGAGCTTCCATTTGTTGTGTGAGTAGGGTAACACCTCTCGATGACTGAAATTTGTAATACCTCTGGAGACGTTACTTTGAGTGAAACATTGCTGCAAAACCAACTGAGAATGTTCCCCGGGATAACAACAGTGAGAGATAAAAACACTTTCTGTTCAGATCCTGAGAAGACGCTATTGTTAATTACTCTATTGGCCACTGTTATGGTATTTATTGTTCTATTTTGCAACACTTAAAGAACAATAGCAACATATGATCGGGAGGCTTTACTACACCTCTAAGTCTATTGGTACGGGCTTAACCATGTGACCGGACAGATCAGGTGGTTGAGAGACATTCCACATACTGAATATTATTTTTGGCAATGAAACCACGTGACAAGGACCAGTCACATGATCGGGACACCGATAATGAATTGAAATTGTAGCTTAACTTTGAAATATTAGCAAGTGTCTCTGATTATTATTTACTAATGAATATATGTATAAACTATTGGGATTAAATAAGATTGCCTTTATATTAGTTTTTAATAGATTTGATGGACGGTTTCTTTGTTACTGTGTTTGAATTGTTACATGTGTGTGTGATTTCTAATTAACGAATGGGTACGTAAAGAGATTCTGGGAACACACACTTATGCTTACACTCCTGAGGAAGCTGGGGGACCATACCCCAGCGAAACGCATTGAGATGCTTACCTTTAAACTCCAAAGATTGACTGGATATATATTTTGGACTATTTCATCAGCCCTTCCGGGTAGAATTGCTGGATTGCGGCATTTTGGACCTTTAGGTGGATAACATCTCATAACCTGAACTACTGCACAGTGGATGCTAAAAATTAGATCTTGAGAACTTATTTCCACGGATTGGTAACCTTATGCTGCTTAATTTAATCCCTTGGACATACAGGAGGGGGTCCTCATTTCCAGTTTAAACAAGTTCGCAGTTAATACTGCATTAATTTGCTTTGCATTTGTTTGTGCAACAAGTTTTTTGGATTCTGATTCTTTTATTTAGATGTATTTATGCATGTTGGAAATTTTCTTATTGTGCACCAAGTGCATTGTTTAGTGCGCACTATATAATAACTGAAAAATACATATAAAAATGTATTCCAATATCAAACCGTCCATCATACTTTTATGTGTTTAGCGCTGGTCTCTATAATATTTATCTTGTGACTATTATCAGGGACTGACTATCCCTTTTGCCAGCTGCTTGATTAACAGGTCGTTGGTATATTCTTGTATATTTTTATTCTCCCGTTGATCTCTTTCTAAAAGTATCATTTAAGTGACCTTTACAAACTTCCATGGGATATTTCTTTTTTTATTTATTTTCATTAGATTTTATAAGTATATTTATCAGACAATATAATATAACATTCCTTATGGTAATGATCACTAGCTAGCCAAATGTGAACGTTAGAAGACATGAAGGAAATTGATTTTACATGTTAGCAAGAATCTAAGGCAGCACATAGAGGGAAATCGCCTTCTCCTGAAGCCGGGACTGGGAAGTCACATAACCGACATATATTGAAAAAGTAGACCACCTTCTATCTAAAGGTAAAACAATCACATTGTTGGCTGACAAATGTAGTGATTACAAGTAATCAACCAGACTCTGTTCCCACCTGTCAGTTGTTTTATGCCCATTTATAGGTAGCAGACATCTCTTACAGCAGAGAGAAAATACGGTTCTCTGTGGGCTACAATAATGTTATCAGAACGACAAGTCATCCCTCCACTTTTATTTTCCTGAGCCTGGCTCAGAGAAGTGCCAATGAAGTTATAACCCGAGTCAGTTGCTATGCTTGGGCTAAGGCATCTACTGCAAATGAGCACTTCTTATTTTAAAGATAAAATACTTGTTCATTTAGGTCTCATTACATCCATTTCAGTTGGAAAGAGGATACAGTGAAATTTGTACTCGATTCTTCAAATACGTAGATCCGGTAACCATTAGACATAAACTTCGGGAGGTAGTCACCCCTAATTTTGCCTAATGTCATCTGACACTTTTTTTCTTTCTTTCTTTTTATCTTGATTTGGGTTTTTATACAGATTGGATGAGAGAGGAAAGACTTGTCTTAAGGCAAAATCCACCATTTTATTTGGTACTAACAAACTGTTTAGTGAAATCCTACATTTTGGTTTAATGGGTAAAACCTTTTGAGTCCTCTAAGGACAGGATGCTGATTTGAAAGTCTCAAGCTCAGATCTTTGGGCACCCAGTTAGTCTGGAATAAGGATGGTGGAGGGTCAGGGATTCTGTGGTATATCTGCTTCCAATAGTGCTTCATTTTCAGGAATCTGAAGTAATATTTTGCCAATCTGACAGAAATGAACAAAGTCACCTACCACCTTTGTGAAAAGGTTTGAGAGGGTATTTATTTTCTAGGTGATTTTATATTCGCTGAACATATCAATGCATAACTGCCCAAATATTGCCAGAATATGTCCATTTTCAAATATACAGCAAACCTCCATTGCAATTTTTCATCAGGTCACAGTCTGTAGTAATGGTAGATCTAATGCTGCCTCTATTTTGGAACACGAGGCCCTTAGAAAGCCTATACAGTACCATCATTAACTGGAATTGTGGCCTTTTAAGAGGATAATCCTCTATAGTTGAATCTTTCTGCTTAAATTAAAATAGGAATGATCTTAAAAAATGTTTTTTGAACTAAGGAAACCTTGTGATCATCTTATTTGTATCCAGGAACATTAGATCTGAAGCATGAATTACTGTAATGTGGCATTCTGCATGTTCTTCTGGAACTAGCTAAGGGAAATCTTCATTAAGGATTGGACATGTTTAAGACATTCTTGATCAGATTGTTGCTTTAGTCATTAGACATGGGAAAAACACAAATAACTAAGGCAGGAGTTTGCTTACACTTGAGATTTGTTTTGTTTGTTTTTTCTACAATTTATACTATAAAATAATTTAGAGACAAATCTCCCAAGTTTAAAAAATGTATGGGAAAAATTGCATAGACCAGCTGAAGTAAATTCAATCTACCGCAGTATAGCCCAGTCCAGGTTATCAACTGGGAAACATGACATACATATGGAGAAGCTGCCAGCCCCAAGTAACAATGTGCCAGAATTTGTGCATGCCTATGCCATTGCACATTGCCTGCAAAAGTGACACCCGCCAATTATGTATTCTGTAGAATCTGGCCTCTACGTAACAGCGCACCCAGGACCGGTTCTGGAAGAGGACCAAATGGTTAGGGATGGACCTCAGAAATAACTCTCCAGGTAAGGAGATCAAATGCACAATGTCTGTTGCTCAGACTCTAAAGGGATACAAGCCTTCCTAATCCCCTATAAGAAACTAGCTAATGAGGTGCTGGAACTCCTATGAGTATCCCTGCTGGCCGTGGAAGAAAAACCCAAAAGATGACACAGTCCTCCCAGGGAAAAGTTACAAGTACTGTAACTTTCTGGCATGTACTCATGGGGAAGGGACAATATCTGAGTGTCCTTCTAGAAAACATGAAGCTATAAACACACACATTTCAAAATTGTTAGAAAGAGAACATCAGATAAAGTAAAAACCCTTGCAATTAAAGGAACCTAACTGATTTTAACCCAGCTGCAAGAACTTTGTTAAAGATTATGAAAAACATTCCCCAAAGGCAGGGCTGCCATTAGGAATCGTGGGGCTTTTACAAGTCAGGACCACCCCAAGGCCCAGTGGGTGTAAAGGTTTTGTGTGGATTGCTGCATGATTTAACGAAGATGACTTGTGCTCATCTACCATTCTTAGGTTTAATTATGGACTTGGTTGTGCTTCTGATTGCCAGCCAATGGCCATAGTTCTACCTACAACATCCATAAGATGAGGGAGAAGTTGAAGACAAGGGGGTAGAAAGGTGTGGTACAAGAAGAAAGTGAATGGTGGGGGTAATTAAGAGAAGTAGTCTGTTAAAAGATGGGAGGATGAGAAACATAGAATAATGTGACAAAGGTGAACAAAGAAAGTGATAGCTTGGATGCACTTTTGGGCAGTGGAGGGCGGCAGAGTCACACATGGAGAAGTGGGGCACAGACACCCATTGGAGGGTGCAGAGGCACAAGTGGAGTAGAGTCGGTTGGCAGAGGCACTCGTGGACAAGAGTAGGGAGGAGTAGAGGCACTCATCAAGGAGTGGTGAGGGAACAGGCACACCTGGAGAGTGGAGGTTGTGCAGAGGCATACATGTGGAGTGGAGGGGTCAGAGGTTCATATATACCCCTTTTCCACTAAAGTCCCAGGTATGACCCAGGATTTGGAACACTGTTCCAAATCCCTTTTACAGTGTGGCACTGGCCCGGGTGATTCCCGGGTCAGTGCCGTTCAATCCTGCTAGCTAGCAGGATTGAATTGCCGGGAAAACTGGACCCAGTTTAACAGTTTCCACTGACAAAAATCCCAGGTGGAAGCGCGTTCACGTGCAATAATCTGGAATTTTCAGGTCAATGGAAAAGGGGTATTACTAAGCTACAGACTGAAGACCTAGGTGGAGACATAAACTGACACACAGGGTGGTAGGGAGGGAGCATAGAACTGCAGATACAGTGGGTGAGATCCCTGTTCTACTTCGTGCTAAATGCTTACTGGGCTGTGTTCCTGTCTGGTTTACAGATTTTCCAGGCCATTGAGGAAGCCGAGAATGGAGGAAAGTAGTGGAGGGGGTGGAGACATAGTGAGCATTAGAGATATTGCGCTGCCTCTAAAGTTGAGCACGCTTCAGGTATGGCAGGAACCATAAACAAGGGGGGGTCCGGTGCATCCCCCTTAATATATATCCTCCAACGTCAATAATCCAGACAGCAGTGCTTCTCATTCACAGGTCTGCTGGGATAATCAGCGCGGGTCCCAATCATCATTTTGGGCCTCTTGCTTCTGTATTCCCTATATACTCATGATGGCAGTCCTGCCTAAAGGACTTTTTCAACCCCCAGATGTCATTAACTAATACTAGAAGTAAGTTGTTCCTTTTGAGCTGTCACACAAGCATTTACAATAATGCACTTTGAGAGCTCACCAAGTGTAAGTCTCTCAGGGACCTCTTCTAGACGATAAGCAGAGCCTAGGAAATGTAGCTCCCTATCATCTACCCAGGCCTGGCATCTGCTATTCATGTGCATTGGTTGATAAATTTGAGCTTTGCATTCCAGGTGCCTGTTACATCGGTGATCCCAACCATATTGTCCCCCACTAGGGAACCAAGAGACTAACTGAACACAATTATTGCAAAAAATGCAAAAATTTAGGATTTTGCCCATGTTTCTGGAAAAGAGTGTAAAATAATGTATTTTGTATTTAGGCTCTAACATTATAATAAACCATGATTGTACAACTAAAATCTGTACATACATTGAGTTTTAGGCTACATTAGCAGATCTACGGGTACAGGCACCACTGAAAAGTACCTACTTAATAACAGGACAGCTGGGGTGGTCGCTTTGGAGCCACCACACAGTGACATTCAAGGCGGATTGGCTGGATGATCATCAAGCAGATAACTCAATGGAAGTAAAACTGCTGATGTAAGAACAGGTCCATACTATAGTAAATACAAATGGGAACCGGTTTGTGGCCTGCTGTGAATGCTCTCTACAGTGTACTTTAGATCTAGTACTGTATGCTACGTGATTGTTCATGTAACACCCACTGAAACAGTAGGTGGATTGATACATTGCTGTGTTTGATATTTTAGTGAGGAGAGGGATACAGCTGTGTGATTTGTCATGTCCGAGAAAGAGGGGCAGAGTGAGAGACAGAGCTGTAGTGATTACTGGCAGTGAGAACAGTGTGGACAACTCAATCGGAGCCCCAGGAAAAAGAGGAGTTGCTGGGGTCCCCTGGCACCCTAAATTGTTCGAGAGGAGGAATCACCCCAAATTATTTAGTGAGGGGTAGAAATACCATACAAAGCAAGGGCAATGACCCCATATATGACGAGGAGAGAATTGGCCATGAATAGAGCATGGGGTCAATTATATATATATATATATATACACACACAGTACTAGTCAAAAGTTTGCACACACCTCATTCAATGGTTTTTTATTATTTAACTTATTTTCAACATAGTAGATTAATACTGAAGACATTATAACTATAAAAGAACACATATGGAATTATGTTGTAAACAAATAAGTGTTAAACATATCAAAATATGTTTTATATTTTAGATTTCTCAAAGTAGCCCCCTTTTGCTTGGATGACAGCTTTGCACACTCTTGGCATTCTCTCCATCAGCTTCATTAGGTAGTCTCCTGGAATGGTTTTCCAACAGTCTTGAAGGAGTTCCCAGAGGTACTGAGCACTTGTTGGCTGCTTTTCCTTCACTCTGCAGTCCAACTCATCCCAAATCAGCTCAATTGGGTTTAGGTCGGGTGATTGTGGAGGCCAGGTCATCTGACGCAGCACTCCATCACTTTCCTTCTTGGTCAAGTAGCCCTTACATAGCCTTGAGGTGTTTGTTGGTTCATTGTCTTGTTGAAAAACAAATGATGGCCCCAGTAAGCGCAAACCATATGGGATGGCATGGCGCTGCAGAATGCTGTGGTAGCCATGCTGGTTAAGTGTGCCTTGAATTTTGAATAAATCACCAACAGTATCACCAGCAAAGCACCCACACACCATCACACTTCCTCCACCATGCTTCACAGTGGGAACTACACATGCAGAAACCATCCGCTCACCTTCTCTGCGTCTCACAAAGACACAGTGGTTGGAACCAAAAATCTCAAATTTGGACTCATCAGACCAAAGTACAGATTTCCACTGGTGTAATGTCCATTCCTTGTGTTTCTTGACCCAAATAATTCTCTTCTTCTTGTTGTTCATCCTCAGTAGTGGCTTCTTCGCAGCAATACGACCATGAAGGCCTGATTCACGCAGTCTCCTCTGAACAGTTTATGTTGAGATTTGTCTGCTTCTTGAACTCTGTGAAGACTTTTTGTGGTCTCTAATCTGAGGTGCTGTTAAGTAGCGGGTTCTGAGGCTGGTAACTCTAATGAACTTATCCTCTGCAGCAGAGGTAACTCTTGGTCTTCCTTTCCTGGGGCGGTCCTCATGAGAGCCAGTTTCATCATAGCATTTGATGGTTTTTGCAACTGCAGTCTAATGTTATTCATATGACTTTATTTTATACACTTGTTGGAAAATTCAGATTGTATATTGTGCTTATTAAATTTGTTTAACACACAGTAATTATTTATATATTTATGCATGTCATTTTTTGGCAATTCAATACCGCAAATTTGCGCCGTATGCTCTAAAAAGCCATTTTTTAGTTTCTTATTGATAGTTTTCCTGGGGGGACTACTCCTATTGTATGTGTGTGTATATGTATGTGTGTATATATATATATATATATATATATATATATTCTTGTTTATTGATCTTGATTAGAAGTGATTGGGATTGGTTTTAGGTAGCGCCCATCAATTGTCCTTTTTTTTTTTTTTTTACACACTCTATTCCTTCCATTGGAGATGTATCAAACCTTATAAAAAGTGAAGTTACCCATAGCAACCAATTACGGTAGCTTTTGTTTATCATTTTATAGAATGTACTTTTATAAATGTTGGCTACAAGCTTATTGGTTGCTAGTAGCAACTTCGTCAATTGTTCACTTCCCCACTCTTTTGAAGATTTAATACTTTCCCGACAGAGTAAAGCGATGCAGATCTGTGATAAAGATAAATAAAAATCAGCTAGGCAGACTTATGTACAGTAAAGCCCTACAAGGAGTGCTGCAGAGTGACAGTGAGAAGTAGCTCAGAGTAACTTGTGGAGAGTAGTAACTGTATATGAGTTGAGTTCATTGCTAGTGTCTGTAAATGTGAAGACCATGGAGAGCCTGATAAAAGTAGGGTAATATATTTAGGAGAGGAGAAGGAGTTGTACAAGTTATTCCTTTAGCATATTGCAACCAAGTTTTGTGCTGAAGGAGTCATTTAATAAAGAGAACATATTATGGAATAGAGATGGTCTGGTGCCCAACTTATTTTATTTGCACCTCACAACCACCATGTAACCTCATTTGTGTCCATGCGAGAATAAACTTTGCTGTAAAGCCTGCATGTCCCTAATTGCCCACACCCATTAGCTAGCCAATGTGGGAGAATGCATTAGAGCGGACGTGAGCTGTTGAATTATTCAACTTATACCAGCTACACTGTGACATTCACCAAAGGGTTCAACAAATGATTCTGCAGTCACTAGTGCTTAGACCTATGTACCATATACTGTTTTGAGTATATCAGTCTGTGTAAAATGTGCACTGACATGAATTGCATATTCTCAATATAGAACCTATACATTTCCAGCACTGGGCCTGACTCGGCTATTTATATTCATGTAATCGCAGCTGCTGTGCAAAATAAGCTGATGCATGCAGCAGTCTGGAAATGTATTGAGACGCCCAGCGGCGGCTTCACAGATCCGTGCAGCACCGAACGCAGATTATTCAATGTTAGCAGTCCTGAGTGAGACTATGGTAGCGCAGAATGGCTGCGGGAGCTGAGACTAGCTCCATAATTTCTGTGTACAGGATCACAGATGTAGGCAGTAGTGCGCCCCGAAAACAGTAATGACATGCCTGTGTTTTTGCCGCCACCCCCGTTACTTCCTACAATCCAGCCTCCGTCTGTCAATCACTTGCAAATAAATTTTTACTACAACCATAGTCCCATTTGATCCCAATTCAATTGCGTGTGCACAGTGGGGCTAAGACGCATGCACAGTCAGCCGACAATCGCTCAACTAAATAAACATTTACATTGTTTACATATCTGAACCAGACCCACTATAGGGTACATCCAGGGGCGTAGAGAGCAACCGAGTCCCGGTAAAGAGGGGTCGTGGCCACGCCTCCTTGAAAGAAAAAAAAAATAATTTTGCAGCGCCGCTTCTGTGAGCCCCTCAGCCCGGTGCAAAGCCAGAGGGGGGAGCGATCGCTCCCCCCCCTCAGGTATAGGAGATTGCTGTCCAAAGCAATCTCCCACTGCATCCCAGCTCATGCTGTGTACTGGGAGGGAGTGGGGGGGGGTTTGCGCCGGGCCCCTCTGGAAGCCCGGGTAAATTGTACCCGCTCCCCCCCCCCCCTCTCGGCACCCCTGGGTACATCCATGAGATGTATCTAATTGAAAATTTCTTTCATCTACTTTGGGAGGCACCGGTAACCTTGGGTTTATAGAGGGCGCCAGTGCTGTTTTTGTTCTAACTCATCCACCAATAGATGCTCATTTTTAGTTTTAGTGCTCATGGAATAGGGCACCATTTCTTTTGACAGCCCAGGCAGCAAGTTTTCATGTATTGTATCTCACTTTCTTTCTCCACAAGAAGCAGTTTTCTGTTTAGTAAAGAAAAGCATTTATGTGCTGTATATATTTTTTCTTTTCTGCAGGAGAAGATGGGAAAGTTGCATGTCGACATTTAGAGGAAACGCTGGGGAGTTTGCCACGAATCTTTGCACCTGGAGCCATGGCAAGCACAGCATTCTAAAGTCATAAGAAACTTCTTTTTACTGCTTTGCAATCAATGAAGGCCTATGGTCTTCCCGTTTTTTATACAGGTGTTTCAAGATATGAGTGAACTTACATGACAGTATTAATCATTTCCTTCACTGCGGAGTGGTCTGATGGAGACTGCCTATCTGATTGAGAGCTTTACCAAACCAACTTGGATGACCTACCTCTGACAACTGCAATGTCTAGCAGAGCATAAAAGGACACTGAGCAAGAAAAGATGCTTGATGAGTGTTGAGAGGAATTATCCTTAATGCTCCATCATTTGGGAGGGAGGAAACTAATGCAGTCAGAGGTATTCCTATGGAGAATGACTCATGCCCAGTAACAACTGCAACAGATATTTAAGTGTAGTATGTTACTAACACATGTAATACTGCTGTCTCGTAACTGTCAGAATTTGCCACACGTCTGCATTGCATTATTCTTGTAACCTCATTTGAAATTTATCCCACAGTATAAGTGGCCTTTGATATTTTTGTAAAGAATACCACTAGTTCTTGTTCTGTGGACTTACTATTTTATTTCTTAATTATTGTTTTTAATGTTAAATTTTAAAGGCAGAGGAGAGATCCTTTCAAATCACTCTGTTTTTTGTCTCTGCTTGTAACGGGTGGAATTTATATCAATAAATGGCCATTTGGTGATTTAGATTTGATCAACAAAACAAACCAAGTGGCTAAACAAATGTCACTGCCATTTCAAAATGGAAATTCTGCAATATCTTCGTTAACAGAAAGTAGAATTAAATATGATGACAAATTTCTCTTAGGACAACACTATGGTAAATATGTAATTTAGTTCTTCAGTTGCAAATCTCTAGAAGTTTTATGTTTTTGTCTATACTACTGACCTAGTAATTTTTCATTTGACCAACCTGCTTGAGTTTAAAGGCAAATACATTGGGAACATCAAACATTTAATACAAGGACTGCTCTATACGAAGAAGGATGGGTACTACCAATGAGCTCTGACTTTTATTAACACTATCTATATATATATATATATATATATATATATATATATATATATATCGAGAGAGATGACACTAAGTATCTGACCTTTCTGCATTATTTTCTCTTTAGCATTTTTTTATTACCTAAATCACAGGTTCTCAGACTCTGTCCTCAGGACCCCTAACAGTGCATGTTTTTCAGGTCTCCTCACAGAATTACAAGTGAAATCGTTAGCTCCACTTGTGAATGTTTTAAAATGTGTCAGTGAGTAATGAACATACCTGTGCACCTGCTAGGTAACCTGGAAAACGTGACCTGTGTGGGGCCCTGAGGACCGAGTTTGAGTCACCACTGACCTAACTAATGTAAATTCAACCTGTCTTCCCCATGGCTTATTTTAGGGCATTTTGCGTGAAATTATCAATATTTGCCTTTGCAACAGTGTACATTTTATATCTTTTATACTGTATTTTACCATGATGTTATATCAAGCCGTATGTTAAGTTTGTAGCCATTTACTTACAGCCGTTTTCTTCATAATGGACATTTGCAGCCATTTATCCTGTTTGCTCAATAATATGATGTGGTCTAGAGCCTGGGATTTCAGGGGTCAGAATGTCGGCGCCGGAATCCCGGCACTAGTCAGAATACCGGTGCTGGGATCCCAAAGGTTAGTACTGAGGTTAGGCATTAAGGGGAGATGTTTAGGGGAGAGGGAGGTTAGGTTTAGGCATCGGAGAGGGAGGGTAGGGGCAGGGTGAGGGTTAGGGTACCGACCAACAAAGTGTCGGTATTCGAAGCCTGTCAGGATGTCGGTGTTGAGATTCTGACCGCCTGTATCCTGAACACTGGCATCTCATATATATTCCCTTTCACACCTAGGAGCATATCCAATTAGGCACCAGTTTTCCCACTGGGAAAGCTCCAGGTTTAATGCCCAGAGCCTCATCCCAGCTGTAAAACCTCTGGTAAAGTGCGGAAACCTGCGGATTCCGGGTAAAATACAGATTCTATTAGGTTTCCCCGTGCGTTATTTAGCAGAAATTAAATTTTTCCGCTGACTTTTCCTCACCGCTCCTGAGACTGCGAGGAAGACACCATACTTGCCTACTTTTGAAAACTAGTTTCAGGCAGATTACAGATGGCAGTAGAAAGTGCTGTTGAAAGGGCGTGGTCTGCTCTGCCCAAAGGGCGTGTCTAGCTCCACCTATGGGCGTATATACGCCTATAAGCTGACACCCTAGCTCTCCCACTGACATTTGTATATCTCTGCCCTGCCACATTGACATTAATGCCCGATCTCCCCATCACATTCACATTAGATTCACCTCCACACACATTCACATTTAAAGATCACCACACAGTCACATTAATAGATCCTCTCCATACATACACACACCGCACCCGCACTCCTGACTTCCTGCACCTGTGTCCCATGGTGAGTACGCCCCTGTGTTTTGACGCAGTCAATCTCAGGCTGCCCACTATGCATGTGCACTCGGGATTTTTATACGGGGCAATAGGGAAACCGGGGGATTCAGGCTACTTTGCAGATTAGCAGAAGCTCCGACCTTAATTCGGGAGGCAACTCTGGATGCACCCTCTAGTAATTAACACGTAGGGTATCAGCCATTAATTTAATTGGTCAGTGGGGACAATTAGCCACAGGGTTTATATACCCTCTATTCTTAAGATGAGTATAAGAAAAATAAAACGCATATTTACATTAAATGTACCAATATCTTCAGGTCAACAGACATAAGACAAACCGATAACAGATTAGAATAATACAAACATAAATAAATTATAAATTCCAAGGTCTCTAAATATGAAACATTCTCTACGAACATTATAGCCTTTTCTGACTATTTTCACTGGTTTTAATTTGAATTATGACACGTTTTAATTTTCTTTTTCTCTTTCATCTTGCGCATCTTTTTTTTTAACTTATATTTTACTTCAGCATATTATATCTTTTTTGTTTGTTTCGTGGGATGGTGTAGCAATTACTTATCTCATATTTGGAATATAAGAAACAAGCTGTACAAGTTTGTTGCACAACATAGGAGGGGTCAGAGGTTGTGACAGAGGGTTAGAGGTATGAGGAATTAACAGAGTACAATTTGAAGCATCATAAGCTAAGCTCTAGATAAAAAAAACAAAGTAACGTGCAGTATATGTACTAATTCTGACACTAATTTTTGGAAGTTTATAGGATGTTAAAATCAGAACAGATCCGATGCACTGACTTTTTTAATACAATCTAATGGTTATTATGACCTATATTGTTTAACTTTGTCCGTTATATATTTATTTGTATATCTCATTGCTGAGGCTGTAACTGTTGGCAGAGGGATTCATATTACATTTTTCACTTATGTTGACATTATAGGTCCTGTATGGGTTTCACTAGAACATAACACAAAGTGCGAATCACAAAATACAGGCTATTAAAGAGTTGAACTTTTGCCCATTTGCATGGATCTGCACTGCACATACCTCAGAAATGGGCAATGCAGAGTCAGACACATTTTGATCTCATCTACTTACATCCAAAAAGAGGTGGAACCGGGGTGTGAGGACCTTCTCTGTGTAGACCATGTTCAGTGAGAGCGTGCTCATGCAAATGTAGGCTATGCAGACATTGATGTTCGTAGAGTTCTCCTTTTGGGAGGCATATCTTTTGCACACAGTATATGGCAGGTGCAAATGCACCCTACTGACAAGGTAGCATCACGAGATACATGAATCTCTGCATATGACCGAATATACACATTTGTTTTCAGTACACGTTTCTTTTGCGCAAAGGCATGTTTTACTTCCAACTCTACATCGGGCCCTCAGTGTTTCAGCATTGCACCATTTCTGCTGGATATTGTAAAGATAGCACATATCAAAGTTTCCAGGACTACAAAGTGCAATGGTATTTGTATATTCACAATGTATCCCAAAGAAAGTATAGCACTAGGCTTGATCTCTACCACATCAGAGGACGTGGTACTAATTCAGTCTGTTTGCAGGGTGAAAATGCTGTGCACTCTCCCAGAAAGGGAACCACTCCCTAAAACGTGCCTTTCATCACATTTAAGTAATCTCATTCAAAAACTAGACTTCTTTTTGCAGGATATGTGGGTGAACAGCTTTGCATACACTAAGCACAGTGCACCCCTATCCAGATCCTCCATCAGATGCCACCATTTGGCCTGCAAATTCATGTGTTTACCTGTTTATACAGCTTGATTTGTGAAATAGGTGCATGTCACAATACAGCATTTGCACTGCACTTTCACTTCTGTAAATTTTCAGTCGTAATAAAATTTCCCCAAGTGTCCTGATGTCTGCAGTTTTTCTTTTATATGTGTTAACATGTGACTTAATTTCTGCACATATGACTAAATGCCATTATTCGTATGTATCTGGCACGACACAATATAATGGCAGCAGATTGTTGTCACTAGCATCTAGCAAGCCTCATTCAAAATAAATTAGTACAGATTTGTGTGAATTAAAGTGACCACACAAAGAGAAACGTTAGAGTAGTTAGCCCGTGATCACATGTATACAACATCTGAGGTCTGTTACCATCTGCATTTTGAGCATGGAACTACTGATATCTGGCCAGATTTCACTCATTCTGCTTCATATTTGGTGGTCTGTGGAGCCCTGTACATGCAGTGATTTTGGATCAGTTTCTTGAGCCAAGCCATGTGATAGAACTACTACAGGTGGCCAACTCCCTATTTCTTGATTGGGGTCATCTAGTAAGTTATCAATGAAGAGTAGACACTACCCATATATAATATACTTCCCAACTGTCAGTATAATCACCATTATCAGGACTTTGTCCGGACTCTGGTACGGTTGGGAGGTATGTCTCCCACTATTAGATTCCCTTTCAATGCTACATGTGGCATTTAAGGGATATTTTTAGGGGAGTGATGAGCAGACCTACTGTTTGGTAACACCATGCCCCCCCTTCATAAAACACGATACAGCCAGACCTCGTTTGGCCTTGTCCCAATTTAGAATATCACAATATTGGGAGGTTTACCAGTCTTTTGATTATGTGGACTCCTTCACTGATAAGATATCATTGGTTATTTCATGTGTTTAACATTGTGTCTCCCTAAACCAGGGGTGGGGAACCTTTTTTCTGCCAAGGGCCATTTTGATATATATAACATTATTTGTGGGCCTGGAGCAGGCCACGCCCCCTCCATGTGATGTCGCACAGGGGTGGGGCAACAATCGCCTGTGATTACAGCAATACACGAAGCATACTGAGGATGCTCCAGGGAGCTGTAAGGGCAGTGGTGTGACCATCTGAAGCGTCCTAAGGATGCTCCAGGCGGCGCTGCTGCATAGGTTCTGGCTGCAGATTGCCATTCTAGGCACCCAGATGAGGCTAGCAGAAAAAAGCTCGGAGGGTCAGACCATTCCGGGGGCCTTATACGGCCCCCGGGCCTGAGGTTTCCCATCCCTGCCCTAAATGATTGGGACTGCACATAATTAAAACATGTCTTATGGCTAAAAGTCTAGAACTAAAAAAGCAAAGCCTACTATAAGGGAATGTAGATCTCTTAATTGGTTATACCCATTTTGTATTAGAAATTGCATAAAGGAGCAGGGGCGTTGGAATGATTTTATGTTGGGGGGCAACATAAAATCACACACCCTGACCGTCCGCGGCCGCCACGCCTTTCAAATGTTTGTGAGGGGGGGCGAGCCGCCCCCCTTCCCCCGTTTCGACGCCCATGTAACGGAGGAAAAAAACGGAAGAGATATATATTTATGATCATTTTCTTACCAATACTGTAAAAATGATATGTCCTACTTTTGGTTCACCTAAATATATTCACTATAATAATGAAATCCTGTCAAACTAACAAAACAAAATTACAAAAATTGTTAATTATTTTTATAAGGTTGTTTAAAAACATCACAAATATGACTATTAAAAACAATGTAAACGAAAGTTGTTGTTTTTTCTTATCCTCACAAACCGGTTTCTTCTAAGTTGCACATATACAACATTTAGCTGAGAGAAGACAGTCTGCATCATCCAATAAATTTATTACAGGTTAAAACAAACCTAAATTTTTTGGCAATGTAGATTTTAAGCAACTTACCTTCTAGGAATTGCCCTGCACTAAACCTCTCAACGTTGCCACAACTCGCTTACACTGCAGTAGTGAAAAAAGACGGAGATTCATACAAAGCTAGGAGAGAGATAAAGTGGAGAGAGATCAAATACCAACCAATCTGCTCCTAACGATCTCTTGACAGGCTGTGTTTGAAAAATGATAAGTTGGTTGGTACTTTATCTCTCGCCAAGGATTGATCCGTCTATCCCTAGGCAGGATGCATGATGCATTGCAATTTGCATTCGATGCATCCTGCCACTGATCGCATGCATGCTGATGTTAATTACGTCGGTATGCATGAAGAAAAACTCAAAGGACAGCTCTCTCGGTAAGAACTGTCCTTTGCGAACTTGGGACTGCTTCTAGAGGGGAGCCGCGAATATAAGCCTATAGGCTTCTATTGGGCAATGCCAATCAAATATGGGTTTTCCCACTGCATTCAAGCCCTGGAATGTATCGCATTCTGGGGCTTGGTGCAGGAGGGAAATGCAGTTTGATGGCATTTCTGACATTGATGCATCCCATCCGATTCAATGGCAATATAATGTATATCTACAACAAGCTGTATTTTCTTGTTTTCTTTAAAGGATAAATCTAGCCGACGCAGAACTATTTTGGATTAAGTTCAATGAGGTAATACTGTATAAAAAGAAAAACTTCCAGATCTGCTGAAGATGACTGTAATTTCCAGTGTCCATACAGCCTATCCTAAGCTGGCCAATAGTGGATATCCCTGTCTCTCCCCTGTTAATTGAATTTTCTTTTTTATACATATTAATTTAACTCCACTCTAAACCCATATTCATATAGGGGGAAAGTTTTTAGTTTTGTCATTGTATAACGTGCTTATTTTCTTAGTACTGTACCGCAAAGTGCTTGTTTACACATTTATTCTCTCATTTAACTACAGTATTGTGCATTTCTTAGCACAATACTGTACATGGATGTGAAATTCACAAAGTGAGTTTTTTTTCTTATTTAAACTTAAGTGGAGATTTGTAAGTTTTCCTATTGCCCAAATGGGCAATAGGAAAACTTACAAATCTCCACTTAAGTTTAAATAGTCCTCAAGATTCATAGACTTAGCTTTCATATTTATGCAAATATATTGTTTTTTTTTATTTTCAGATTTTTATTATAAGAAAAACGTCAAATGTGTAAAGACCACAAATTATTTCTAAATTAAATAGGTACATTATATATCTAATGTTTTTATAAATATATTCCTTCATTTTGTTTTTAATCTAAAATAAAGAGAACTATAATCGTGAAAATAATAGTTTTTTTTACTTTTGTATGTATGTCTGTATATACATGTCTGTAAGAGGATGATTTTTTGCAGGAGAGATGTTTGTGATCAGTCTGAAGTGTTGCTAAAGCCTTGATTAGAATAGATTTTATCACAATTTGATAACTTAAAATGCTACTTACACAATATGGTGTTTGTCTATAACAACATTTTTTAATTTTCTAAAGTGAAAGAATTACGTCTGGTGCACTCCATATAGCACATCATCAGACGTAATTCATTCTTGTTGTGTATGAGGTTGGGATACCTCTTATTGGGTGAAGCTGCTAGGGGTGGAACATAAACTGTACCTGAGAAGTGCTGACCACCATTGTGTTTAATTCTAATGTGGTCAAGAAATAACAAGCCTCACTTCTCATTGTCCTGCACCCCGATGAGATTGGAGAAGCTATTTATGGTGCAGAATGGAGTCTATGCAGGTTTACATTCATTCATTGGAATTTCATTAATGGAAGGCCGTACTAAAATCAACTTGAAGCTTAGACATGAATTAATTTCTATTTGTTATGACTAAAACCACACAAGGGAATATCCAGTTATAATATATAGGTTGACAAGATCAATCAAAATGTTAAGCCGGGTACACACTAGACGGCCTGTATACCCGGCCGATAGAAGATGCGGCGAATGACATATGGTGTTGTCCATACACAGCACACAATCTAGTGAACGACCGCACGATATGTGGGTAGCCAGTCACATCTTCAGATTGAGCAGCATGTTCGGCAGAGGAGTATGCGACGGCCGCCGCGGGAGGGCGCATAGTGCGTACACGTTGGATGATATGAACAATTTGTTGTTCTGCTCCTTTGGAAAATGACAAATCGTTAAAAAAATCATCTAGTGTGTACCCAGCTGTACTCTCTATTTTATAAAAGAGGGATGTGAATAGTTGCAAAACAACTTTGAAAGTTCATTTTCTTTGTTAAGCTGGGTATACACTAGACTATTTATCGGATGATATGGCAAATTGGACCGACATGTAGTCTGGATTGTCTAGTGTGTATGCACTATACACGCTCCCGCACGGTGACATCAGGCATGCACGGTAGATGGAGCGACCCAGCTACTGACGCCAGGAAGGTGAATGGTACAAGTGAACGATGTATTGGGCGGGCACCGGATCGTGCCATCGCTGGATACACATATCATCTACTGTGTACTCAGCTTTACTCTCTGACATCACTATTAATAAAAGATATGTTTCTTTGTGGTGGTCATGCTAGAGCATTGCATTCATGCCAGAGTGTGACAGACAATAAACTTCATTTTTGTTTCATACACTAACGGTACATGTACTAAGCCTTGGAGAGTAATAAAGTGGAGAGAGATAAAGTATCAACCAATCAGCTTCTGTCACTTTACCGGCTTTGTTTGAAAAATGACTGGAGCTGATTGGTTGGTGCTTTATCTCCACTTTATTACTCTTCAAGGCTTAGTACATCTCCCCCACTGTCTGAACCATAATTAATGCTTTGGAATATTTCTATCTTCGTCCCCCCTCCCCCCCCCAAAAAAAATACACATTATATAGACACTACATACAACACTCAAACCACGGCCCCTGCACCTGGTCTTACTTCCACTTTTACAGAATCCATTTGTGCGACAGGTTAACTGCTTAATTCATTTTAGGATTTATTCATCACACTGTAAAGTCCTTATGACATAATATATATGTGGAGTAAATTGGATAAAAAAGAAAATACATTTTATTTCTGTTCTGGACTTAAACAGGTCAAGTATGTTGGGGAATCATTTATTCAATGAAAATGTTAAAATTCTGAGTGTTGTTTTTTTTTTAAATTAATAGGCAGGTATCCAAGTTGCCCCTTCAGGTGCCCCAAACTTGTTATTTACCTTGGTAAACACAGCTAGCAGGTCAGAGCAGGGAGTGACACCGGAACGCCGGCTAAGGAGTTATGACAGGCGTCAAGATATCGACGCCTGTCATAATCCCGACGCCGGAATAAAGAGCGCTGCAGGTCCGATCGAGGCAAGTACGGGCGCCCGTTCTCTTAGTGGGGGGGGGGGGGAGAGGATTATACCCCTTTTACACCGGAGCTACAACCCGGGTTTTTGAAAGGTTAACCCGGGCAGCTCCCTGGTGTAAAAGGGGAGAGGGTTGGATCGCCGGGTCGAGCCCATGAAACCCTGCTGTGAGAACAATGCACTCCGGGTCATGATGACCTGGAGTGCGCTGCTAGCCGGTCGATTGGTCCGGCTTCAGTGGCGCTTGGAGATTACGTCATCTCCAAGCGACCACTTTCACTCCGCAAAAGCCGGGTCTATGCAGACCCAACTGCGGTATGAGCGGCGCTGACTCAGGAATATCCCGAGTCGGCGCCGGCAAAATTCCGGGTCTGATCCGGATAGGAACTTTGTTCCAACTCCGGGTCAGACTCGGAATTTAGGTGGAAAAGGGGTATTAGAGTACTTTCTTCAGCCTGTCGGTCTCTCCTTGCCGGGATTTGAACCAGCGGTAGTACAATCCCATTCCCTGCTTTGGAACTACATAGGCCAGCATGCCTTGCCACATATTTGCTGTTGTTATTAGCAACAATAGTATCAGTCTGATTGTAATTAACATGCCAAGAGCAGTATGAGTCTCACTGCAATTAGCATAACGACAGTAATATCAGCCTGATTGCAACTAGCATACCAAGAGCAGTATGTCTAATTGCAATTAGCATAATCACATTAGTTTCAGGAGCATGAAAAACATGTTTAATTTGAGATATATATATATATATATATATATAACTAATCAGACCAATAGGTTTGATCTGCAGACACTTAAAGATAAAGACAATAACTTAATTCCATTCGTCATAGACACTGGAACATACTTTTCTTGGACCATTCCTGGGTGAAATATTACTTTTGCATCCAAGAATAGTATACAGAAAAGCAAGGAACCTCAAGGGAATACTGGTGCCCAGTCTCCTACAAGCAAAGCCTACAGTACACAACCCCAGAACTTTATGAATAAATATGACGAAAGTTAGAAGTGTGGAAAATGCAACATCTGTAAATTTGTACACCTCTTCAGGATGGTGTTTTATACTTTTATTACTATAACAACTAGAAGAGATATCCCGCATAGGAAACATACTAATTACAAATAGAATGATTTTGAACCAACGTATAAATGTGATGTACACCAAATAATTAGTTTTAATTACTTAAGCTGGAGGTGCTCCAAAGAATCAATTAAAGTATTCATAAATATTGCATTCCAGCCAAAGGAACAAAAAGAGGATTCTTTTGTTGGGGCACACTTTTAGATGATATGAAGTTGTATAATTATTATATTAAAATATAACCTATATTTAATTTTTTTTTGTAAAGTAATGGGTATCCAGACTAGAATATGTATAGTAATATGATTCTACTCACCCTTAACACAGCATTGAGTAATTATACAAATTACATACTCATACCTCCCAACATGACCCTCTCCAGGAGGGACACAATGCTCTGGTCCTGGACTTCCCTGGTAAGAGGTGGGGCTGCAGCACAGTTCAAAATTCAAATAGGGGAGCCACACCAACTGTCATTTCACCCACTGCCAAACATCACTGGCTCACTGGCAGTTGGTGTGACTCCCCTATTTGAATTTTGGACTGTACTGCAGCCCCACCTCAGGAGCCTCCACCAGTCATAAATTACCAGGGAAGTCCAGGACCAGAGCATTGTGTCCCTCCTGGAGAGGGTCATGTTGGGAGGTATGCATACTCAATTGAACATATATCAAATCAAATGATGAAAATAAGGCATCGGGTATCATGATAAGTAAAATATCCAAATTATCATATGGTGAAAATAAATTCTAAAATACATGAAACATAGGCAGTGGATCTGCTTCTTGTGGTGTGTCAAAAAATGGTTGCGTGTCAAAATCCACACAATTTCTAGGGTATCAGTGAAAGCTGGACCAGCTCCCTGCAGCGACCTCTGCCGCTGAGGAGCTGTTTAAGCACGTTCCCATCCAGGGGGTGTGTCAGGCCGTCACGGGGATGGAGTGAACGTTACACTGGCTCCCTGCCCGGAACGCCGGAATGGACCAGCTCCTTGCGATCTCTGTAGCTAAGGAACCGTGTAATGCGATGCCCGTCCCGGGAGGTATGTGAGTGAAAGGATGGCACAGGGGAGCCGGAGAGGGAGAGATCATAGCCGGCTCCCCGCACGCTGCTGCATCTGCTGGTCCTGGACTGTCAGCCCTGCTCAGAAGCGCTGTCTGTGTGGTTATGGTCACCCGGGGGACACTGTGGGTGAGATCACATACAGGCTCGTCTCCTACCTACTCTCGGTGATGGTTACTGCTGCCCCCAGGCCGGACAGAGATTGGAGGGGGAGGGGGTTGGTCAGATGTTTTGCATTTTGTATGTATTACATATAATCATTAATAAATATTAATGGTGGGAGGTTAAAGGGTTAAGTCTAGACAATACAGGGCTGATGGCCCTGTGACGTCACACCCACGTGACTCGGCCTGAAAGGGGGAGGGGCGGGGATGGTAACGGGGGACCAAAAGTGTCCCCTCGTGGGCTCGCGACGCTGGCCACGCTTCGGGCACGGTGGCTCGCTGTGCTCGCCACAAATATATATTCCCCCTCTATGCCCTAGTGGATGGTAACGCAGGAGCGGTCCAGCCTCCTGCAGCAGTCACGTGGTGTCTACGTCACAGAGGTCCTTTCTCCAACTTGGAAATAGCAGCAACCGAGGTTAAAGGGTGTAGCCCTAAGCTGAGTGATTATATGCCATTGCCAGTCAAATTTTTAAAGAAGTAAAAAAAAAAAAAAAAAAACCTCCATTTATTGTGCAAAATGTTACACAATTGAACTTTTTACTTTCATCAATTCTGGTAGATGGAATGTGGCCCAGACCACATTATACAGCCATTCCGGATGCCGACACAGGACACATACCACCTTATCCAGCCATTCTGGGTGCTGGAACGGGGCATAGCCCACCATAAATAGCCTTCTGGGTTGTGGACTGGGGTGCAGGCCACCGTAGATAGCGATTCTAGGCGCCGGAATGGGCCATTCTGGATGCCGACACAGGGCACATATCACCTTATCCAGCCATTCTGGGTGCTGGAACGGGACACAGCCCACCATAGATACCTTCCGGTGGTGGACTGGGGTGCAGACCACCATAGATAGCCATTCAAGGTGCCAGAATGAGGTGCAAACCACACTAGATAGCCATTCCAGGTGCCGACACCGGACGCAGACCAAGTTGGATAGCCATTCTGAGCGCAGACCACCTAAGATAGCCATTCTGGGCGACAGAATGTGGCGCAGACCACGTTATATAGTCATTCCGGGTTCCAGAAAAGGGAGATGACCACCTTAGATTGCCATTCTGGGTGCCGGAACAGGGAGATGAGCACCTAAAATAGCCATTCTGGGTGCCAGAATGGGGCGCTGGCCACCTTAGATAGCCTTTCTGGATGCTGTAACAGGTAAATTACCAACTAAAATAGCCATTTTGGGTGCTGAAACAGGGAGCTGACCACCGGTGATAACCATTCCGAGTGCTGGAACGGGGAGCAGGCTACCTTAGATAGCGTGCAGACCACCTTAGATAGGTGGTCTGGGTGCCGGAATGGGGCACTGACCACCTTAGCTTATCCAGGTGCCGGAATAGGGCGCTGACCACCTTACATAGCTCCCAGGTGCTGAAATAGGGCGCAAACCACCTTAGATGGCTGTTCCTGGGTGCTGGAACTGGGAGCAGGCCATCTTAGCTAGCTGTCCTGGGTACCGGAATGGGGCGCAGGCCACCTTAGATGGCTGTTCTGAGTAAAGGAATAGGGCGCAGACCACTTTAGATAACCAGTCCGGTTGCTGGAATGGGACGGGGACCACCGTAGATAACTGTTACGTGAGCCAGAAGCTAGCCATTTCGCCACCTTAGATAGGTGTTCTTGGTGCCAGAATAGGACACTGACCACCTTAGATAGGTTATCCAGGTGACGGAATAGGGAGCTGACCACCTTAGATAGCTGTCCCAGGTGCATAAATAGGGCACAGACTACCTTAGATTGCTGTTCTGGGGTGCTGGAACGGGGAGCAGGCCACCTAAGATAGATGGCCACCTTGATAGATAACCGTTATGAGTGCCTGGAATGGGGCGCTGACCACCTTAGATAGCTTATACATTTGCCGGAATAGGGCGCTGACCACCTTAGATAGCTGTTCTGGGGTGCTGGAACGGGGAGCAGGCCACCTTAGATAGCCATTCTGAGTGCCGGAATGGGGCACAGACCACTTTAAAAAAACAATCCTGGTGCCAGGATGGGGCGGAGACCACCGTAGATAACCACTACGTATGCCAGAATGGGTATCTGGCCACTTGAGATAGTTGCAACGGGGCACAGACCACCTTAAATAGCCATTCAGGGTGCCGTAAAGGGGTGCCCAGTAAAGTCACGGAGCTTGTATACACACAGTGGGTTTATGCCCAGTCACGGAGCTTGTTCTGTATACACACAGTGGGCTTATGCCCAGTAAAGTCACGGAGCTTGTATACGTACAGTGGTCTTATGCCAAATCATGAAGCTTGTATATGTGATGCCCCCAATTTTCGGAGTATCACTATTAAATGCCTTCCAATGTATAACCCCGTTATAATATGAGATATGGTAAGAACTTACCCTTGTTATCTCTATTTCTACGAAGTCCATAGGGTTCCACAGGATACCTTGGGGTATAGGTGTGATGTCAGTCGCAGGGCACCAAAGAGTTAAGCTTTCAGCCTCCCAGGATGCACTAGGTTCCCCTCCTATACCCCGCCCCCGAGCCAAGGCACCTCAGTTAGTTACCAAGCCATAGGCCGGAGGAGGAAAAGGAAGAGAGAGAACAAAGATCTGGATACATACAAGAATCACATTCTCACCAGAGGGAGACGGAAAACCGGTGACCAGAGCAAAGCCCATCTGCAGCACAGGTGCGACAGGGCGGGAGTTCTGTGGAACCCTATGGACTTCGTAGAAATAGAGATAACAAGGGTAAGTTCTTACCATATCTCAAATTTTCTACTTCAGGGTCCATAGGGTATCCACAGGATACCTTGGGGATGTCCCAAAGCAGTATCCTTTAAGGGTGGGGACGCTCCTCTGCAGAAAGGAGAATCCGCTGCCCGAAGGAAGCATCCTGAGAGGCGAAGGTGTCAAACCTGTAATACCTCACGAAGGTATGGACAGAGGACCACATAGCAGCCTTGCAGATCTGGACTGCAGAGGCACCACGTCGAGCTGCCCACGAAGGACCCACAGACCTAGTGGAATGAGCCTTCAGAGAAGGAGGAACCGGTAGGCCTTCATAAGCCATAGAGGACAAACAAAGCGTCCGACTTCCTAAACGAAGAAGTGCGGTCAACATAAGTCCTTAAGGCCCGCACAACATCCAAAGAGGCCTCACCCACGGAAAGAGCCGGTGAGTTAAAGGCCGGAACAATGATTTCCTCGTTAACATGAAACTGGGAAACAACTTTGGGAAGAAACTCGGGCCGAGTGCGGAGTACTGCCCTGTTCCCATGAAAAACCAAGAAAGGGGGTCTACAAGAAAGAGCCCCTAACTCAGAAACACGTCTGGTCGTAGCAATAGCCAGAAGGAAAACAGTCTTAGCTGTTAGCCATTTAAGATCCACTGATCCCAGTGGTTCAAACGGCGGTCCTTGGAGAGCCCTCAGGACCACAGCCAAAACCCAAGGCGCCACAGGTGGAACAAAGGGCGGCTGAATGCGGACAACACCTTGAATAAAGGTGCGCACATCCGGGATTGTAGCAATCCTACAGTGAAACCAGACAGATAGGGCCGAAACCTGTACCTTCAAAGAAGCAAGGCGAAGCCCATGATCTAGTCCCGCTTGCAGGAAGGCGAGAATCCGAGACAGACGAAACTCTCGCGGTGCATAACCTCTCTGTCG
This sequence comes from Taudactylus pleione, assembly GCA_031769625.1. Taxonomy (NCBI): domain Eukaryota; kingdom Metazoa; phylum Chordata; class Amphibia; order Anura; family Myobatrachidae; genus Taudactylus; species Taudactylus pleione. The sequence goes on from JAUIMM010000716.1 coordinate 1,512,864, forward strand.
ACACCACTGGAAGAACGTATGCCACACGCGATGGTATATCCTCGCGGAAGACGGTTTCCGAGCTCGCAACATGGTACGCACCACAGAGCTGGAAAACCCCCGGGACCTCAGCATGGCCGTCTCAACAGCCACGCCGTCAAAGACAGCCGAGTCAGGTCCGGATGACGACAAGGACCCTGAGACAGGAGGTGCGGTCGTAGCGGCAACCGCAGAGGACTGTCCACGGACAGACCCTGAAGGTCTGAGAACCAGTGCCGTCTGGGCCACGCGGGAGCTATCAACAGGAGCGTCCCTCCTTCCTGTTTGAATTTCCGGATTACCCGTGGAAGAAGGGAGACCGGAGGGAACAGGTATGCGAACCGGAACGGCCACCGGACGGACAGAGCATCCACCAGAGACGCCCCTTCGTCTCTTGTGCGAGACCCGTACACCGGCAACTTGTTGTTGTGCCGGGACGCCATGAAGTCGATCTCTGGAAGACCCCATCTGTCCACCAGTAGTTGAAAAACGTCCGGGTGCAGGGACCATTCCCCCGGATGAACGTCCTGGCGACTTAGAAAGTCCGCCTCCCAATTGAGCACTCCCGGGATGAAGACCGCTGATATGGCCGGAAGATTGCGCTCCGCCCAAACCAGGATCCGAGACACCTCTACGAGAGCCGCCCGGCTTCGGGTTCCTCCTTGCCTGTTTATGTAGGCCACGGTGGTAGCGTTGTCCGACTGGACCTGTACCGGGTGACCTTGGAGAAACCGATGTGCCTGCTGGAGAGCATTGAAGACCGCACAGAGTTCCAAGATATTGATTGGAAGCTCCGCTTCTGTCGGCGTCCACCTGCCCTGGAACAGATGTGGACCCGAAACTGCTCCCCAGCCCCGAAGACTGGCGTCCGTTGTCAACAGGACCCAATTTGGAACCCAGAACGGACGTCCCTCGCTGAGGTGGGACGTCTGTAACCACCAAGCAAGGGACAGACGAACCTCCGGGGTGAACACAATCATCTGGGACTTCAGAGACTGAGGCAGCCCGTTCCACTTTGACAGGATCAGGTGCTGCAGAGGTCTGGAGTGAAACTGGGCATATTCCACCATGTCGAACACCGACACCATGGAGCCCAGTAACCTCATCGCCGAGTGTAGAGACACCCGGCGGCTGTGCAGACAACTGCGCACCCTTGACTGTAAAGCAGAGATCTTTTCCTCCGTCACGAAGATCTTTTGCTGTCCCGAGTCCAATAAGGCTCAAAGATGCAGAATCCTCCGAGACGGGATTAGAGTGGACTTCTGCCAGTTGATAAGCCAGCCGTGCCGTTGCAGCAGGGCAATGGTCAGGTCCAAGTGGCGTAACAGGAGCTCTGGAGATCCCGCCACCAATAACAGGTCGTCCAAGTACGGCAACATGCGGACTCCCTGCAGCCGCAGAGAAGCCGCCATGACCGCCATCACCTTGGTGAAAACACGTGGTGCTGTCGCCAGGCCAAAAGGTAACGCCCGAAACTGGAAGTGGTCGCTGCGGATTGCAAACCTGAGGAACTGTTGATGGCGCAAAAGAATAGGGACATGCAGGTAGGCGTCCTGTATGTCCAATGACACCATGTAGTCCCCAGGTTCCAGCGCCAGAATGATGGACCGTAGGGTCTCCATCCGAAACTTCGGTACCCGCAAAGACTTGTTGAGTGCTTTGAGGTTGAGAATCGGATGAAAGGACCCATTGGGTTTCTGTACCAAAAAAAGATTTGAGTAGAAACCCTGGCCCCTCTGGGAGAATGGAACAGGCACTATAACTCCAGCCTGGAGCATAGTGTGCAATACCTTCTGCAGCTCCGTAGCCTTGTTCCGGTCTGATGGTAGACCCGTGGTGAAGAATCGAGCCGGGGGTCTGTGCCGGAAGGAGAGGGCGTACTTGTGGGAGACCACCTCCAGAACCCAAGTGTCTGTCGTAGTGACCGACCAACACTGGGCGAACTGCAGCAGGCGGCCTCCCACCCTGGGATCCCCCAAAGGGAGGCCCGGACCGTCAGGCCGCAGGCTTGTCATCTGGCTTGGGGGCCGGATGTCTGGTACTCCATGCCTGCTTCCGGGGCTTGACCGATTTCCTAGGGCCAGCCTGACGAGGAAACGACTGTGGTTTGGGCCTGCCCTGGGCCCTAGATGACCGAAAGGACGATGGTCCAGAACCAGAAGGAGCAGCGGCCGACGGGAGACAAGCCGATTTGGCTGCCGCCAGCGTGGCCACAATCTTATCCAGATCCGGACCGAAGAGAACTTCTCCGGTAAACGGCAACGCTTCCAGACCCTTCTTGGAATCTGCGTCCGCCTTCCAGGATCGCAGCCACAAGGTGCGACAAGCAGCTACCGCTGCTGAAGAAATTCTAGACACCAGAGTACTAATGTCTAGAGCCGCCTCGTTGATGTAGTTGGCCGAATCACGGAGATTGCCAATCAACTCCGCCTGTTCGACCGGACAGTCGGAATCAAAAGAAGCCTCTAATGAATTCGCCCAGCGCTCCATCGCTCTGGCAACCCATTAAATGGCCATAGCCAGCCGTGCTGCCCCCCCCGCAAGGGATTAAGCGGACTTCAGGCAGATTTCCACCTTGCGGTCCGTAGCATCCTTAAGGGAGGACATGGATGGCATCGGCAATGTGGCACTACGGACAAGACGGGTCACGTGAGAATCCACCTGTGGAGGGGATTCCCACTTAGCAAAATAATTATCCGCGAACGGATAAGCCACTGCCAGGCGTCTCTGCGGCTGGTATCTTTTGCCAGGCTGTTTCCACGCCTCCTCTAAATGGTCCACCAACTGACCCGAAAGAGGAAAGACTGTGGCATCGCCCTTCACGTCTTTGAAAAAGGCATACTTAGACTTAGCCGCTGGGGGAACTTCGTCCTCAATCACCAAGGCTGTGCGGACCGCCCGAATAAGTCCAGGAATATATACCTTGGACTTAGCATCAGCGTCCTTAGTATGGAGAGGTTCCTGATCGTAAGGATCCAGAATCTCCCCATCATCAGACGTCCCTTCGTCATCCTCATAAGGAGCGGACAGAGACGCCACCGGCCGTTTATGAGGCCGCATCACAGACTCCCCTTGCAACACATCTGACAAGTGCTGTACAGAACTCGTCAGGGAGTTAACCCACGCTGGCTCCTGAGAAACCGGGAGCGGGGAAATAGGGAGACTGTGGGGTACCACCAATTGTCGTGGGAAACCCTGCATGGGTGACGACACCACAGACTGCTGGGACAAACCCATTGGAGTAAACGCGGGCTGCGGAGCTAACTGGCCCACTAAAGCTGTTAGCGCCTGAGCGAAACAAGCCCAGGGCGGCTCCTGTACCGGTGCTGTAACCGTAAGAGGCCGCGCCATGGACAACACTGCCGGCAAAGGCCCTCCGCACTACCCTCCCCCTCTGCTAACGGTACTTTACACGTGGTACACTGTAGCCGGAGGGGAAAATCACTTTCAGACATGATGGCACCACGTATGTGACCCCTCTCACCAATTATATATTAAATAGGCGAGAGACCACCCTGCAGCACCGCACCGCAAGGGCTTAGCAGAAAGAACAGGGACAGTAATAAAGCTGACAGTCTTGAGAAGAAAAGTTACAGGCAGCGCTAGCACAGTCACATACAATGCAAAGAAAATCAATACCTGCACTAACAGCGCTGATCACTCAACTACACAGACACAGGGCCTGGTAGGACACAGCGCTGCATACACAGACCTGACCACAGCGGAGGAGAGGTATGCGGGGGGACCCAGACCACGATGCTTCCAATGCAGGCTTCCAGCAGCGTTCACCATGCTTCTGAAAAGATGGCCGCCGAGGAGCAGAGAGAAGGCTGGCCTGGGGGAGGAGCGCTGACACAGGGCCAGTCAGCACAGTGCAGAGAGGGCTGTGTGCAGCGGGGGAGGCGCCGGCTGTGAGACAGGGAAGGCGCGCTCCCCTGGCATGCATTTAACCCCTGGGACGCCGCAGCGCTACCGCTCTGCTGCGGTACGCTGTCCCAGGGGGTAGTGGAAGCGCAGGTTGGTCGCCTGGCTCCACGCTAGCCCCCTGCCTGGGGACTTAGGACCATGTGATCAGCGGGGACCCACCGCGGGACCCCGCTGCTTACCTCTGTCCCCCTTGAATCCGGCCATGGTCCGGAACATCTGGGGTCACCGCTAGCTGTGACCCCAGATGCCCACCAGCATCCCCGGATCAGTACCGGCGTTCTGGTACCGGCGGGGTGTAGGGAAGACAGCATGGACGTCAGGACTGACTGTCCATGCTGTTCATCCAGATGTGCAGCCACAGCTGCATGAAGAAAAAGCTTCAGGGGCTCTTCTAGCCCCCACTCCAACAGGTGCACCCGACTCCGGCCGGGCACCAAACTAAACTGTGGTGCCTTGGCTCGGGGGCGGGGTATAGGAGGGGGACCTAGTGCATCCTGGGAGGCTGAAAGCTTAACTCTTTGGTGCCCTGCGACTGACGTCACACCTATACCCCAAGGTATCCTGTGGATACCCTATGGACCCTGAAGTAGAAATGTGTATTTTAGGGTGCCTTTTTTACACAATATAGGTGTGTTGTACTATATACAAGTGTGGCTGTATTGTAGATTGAATTGTATAGTGTAGTGATTGCGCACTGAATACTGGCATTCACATTCCTTATATTATATTAAAAATTAACTTTTATTGTATTTTGTTAAAAATAATTACCCAAAATGTATATAAAACAAACAACAAAAATCAAAATTAGTATGTTACAGTATACTCATTCTGTGTGTTCTAGGATATAGATCAGGTTCTAGGGCATGTGTATAGGAGTATGGCGTCTAATACACGCTAAGAGGGTCAGGATAGACCTAACATCCTCCTAATGATATTGTAAAGTTTATATTCCACAAGAACACACTTGTAACACAATATTAAAGCGAAGAGCAAAAATATTGGTGGATAATAGCATAGAACTAATTGTTCTAGATTTCGTGGATCTCCGATATGCACCATATGTTGGGTACCTGGGGTAAGTATTAGCTCAGCTATAGTGGGTATCATAAAAGCATTGACTTTATACGGGGCATATTTCTGTAGTTATACATACAGGGACAAACCAACATGATACAATAAGATGCATTTCAGACACACTTGTTATCTGTGTGTGTTATGACAGTCGTACATTTGTCTGTTATTATACAGAGAATAATAGAGAATAGCTCCAAATTGTATCCAAAGATTGATAATAATGCTGTATATCACTTCCCATAGGGCAAACAGTTACCTGATAATGATGGATATCACAGAAACATTTTCTCATATAAAGATATATCAGTAATGTGTTCCTGTAGATTTACATACAGGGACAGACAAACATAATGGTCTGACATAATATGTCTATGTCTCACATTTATTCAGACAATTATGCATTTCTTTGATCCTATACTGTATATAAGAAAGGTATTAGATGGTATAAGAATATACCCAATGTATTTTTGAAATAAAGCTGCATTACCTCCCCCACAGTATATCTGTCAGTGTCTTATTTGCCTTTACCTATAAGACTATCTGTGAAAAAACCCACCATGCAGCTGCTATATAGACATTTGTGCACATAGATATATAGTTGCAGTCGTGCTATCTCTAAATATATTTGTTTAACAATTTTAGCATATCCGGATCATAAGAGAGAGCAATAAAATATATCAAGTGTAAAAGGCAGACACAGAGGTCTGAGTGGGGTGATACAATTACCCTTCAGTGGATATCGGAGTAGAGAGATGGTCGGCGTGTGCACCAGCCAGACCATAATCATAGAAGTCCTTGGACGCGCGTTTCGTTATAGGCTTGTTCACCATCGCATAGAGAACAGAGCTCCTGTTCTTACCTTACGTGCATACTTCCGGGTGAGTATCCCGATCACGTGATCGCGGGGGGTCCTTTCCCATTGGCTCAATAGCCCACGTGATCACCTGTCATTGGTCACGTGTTTGGAGGCAGCCAGTTAACATCAGGCATTAGCTGTCCATCACAAGTGTGATGCATAATCAATAGGGTGGAGTCCCAATCTTCATGAGATTAACTCCTTCATTGCTGGTGTATACAGTATATATATATATATATATATATATAGAGGGAAGCGCTCTGTGGTAAATGGGATAGAGAATAAAATAGTATGGCAAGCTTCAATAAACTGGCAGGCTATTGGGTATATTTGGGAATATTGTATTAGTCAGATAGAGTTAATATGTCTACTTGGTGTCAGGTGGGCAAAAACGTGGGGCTGAATCTTGTTAATAGTGGTGAATATAAGTCTTATGGTGCGTACACACTCGGCGATAAAGTGGACGACTGAACGATAACGATATCGTTCAGTCGTCCACTTTATCGTCCATTTTTAACATCAAAAAGATGAACGATGACTGGCTGACATGCAGGCCAACTTGACTATCTCGTCAGGTTGCTGCATGTCAGGGAATGGGGGAGAGAGCCCGGCGCTGAACGATATCGTTAATGATATCGTTCAGCGGCTGTGCTCAAGGTCATGAACGACATTGACCACAGCCTGCCGGGGACAACACTACACGATATCGCTCAGGGAGCATATCGTGTAGTGTGTACGCACCATTAGAGGGAGGGAAGGAGTTTATATCCAGGTCTCATGGGCAATAACTGTACCCAGGGGCTTCAGTATATCCTCAGTATGCCAAAGGAATATACATGTCAGTGTTGTAATCCATATTTATCAAACATAATTCTGGAACAGTAGGCAAAAACTTTAGGCTGGATGTTCTAATTAAATGTGTGCTTCTTCCTCATGATCCTGATGCAAACCTTCTCACCGCTCTCAATACCTCAGAGGACAGGAACACAGTATCAGAGTGATGTGACACTATATTGCAGTTTAAGTGATTAAGTTTAATTCACTTACCCAATCTGGTGCTGCTGGTCCATCACCTGTCTGCGAGTCCTCTGATGATAACGTGCCTGTGAGTGGGAGTAGGCTATAGGGTCTGAGGGTGCACCTTCAATAATGTAGAGGCTCCAATATAAATGACTGTTTATTGGTCACTTTTAAAAACTATGTACTACGAACCAAGGTAGCAGTCACAGCTTCATATACAAGAAAATAAAAGTCTGTAATGCTCCCAACGCGTTTCCTCCCATAAAGGGACTTTATCAAAGGCAAATGTCTGCAGCCAACTGCTCACTTTGTTTTATACTAATGCTCCTCATTAATTAAACCTCTGGTGTGTGGTAATAACCATACTTCCTGGTTCTGCTAATCGCACTTCCGGGTGAGTATCCCGATCACGTGATTGCGGGGGGTCCTTTCCCATTGGCTCAATAGCCCACGTGATCACCTGTCATTGGTCACGTTTGGAGGCAGCCAGTTAACATCAGGCATTAGCTTTCCATCACAAGTGTGATGCATAGCCAATAGGGTGGAGTCCCAATCTTCATGAGATTAACTCCTTCATTGCTGGTGTCTACAGTGCGCGCTGTGTTATAGTCACAGCGTAATTAGAAGATATAAAATAGTATGCTTATATCTAGAAGCGCATTGTGTTTTCTTCTAATGGGGAAAACTAGTCAGGATAGGGGTATCTCCACAGAATCCATTCCATTTGTTATCTGTGGTTTCATGAGCATCATTAACCAGAAAGAGGAGATTATCCTTACACGATACTCAGACTCAAATGGCTAAAGTGCCTCCTATAATATCTGGTGTCCATATAAGTAAGAGACTATGGGGCATATTCAATAGGCTGCGAGAAAAGCCAAAAACCAGCACCTGCGAGGTATTTCCTGCAGGTGCGGGTTTTTGCTATTCTATTAGGTGCGTATTTTTTATAAAAACACGCGCCAGGAGGTTTTTTTTTGCGCACCTCCTGAGCAAGCGTGATTTTTCCAGAAATCAATGTTCTTACGAAAAAACACGTGTACTTGCTCTGACAACCCCCCCCCCAAGGACTAAGCAATTGGAAGTAACCATTTAGCTTAATTAGTCCTTAATTGCTCACCTTCCGAGGTGCTGTCTTTTAATCTTCTTCTGCATCCAGCGTCGGGAGCCGGCTCTTCTGCAGCAGCGGTATGTCAGTGTGTGTGGTGTATGTAAGTGTGTATGAGTGACTGTGTGGTGTGTGTGTGACTCCCTGTGCGGTGTGTGTGGCCCCCCGGAATGGGCGCTGGGAGAACTACATCTCCCAGCAGCCCTTGCTCCTCCCATCAGCCCCCGGGACTCCCAGCAGCCCCCTCTCCAGTAAGAAGAGAGAGGGGAGGCCGCCGGGAGACGCGGAGACCCGGACAGGTAAGTGACTTTTTTTTTTTTTTTTTTTAATTTACGCGGCGCGTGGTTTTCAGTGATGAAAACCCCGCGCCCACTGTTTTTTTAATTGAATCCCGCGGGTATCAGAAGCGCACATTCCCGCGGGATTCCGAAATTGGCGCGAGGTTTTTTCCTCGCAAAACCTCGCGGCCAATTGAATATACCCCTATGTATGTTTGGACACATGAGAGTCAGTCTGATCATCTTTATCAGAAAAGGGTATACAATAGATATATATATATATATATATAGTGAGGAGAGGGGAATAAAATGAAAAAGACTAATGATAAAAATGAGGGTTCATCAGTAAACCTAAAGTGCCGTCTTCAGTAGTGATTAGATTGTGTCATCATGTAAAATATACATGGTATCCGTTTATATTATATAAATGGTGGCTGTTTATAATAAGTATCAAGTATCCGTATACAGAGGCTTGTGTAATATATTTCTCTACAGTAATAATTCAAACATCTAAAATTATTATTTTTATGATATGTGCAATTTTGTATTGAAATTGTATGCAAAAATTACGTATCATCAATGATGTGTGCTAAAAGATATCTATACTGACATGCCTAATCAATGTCTGTGGTGTCATGTGTGCTTAATGCCTGTGACGACATACCCAGTCAATGTTTGAAAAGATTATTATCATATAAAATTCCCATGGGAATAATACAAGAAGATAAAAGTAAAATGTAGACCTCAAATGAGTTACATGGGTGACAGCTGCTGCATGTCATTATATCATGCATTGGATGGCATGTGAGCGTGTCATTGATGCAATTTGAGGGTACAAATGAGTATACTGGGTATCTGCGTTACATTGTAGCAGCAAGAGAAAACCTGTTAATGCCATTGCAGGAATCCTCCCTGAAAATCTATAATGAGAGTACCCATAAACGAATTACTGAGCCTTTCGATATTGTCAGTAATAAGGAGATTTACGATGAAGTCTCACTACAGAGGCAGTTACCCATCATATGTCAAATGACATGGGTGATTGGTGAACTTTGGGATCATGCACAAAGTGAGATGAAGGAAGACAGATATAGTTGCGACATATAACAGGCTCTGTTGCCGTTAGCATTGCAGAGTCATCAATTCCTATTTTCCTGTTACTGTTGCATACTTGAAAGGTGACATAGAAGATGTCCATGGGTCAGCAAATAGACCTGATATGGGTAAACAACATTGTATCCCTTATGAGCAGGGGCTGGCTGGCAACTTTTAGCCTGGGGGGCAAATGCATGCAGGCGGCCCTGGCAGAGGAGTAGCGTGTACTCCAGGGTGCCCAGAGCACGTGCGCGCTACGGCGCAACCCCCCCCCCACGTGTTCCAGGGAGGAGGTAGGTCCATATGGGTTTTATGTAAATTAGAAATAAAGATTAGGGACAGCCCTCTGTAGTGGTCCCCATATGCAGTGCCCCCCTGTGCCCCAGGAGAGGACCCCCTTATGCAGGCCTCCAGTAGTGATCCCCCCTATGCAGTGCCCCCAGTAGTGGTCCCCCCTGTGCAGTGCCCTTGTGCCCCCAGTAGTAAGCCCCTTATATAGTGCCCCCAGTAGCAGTTCACCCATGCAGTGCCCCCAATAGTGGCAACTCTTATGCAGTGCCCCTTAAATAGTGGCCCCAGTTGTACTCTCCCCCCTATGCAGTACCCCCAGTATTGCCCTTTAAATAGAGCCCCCAGCAGTGGTCCCCCGATGCAGTGCCCCCAGTGGTAGTCCCCTCCCCCCTATACAGTGCCCTTAGTATTCCCCTCCCCTTGTAGTGCCCCTAGTAGTAGTCCCCCCCCTTGTAGTGCCCCCAGTAGTGATCTCCCCCTTGTAGTGCCCCCAGTAGTAGTCCTCCACCCTTGTAGTGCCTCCAGTAGTAATCTCCCCCTTGTAGTCCCCCCAGTAGTGGTCTTCCCTCTTGTAGGGCCCCCAGTAGTGATTTCCCCCCTTGCAGTGCCCCCCAGTGGTAATAATAAAAAAAATAGTAATTTAGTACAAGTAATAATAAAGTAATAATAAAAAAAATAAACACTTCCTGAATCCCCGCTCCCGCCGCCATCCGCTCCTCCGTCTGATCTCCCAGGCCGGCCCGCTCTGCATTATGGGAGAGACGTCATGACGTCTCTCCCATTACCCACTGCAGGAGCCGGAAGATGGAGAGGCTCCAGCAGTGGGCGCAGCAGCAGTCAGTGAGAGTCTGACAGACTCTCATTGGCTGCTACTTAAAACAAACACACAGCTGCCAGCGCCTGTGTGTTTGTCAGTCATTGTGTAGCGCTCACCGAACTCCGGGCCTGATTCAGAGCCGAACGCTCTGACCAGAGCGCTCGCTCTGAATCAGTGCCCTCCTCCCTAAAAATGGAGCGGCCTCTTGGACGCTCGCATAGCTGTGGGTTACCACCCACAGCTTATGCAAGCGTCCATGATGATGGTCGCGATGGTCAAGACCATCACGACCATCGGGCTTGCGACGAGACCCTGCGGTAGGGTCTTGGTGACCGCAAGCCCTGGAGTGATTTTGGCTCTATCAGAGCCAAAATCACTCCCACTGACATCACTAGTGATGTCAGTGGGGCCGGATCCAGACGGTAGGCGTTCCCATGGCAACGCCTCCGTCTGGCAGCCACGCCCCCGGCACGCCCACCAAAGGGGGCGTGCTGTCAGTCACCATCGACAACACCCCTTTGGTGCGAGACCCCGAGCGACGTATTTCTCGTCTCTCGCCGGGTCTCGCGCATGCGCACAACGGAGCTCCCTCCGTCATGCGCATGTGCCCAACATCGACCCGCTTGCGAGCGACCTTCGCTCGCGAGCGGGTCTGAATGACCCACTCCGTCCGGTCAGTGCTACACTCGCGGTGCAGTCAGCTGTGTCACAGAGACATGGCACCCTGGCCCAGCCCGCCACTGCTTATGAGTTGGTTATACCCTGGATGATAATGTGAATGTAAACCCTGTGGGTGTGCAAAGGTGTGTAGTGACTGTTATGGGGGTCTCTACCTCTTACCCCAGTGTGAGTTGGGGTAGTGTAATTGAATGTGTGGGGAAGGAATAAGATTCTCTATAGGATTATGTGTGTGTGCCATATGTTAGGGTGCTAATATAGTCCCTACATATGTAGGAGAATAAAAAGAGGAAAATATACAAATATACTGAGTGAGCTCATATATTCTCTAATTGTATGGGAATAAACGTGTAAAAAAAGAAGTGTAGGATAAGAAAAAGAAAAGGACATTGTGATGTTCACATGAGGGTATCATAAATGTGCTGATGTGTTACCTCTATATAGGTATCTATTTGATTGTCTTAAAAATGTGTACAAGATTTGACCTCTATGTCAATGTGCTGGTGTAGGGAACAAATGGATAAATCTAGTTTTAATAGTGGATGGGATTTAAATGAAAACTGTAGTTAATACATGCGTTTAAACCATCAGGGGTTAGTGCTCCCAGTTTAAATGCCCAGGCACTCTCTCCCTTGAGTAACTCTCATACCAGATCTCTTCCACGTATGCAGAGACTGACTTTCTCTAGACCAAAGACTTTAAAATCTTGATTGGATCCTTGATGATGTCAGGAAATGTCAGGGTACCGATGTCAATTTCCGATGTTTATCTAAATCTTAAACTGGCCACACATCTAAAGATTATGGCCCTCATTCAGAGCCACTCGCTAGCGGCAGTACGCTCGTTCCGAGCGATGTTCGCACATCTGCGCATGCGTACGGATCGTTATACGCATGCGCGACCCAGTCAGTGCGGCCGAAATTCATGTGCTCGCAATATAGCGAATGCCTGCTATTTTGAGTGACAGAATGAGGCGTATGTGGGTGGTAACAGGGGAAGGTGTTTGAAAATGGGGAGTGGAGATCCGAACGCAGGCGTGCTTAAAGGTCAAAACGGGCGTTTTATGGGTGTGCATAATTAATACAGCAGCGTCATTCACCACGTCACTGGGTTATTTTATAGTCAGAACTGCTCGCAATATTGTGGTTGAAAAAACCAACCACAAGAATAGCGAGCAGTTCATACGCTGTTCGATGTACTCGATTAATCTAATAAATAGCGGACATGACGTATGATGCGAGCGGCCAGGGGGCGTTTTTATCAAATAAACGAGCGTATGTTTTGCTTGCTCGTTCAGACATGGAGGCGGCAACAGACCGCAAAGAGCGAACGGTTCATTTGAATAGCCACCCCCTTTTTATGAACGAGCGAGCGCTAATTGCGAGCGGCTCTGAATGAGGGCCTATCTGTCCATCCAGCCAACTAGTTGATTGATTGGAATGAAAATCTGGTAAGGTATGACAGCGAATGACAATCAGCAATTTGCTTCCAAACGCCGTAAAATGGACAAAAACTGTTCTTTGAACAAATTGTTTAGATCAAACATTTAACAAACTTGTCTGACGACCATTTTCATCTGTTTTCTGGCATTTAGGAGCAAATTGCTGATCATCAGTTACTCCCATACGTTACCAGATTTTCATTCCAACTAATCAACTAGTTGGCTGGTTGGACAGATAATCTTTCGATGTGTGGCCAGCTTTAGGATGCGTTCCTAATAGAACCATTGTGTTCCAAAATTCTATGTTTGAGTGCCCGGGACGTCATGCCCACATACTTTTTGTTACAACTGCAGGTTAAGCAATAAATTACCCCTATCGTATTGCAGTTCATGAAGTTTTTAATATGTAATGTTTGGCCAAATTTATCCTCCACCTTATTGGTCTTAAGAATAAACTGGCACGCCTTGCAGGTGCAGCATGGAAAGGTACCTGTAAGTTTGGTTGATCTCGGTGCGTTTTAGTAAAATCACTAATCCATCACGGAGATTTTTTGACCGTTTCCAACTCTTGGAGACTTGGTCATCAAGAATTTTGTACAGGTCCTTGTCAAGGTTGAGAGTATGCCAGTGTTTTTGTATAATTCCCTGTATCTTCCCCCATTCTTGACAGAAATCATCAACAAAGCGGAGCTTGTCTAAGGTCTTATCTTCCTTCTGGTCTTTTTGGGGGAAAATTTGGAATTCCCTAGATATATCAGATGTACTCTTTTTATCGATCGTTTGCTGTAGCCTCTTAAACTCCCTATGGTTGATGTGCGCACTATACCTTACCGACTTAACACAACTAAAACTTATCTAAAAGTAAACACACGGACAACAGGAGTAGGATTTCAAATTAAAAGTCAAATTTATTTGACATCAGATTATTAATAATTAATTAATAATCATATTCAATTTGATTATCTAGTTAGATGTTGCCAATTGAAATTAATTGTGAGCTTAAAGTTAGTATGGTGGCGGACAACAAAGAACAGACACTCCCACAGACACATGCAGACCAAACACATCACTCGTTGGTGTTCAACTCTCCCCAAAAAGCATGCCCGGACGAGCTGTGTCATTCCCGGAAGGGACGGGTTTGGCCTATCATTGAACCAGGAGAGCGCACCCATCTAATTTCTATAACTAAAAGCACACTACCGTTCTTTCCGCCAAAGCGAGGCAACTCAAAGCCGCAGCCCGCCACCAAACAAACTAAACTTAAATCCACCATCACCTTAAACAACGCCTCCACAAAACAGAAGCAAAACTGCCCCTGACAAAATGCACGTATTGGACCATGAGTGCATGATAAACCAAGGTCCCCATCAGACCTAACAAATGTACATAGTAGATCATGAGTGCATGATAAACCAATAACTCCGCCATCATGTCCATCCAAGTGCACGATCAACACCTTTAGGCCAACCAACATTCGCACCGTATACATCAGACGCCCCTTCAATTCACGCCACAGCATTACTCTATCCATCCACAGACAAGACAACATAAAACAACAATAAAGATGTTAGTGACAACAAAAGCATGCCAACCAGGCTGGAGGTAAAAACAAAACCTACTAGGATCTTTTCTACTTATCTGGGGAACTATTTGTTGCCTCCGTAGGAAAAATAAAAATCCCTCCAAACCCCAAAAGCGAGTAGTCTAAACCCCTGGTTAACATGCCAAAGAAGCGCTAGCAAGCACCATGCCCGAGGCGCATCCTGCGCAACATAGAATCCTCGCCACATAATACATCCCGCTAAAGCAGCACAGCTGCCACAACACTAAATGCGCCATGAAACGCCATTGCAAATGCCAATTTGAGCAAATGAAATTCAGATTGGTCCATCCAGCTAACGTTATCAATTTTAGCAACGCAAACAATTGGGAGGATTCACAATGTTTGATTTTAGAGTGAGTGTGGCCAATCGCTGAAGCAATAATAATTAGCACTTAACCAGCTTTAATACGTGTCATACTAAATATTTTGAGTGTGCATTAACTCCAGTATATATAGCACCAGCAATCTCAATAAGCCATTAAGATTCGACAGTATGGCCATCCTGCCTGAGCTAAATGTTTTTACTTCAGATGTGTGCACCATTCCAGACTATTGGAGCAAGTCCGGGGATCTGGGGGAACAGCATAAGGACCTAGCACTGTACTGGACTCAGTGGCGTAACTTCAGCCCAGGTGCCCGGAGGCAAGATACATGTTGGTGCCCCCCCAAATTAAAATGTACTACCCCCCCCCAGCACCTATGCCAGACCCAGCTGCCACCCCCCTATGCAGTTCCCCCAGTAGTGGTCCCCCTATGTAGTGCCCCCCAGTAATGGTCCCCCTTTGCAGTGTCCCAGTAGTAAGGGCCCCTGTAGTGCTCCCAGTAATAAGCACCCTATAGTAAGCCCCCAGTAGTAAACCCCCAGTAATGCCCCCTGTAGAAAGCCCCCGTAATGCCCTCTGTAGTAAGCCCCCAGCAATGCCTCCTGGAGTGAGCAACCAGTAATGCCCCCTGTAGTGAGCCCCCCCCGCGAGCGCACACACATACAAAAAAACACAAAAAACAAAACTTACTTGAAAAAACCCCGCTCCAGTGCTGCTGCCTTCCGTCCCCGACGCCTGCTCCTCGGAACTATGGGAGTGACGTCATGACGTCACTCGCATAGTGCATTGTGGGACCCGGAAGCGGAGCTCAGGAGTGAGCTCCGTTCCTCCGGGGGGAAAGAAGGAGCCGGACGCCCGCTGGTAACACACTCAGCGGGCGCCCGGCAAATAGGGGGTGCGACCGCACCCCCCCGTATTGACGTCGCTGGAGCGCCGATCACCGGTGCTCCATCTCCATAGCAGTACCCTGAACGGTCCGGGGGAGAGTGGAGCCAGGTGCCCCCTTAAGGGCTGGAGCCCGGCGGCAAATGACTCCAATGTCTCCGGGAGTTCCACTACTGACTGGACATATATGTATGTATTGGGCTCTATAGCGGCACATCCCTAACAGTGCATGGTTTCTAGATCTCCCAGTTGGTGCACAGGTCACCCATCACTGGCTGACACATGTCAAAAGGTGGTGCTACCTATGTCATCCATGACACTGAGAAGAACATGCGGTACTAGCAAACTTCTATTATTACTATATTCTATTGTATTGGGCTTTCCATCACCTATCCGTGAACAGAAGCAGCACTCTGCACCTGATCTACAGGGCTAAGCCGACCTTCTGTGATGCCGAACTACGCCTCCTCCTAGACCTAGATCCCCTGAGCAACGGTACAGACGCGGTTGCTAGCCCCGCCCCCTGTCCGAAGTCCGCAGCAACAAGATTCCCCAACATGTCCGGCACCAGCAGCGGGGACAAGCGGGGGAACCGCTGACCCCGCCGGCGCCATGTTAAAGCCCACTGCTGTGCGCGCTCCCTGCAGCCACGTGGGACGCGATCCTCATTAATATGCGGCGCGACAGGGCCCGTCGCCGCTGCATCAGGAAGCAGCCTTGTCCCCGGCGCAGCCATCACTAGCGGGCCACGTGGCTGCCGGCCGCTCGGGTCTCAGCAGGCCCCGCTGCTGCAGCAGAAGCCGAGCGGGAAGCACGTTGCATCGGACAGCATTGTAAAAGGAACAGAGGAGGGAGAAGGCAGAACAGTGCAACAGGGGGTGGGAGGGAAATACAAAGAAAAAATACAGGGAATGAGACAAGAAAAGACAAGTATAAGTTAGGAGTTATAAGAAAAGTAAAGAGATAATAGAAAATACTGGGAAACAAGAAAAGAAAGAAGGGAGATGACAAAGGTTAGAGAACGAAATAAGAAAGAAAGAGAAGAAAACAGACTATGCACAAAATATACAATTAATTGCACAGTCACTTCCCTGACTTCTTCAGCGGGAAATTTCCAGAAACAAAGAGGAGGTGTCTTTGGCTAACAGACCTAATATACCAGCAAGGCCAAACCCCCAAGGACCCCTATAGGATAACACTAATGACTGACTAAAGCTGGCCACACACTAGACCAACTTTCCTCCAACTGACCAACTCGTCTGTCCAACTAAAACGCTTCCCCACACATCTAACCAACTTTTCATCCAACCAGGCAACCTGCCAATTTTTTCAACAGACCAGCCAACGTCTGTCCAACTTGTGATGTCACAGAAGTAGGCGGAGACTGCCTACTGCATGCTTTGAATAAATATATTGAACACACACACATATATGTCTGTGTGTGTTTAAATATATATATATATATACACAAAAAAAATAATTATATATATATATATATATATATATATGTGTGTGTGTGTGTGTGACACTGGATAGTGCCAAATGAGGGGATGACAGTTGGGATGGATCGGCGGGTACGGAGCCGTGATGGTCAGGGGAGGGTGGCCGGATGCAGTAGCAGTCAGATTGTCATAAAATATATAGGGGCCTATTTATCATTCAATATTTGCGCTGTATTCCCTGAAAACTTTTCGGGGGATAGCCGCAATTATTAAGTATTGTCCGATATCTGTTGCTGTCCCTCCATTTCCGTCGGTAACGCAACCCTCATTAGTTTCTATAGGGGATGCAATGCTGACAGATTTATTAAGTTCCGGATCGCGAAACATTCCGAAACCTTGATGCGCGCAGCATGAGCCTTCTGAAGATGGCGTAAGCCACTGTAGGCTATGGTCTACACATCACAAATCTGTCTGGAAGAGTGTTCCATAGGAAACATCCCTTGGCAATGCCCGCAGCGCATGCGTGGTTTGCACACCACACATGCGCAGGATCCAAGCACAGGAGTGAAGTGACCGCTGTCTCTGCAGGTGGAACTTCATACAACCAGGCAGTATGATTGCATCCTGCATTGCGATCATGGGCGCTAATATGGTGCCCAGATAGCATTGTAAATGCGATCATTACTAAATGGGTTACACACACATACACACGTATATGATCCATAGGGATGTAATTATGAGGCCGGCGGTCTCAATTCCAACTGCGGAATTCCGGCAAGAGATTTAACAGGCATCGAAATTCCGACGCCTATGTTAATCCCGGCGCCGGACCGATCGCCCTCCTGCCGGTTAAGTACAACACTTAGCCCGTGGATGTGGGGGGTTAGGTTTATGAACCACCGGGGGGACTTAAGGTGCCTACACACTAGGTGTTGTGGTCACGATCCGATATCGTGTCCGATTTCCCTTGAACTTTCCCCGGCACTCCAGGACACGAAGTGCAGCGAAAGCTGCACGATGTGTCACAAGATCTATCGTGCACGATCTAAAGATTTGTCGATCTTTAGATCGTGTAGGATAGCAAACAGATGCTTGCACGGATCAGGGATATCCATGATGCATGTATCTGTCTGTAAAAGAATAAAACACAGATGCACGGACGGGAACAGTGAGACCCATCTGTGCTGCTGTTTAAAAAAATGAAGACCTGTGTAAAAAAAATGTCGTGACCGCTCCCACAAAAGAGCAACCAGCCCCCGGGCTTTAGTGACCTAGTGCTGGTTGCACAATATACGGTGGACAAATGACGTAGGGGTCCCCCGTATTCTGTGCAACCAGCACTGGGCTCTGATCTGGTTCTGGAAATACAGGGGGGGAAATGAGTACGGTCCCCTTGTATTATCCAGAACCAGCACCAGACTTTTTCTAGTGGGGGGCTAATGCCACAGCCAGGGGAGCCCTTTCACTGGGCCACACAGCCGAAGCATTAACCCTGACCGCTAGTCAGCCCAGGCCAGGGATCCTTGGGGAGATGGGGACCCCCCAATAAAGGGGTCCCCCTCTCCAGGGCACCCCAGGCACAGGCTGATAGCCCGGGGCTATCCCCATCACCCCTGGGCGGTGGGTGCCGGGTTGATTGTGTATAGAGTGTGTAAAAAATAGATGAACTAATATTGTTTTTTGCTGTGGAACTGCAGATCCCAGCAAGCCTCCTCAGCATGCTAGTACCTGGAGAACCACAAGTACAAGCATTCGGGTCATTACGGGCCCCGCTCGTGCCTGTAGTTCCACTGCAAAAGCAATATTAAAATAAACACAGGACACACACACCGTACAAAATATAAGTTTATTAAACATACATGCACTCACGTACACACACATGTACTCATACTCACCTATGTATCCCTGTAGCATCGGTCCACTTGTCCAGTAGAGTATCCATAGGGGACCTGTTAAAAAAAGCACACTCACCGTCTATATGCGAAGTTCGGTCCTCTTCGTTCCAAAGTAGGCATTCCAGAAATCGAGAGCAACAAACTAAAGTACCGTTCTTTAGGAAGGGTACTTCCCGAATGAGAGCTTAGCGGCGGGATTTCACCATGGAAACCCAGCTGCTGAGCGTTCATTGGCTGAGACGCGAGCCCTCCGCCTCTCAGCCAATGAACGGCTTTCACCATTGAAGTCAATGGTGAGGGCCGCAAAGGTTACTCAAGGTTAGGGTTAGGCACCCCCCCGGGCAAGATTAGGGTTAGGCACTCCCCCGGGAGGGTTAGGGTGCAGGGAGGCGGGGGTTAGGTTTATGCACCCATGGGGGGGAGGTTAGGGTTAGGCACTAGGGGGGAGATTAGGGTTAGGCACCCGTAAGGGAGAGTTAGAGGGAGGGTTAGTATACTTACCTACGCCAGTCCGGATCTCCTCCGTCGGGCATCTGCTGTCGAGAATTTAATCCGCCGGCATTTCAATCCCGTTCCAATTATTATTCCGAGTGCTGCCGTTGTGGGTATATACATATACATGATTACACACATATACGTATATATATATATATATATAAAATATATATACACATATAGGTATATATATATACACATATAGGTATATATATATACACACACATGTATATAGTTATATACACATATGTGTATACCTGTATACACATATATACGTATACATACACATATACATGTATTCCTGCATACACATATATGTGTATATATAAGCATATATTTATACACACAATGACAATTTGGAGCGGGATTGCGGGGTGTGGTGGTCCCGAGGGGTGGAGGGGGGTCCCGATCGCGGGCTACAGTGATCCCGGAGGGGGGTCTCGATCGTGGTGTGCTGTTGTCAATGGGGGGGGAAAGGAGAGGGGGTAAGCAGTGATCGCGGGTGTGCAGTAGTCTTGGGGGGGAGGGAGAAAACTTCCGTGATCGCCGGTGTGCGGTAGTCCCGGGGAGGGGGGGAAGGAAGGTTCCACGATCACGGGTGTACGGTATTCCCGGGGGGAGGGAGAAAGCTGCCGCGATCGCGGGTGTGCGGTAGGCCAAGGGTGAGAGGGAGGATGGTGCAATCGCGGGTGTGTGGTAGTCCCGGGGAGGGGGGTGCCACGATCGCAGGGTCCGGTGCGCGGGGGGGAGGGGCAGTGATCGCAATCCCAGCGGTGGAACTAGTGTGGCAGACAGAGACAGGTACCTGACTGAAGTTCAACAGCAGCACTGCAGGACAGATCCAGCTGCAGCACCGATGCTCACTGAGTCACTGCCGCTGACAGGGATCCCAGGCTGGAAGGTACACGGTGGAGAAGTAGGCGGACACTACCGGCCAGTGTCCGCCTACTTATCGTTCAGTTGGGGGGAGAGTTCCCCCTACACTAGAACGATAGTTGGTGAAAATCAAACATGTTTGATTTTCTCCAACTAGTTGGAACGATCGTTTTTGCCCGTTTTTTAGCGTGTGGGAGCAAACGGCTGACTATCGTTTGCTCCCACACTAGACGATTATCATTCCAACCAGCCAACTAGTTGGCTGGTTGGAACGATATCGTTCTGGTGTGTGGGGGCCTTAACATCAAAGGTCTTAAAGGTATACTTCTGCCACAACCACGGGGTTTAAACTGGCTCAGTCAAATTGCACTCGCCTTATGCTGTCCTTCCAGAAGTCTCAGTGAGTTCAATGCATTTATCCTCAAAGATCTTTTTGTCGGAGCAGTTGTGCCTCAATCTTAGGAATTCACCCTTGGGCAGATTCTCTATAGTTGGTGGAAACTGCGCACTGGTTTGATGCAGTAGGTTACACTATACAACAAATAAATACTTTCAATTTGTTTTCTTTCTAAAAATAGTCATATATTACCAATTTGAGGTCAAGAAAAACTAAAATGATTTCAGAATGTTTTTACTAGCTCTATTTTTTGAGCTACTCTACTTGCATTATACTGTATGTACATTAGTAATATAGTCATAGTGAAAAGCTATTTTAAAATAATTTATATTTTCTTGATTGAAAATAAATAACAGTTGTTTTAATTCTATCAATCACAAATCAAAACACGAAACAAACATACAGCAGACGAAAGTACTATCTAAACTAGTGGCCTATTCATGGGGGTGCTTTCTCTTTGCTTGTCGCTTGTACTCCTCTTCTGGGGCATCTCTTGTCACTGTCCAACAGTAGTGATTCACCTACCCTGATATCTTTGTTCCATTGCTGAAATGTCTTGGTGGAATCTCTCACTATGCTTGTCACTCAGTGCACCACAGTTATCTTGTGTGGGTAATCCCGTGAATCGCATATATTTGAATAGGGGAGGGGACAAATAACTGATTAATTTAATTGGGTCATTAGGCCCCGCCCCCTCTGCGCGGAACGCAGATTGCTGGTAAGATTCTCTCCATTCTGCCCACTTCACTAGGAATACCCTTACATCGTCACAAATGGGCTATATCTCGGAACTCAGAGCTAACAGAGTTTTAAATGTCATATTCATTCTTTGCATGCTGAAATCAATTAGAAGTAACTATTTTCACATCTGAAACATTTTCATTGTTGTGCAGTGTTATTAGTTGCAGTTTCCTTTCGAAATAGTTCTGTCTGGATCATACCGGTGGAGTCTTTGTAGATTCTAAGGTCCAGGAAGGGGACTGATTATTGACTGATGAAATGTGTCAGTTTCATATTGATAACATTGGTATTTAGGCTTCTGATGAATAACATCAGAGAGGCCTCATCACCTTCCCAGATCATGATGATGTCATCTATGTATCTCCACCAGGAGGTTATATGCTTCGTGAAGTTGTCATTCTCATCACAGAATACGATCTTTTTTTCCCACCACCCTAGAAAGAGGTTAGCATAGGTCAGGGCGCAGGCCACCCCCATAGCTTTTCTGATAAAGATGATCAGACTGACTCTCATGTGTCCAAAAATACATAGTCTCTTACTTATATGGACACCAGATATTATAGGAGGCACTTTAGCCATTTGAGTCTGAGTATCGTGTAAGGATAATCTCTTTCTGGTTAATGATGCTCATGAAACCACAGATAACAAATGGAATGGATTCTGTGGAGATACCCCTATCCTGACTAATTTTCCCCATTAGAAGAAAACACAATGCGCTTCTAGATATAAGCATACTATTTTATATCTTCTAATTACGCTGTGACTATCACACAGCATGCACTGTATACACCAGCAATGAAGGAGTTAATCTCATGAAGATTGGGACTCCACCCTATTGATTATGCATCACACTTGTGATGGACAGCTAATGCCTGATGTTAACTGGCTACCTCCAAACACGTGACCAATGACAGGTGATCACGTGGGCTTTTGAGCCAATGGGAAAGGACCCCCGGCGATCACATGATTGGGATACTCACCCGGAAGTATGCACGAAAGGTAAGAACAGGAGCTCTGTTCTCTATGCGATGGTGAACAAGCCTATAACGGGCGAAACGCGCATCCAAGGACTTCTATGATTATGGTCTGGCTGGTGCACACGCCGACCATCTCTCTACTCCGATATCCACTGAAGGGTAATTGTATCACCCCACTCAGACCTCTGTGTCTGCCTTTTACACTTGATATATTTTGTTGCTCTCTCTTATGATCCGGATATGCTAAAATTGTTAAACAAATATATTTAGAGATAGCACGACTGCAACTATATATCTAAATAAATGTGAGACATAGACATATTGGACCTTATTCAGAGGCGGCCATACAGTCTGCGACCGCACGGCCGCCTCAGTGTTTTGCCAGTGCGCATGCGCACGAGGGAGCCGGCTCCCTCGTGCGCATGCATGAGACCCGCTACGACCGACAGCGCTGGTCGTAGCGGGTCTCTTTCCAAAGGGGGCGAGCTGTCGATGTTGATTGACAGCTCGCCCCGTTTGGAAGGCGGCCCAGGGGGGTGGCAGCCCAAATGGAGGCGTTCCCATGGGAACGCCTGCCGTTTGGGGGAGGCCCC
Organism: Taudactylus pleione; assembly: GCA_031769625.1. NCBI lineage: Eukaryota > Metazoa > Chordata > Amphibia > Anura > Myobatrachidae > Taudactylus > Taudactylus pleione. Next base: position 1,535,694 of record JAUIMM010000716.1, read on the forward strand.
ACTGACGTCACTAGTGATGTCAGTGGAGAGCTTCCGGCTCTGACAGAGCCAGAAGCTCTCCGGGGCTTGCGACAAGTGAGACCCTACCCTAGGGTCTCGTCGTAAGCCCCGATGGTCGTTAGAGCTGTGGGTGTTAACCCACAGCCTAACGACCGCAACAGAGGCGGGCGGTCAGGATGCAAGTGGCCATCCAGTTTCTGAGCGACCGCTTGCATCCTCCGACCGCCTCTGAATGAGGCCCATTATGTCAGACCATTATATGTTTGTCTGTCCCTGTATGTAAATCTACAGGAACACATTACTGATATATCTTTATATGAGAAAATGTTTCTGTGATATCCATCATTATCAGGTAACTGTTTGCCCTATGGGAAGTGATATACAGCATTATTATCAATCTTTGGATACAATTTGGAGCTATTTTCTATTACTCTCTGTATAATAACAGACAAATGTACGACTGTCATAACACACACAGATAACAAGTGTGTCTGAAATGCATCTTATTGTATCATATGTTGGTTTGTCCCTGTATGTATAACTACAGAAATATGCCCCGTATAAAGTCAATGCTTTTATGATACCCACTATAGCTGAGCTAATACTTACCCCAGGTACCCAACATATGGTGCATATCGGAGATCCACGAAATCTAGAACAATTAGTTCTATGCTATTATCCACCAATATTTTTGCTCTTCGCTTTAATATTGTGTTACAAGTGTGTTCTTGTGGAATATAAACTTTACAATATCATTAGGAGGATGTTAGGTCTATCCTGACCCTCTTAGCGTGTATTAGGCGCCATACTCCTATACACATGCCCTAGAACCTGATCTATTTCCCAGAACACACAGAATGATTATACTGTAACATACTAATTTAGATTTTTGTTGATTAGGTTTTATATACATTTTGGGTCATTATTTTTAATGAAATACAATACAAGTTAATTTTTAATACTACAATAATTATACATAAGAGTGCCCCACAAAAAGAGCTTACTTTTCTCCTTTCTTTTTGATACATACATATTTTGGCAATGGGGAGCACCACCAACATGAGTTATTCTTAGATCCAAGTTTCTTTGGACACTATCTTTTGTCAATATTGATAACCAATATATCGATATATAATCTTTTTCTGTGCAGATACAACCCCCTTTTTTCTTTATAATGCCTTATATGATGCCAGCCAGACTGTCTATGTTTCCCCCTCCTGAGATGGTGGACTAGCCCCTGCCATAGACTCTGTATAATGAAGGGGCACGAGGCTAGGATTTCCCCACCGGACTCTACAGGGGAGCCCGTTTGTGCCCTCTTGCAGTGAGTGGGCACCAGTGACTATTGTGACACGCGAGCCCGGTGGGAACATAGCCGGCACGTGAAGAAGAGACCCGGACGGAGCTTTTAAAAAGGGCTGGCAAACGAACCATTTGAGTCAGTCCTGAGGTGGCAGAGGTACAGCGCTGTGACCGCGCACTTACCTGAGGGCTGAGGAGATCGAGGACTGGAGCCGGAGGAGCCAAGTGAGCCGGTCCACAGACTAGGAGGCGGCTGCTGAGCATGTGATGTGTGAGGGGCAGTGCCTGCTGGGAGAGGAGGCTGGCCAGAGCTAGATTGGAGGTGGGCTGTGGGAGGCTGCAAGTGCCGGAGGCTGACCTGAAGGAGAGGACCAAAAAGGGCGGTGATTACCAGGCAACTGCCTTAATCAACTGTTCAATCTGCCAGAAAGGTCTGTAATTTACAACACACCCAGTCATCTTACTGTGAAGTTACCCTGTGACTCAGTCACCAGTAAATTAACAGAGGGTACCAAGACTCTACCAGTGAATGTCAGCAGGGCCGCCATCAGGGGGGGACTGGAGTCCCAGGCCCGGACACTTAGCAGAAAGGGGGGGGCCCGTGCCGCTCCTACCCCTGTAATTTTGACTTTTTTTTTTATGGAGTGCAGCAGCACTGCTGCTGCTGGCTCTAGTAGATAAACTTGAGCCGGCGGGCACTAGGACCCACCGCGGCTCTATCAGGCCAGGTCCGTCCGGCAACGACTGCGCATGCGCGCCAATCCCCGGGACGGAGAGGAGACAGACAAGAGTGGGTGGCAGTCATCGCAAAGCCGGTAAGAAAGATGCGCTGTGCTGCGCTGTATGAGGGAGGGGAACACACAAGGGGGCTGGCTGGGCACACAAGGGGGCTGGCTGGACACACAAGGGGGTTGGCTGGACACACAAGGGGGTTGGCTGGACACACAAGGGAGCTGGCTGGACACACAAGGGGCCTGGCTGGACACACAAGGGAGCTGGCTGGACACACAAGGGGGTCTGGCTGGATACACAGAGAAGGGCTGTGGCTGGATACACAGAGAAGGGCTGTGGCTGGATACACAGAGAAGGGGGGCTGGCTGGGCACACAAGGGGGCCTTACTGGACATACACAGATGGGGGGCTGGCTGGACACATAAGGGGGGTTGGCTGGACACACAAGGGAGCTGGCTGGACACACAAGGGGCCTGGCTGGACACACAAGGGAGCTGGCTGGACACACAAGGGGGTCTGGCTGGACACACAGATAAGGGGACCTGGCTGGACACACACAAGGGGGCTGGCTGGACACACACAAGGGGGGGCTGGCTGGACACATAAGGGGGGCTGGTTGGACCTACATAAGGGGGCTGGCTAGACACAAGTGGGGCTGGCTGGACGCACATAAGGGGGGCTGGATGGACGCACATTAGGGGGGCTGGTTGGACAGACAAGGGGAGGGGCTGGCAGGAGACAGAAGAGGGCTGACTTGATATTTCTGGCCACATTTTTTTTCATAGGAATAAGGTAGCTGGGGAAATAGGAGTGGGGGGGGCCCTGCTGATTTTGTCAGTCCTGGGCCCCACAATTTCTGATGGCAGCCCTGAATGTCAGGATAAATAACCCATAGGTTACTTAATTGAGGCAGTACTAGCCTAATACACAGTATATAGACTGCAGCCACCCATTATTTTGCCCGCAGCCTGTCAGTTATAGACTCAGCACCTAATATATACCCTCCCTCCACTTGTATAAGCAGTTTCAACACTCTTCATAACTCCAGCACTAGAAAGAACTGTAATTTCTTCATTGCAGCAGGTGAGAGACAGTGTTAAAAGTGAGAATTATTTCCTAGAAGCTGCTACAGTGCCGAGTAGAGTAAAGTACAGCCACAGTTCCTTGATTAATTGCTGTGCAACAACTCCTTTGTCAACATCCTTTACAATGGTATACAATTGGGAAGCCGGCTGCCTTAATACCGGCAGCCGGCTTCCCGACTGTCATATCCCGGCGAGGGTGAAATGCCGGGCATCTAGATGTAGACGCCTGACATTTCCCCAACGCCAGGAGACCGGCGCCCGGCATCCCGATCAAAGAGATTCCGGGTGCCGCGAGCGGACAGCCGCAGGGGGGGAGGACTCCCAGGGGGGACTTAGGGTTAGGCACCCTCCCAGGAGGGTTAGGCTAGGGGGAGGGAGAGTTAGGCACCCCCAAGGGGGACTTACAGTTGGGCGCCCCCCAGGGGGACATAGGTTTAGGCAGCGGGGAAGGGGGGGGGTTAGGTTAGTCAATACTTACTCATCGACGATCGGGATTTCCAGCGCTGTCGGGCTTCCGCTGCCGGGAACTCTGCTTTGGTCGGCCAGGCACTGCCGGGAATCGAACTGTATTTTATACCGATTCCTTTACAATCTATCAATTGTTAGTGACAGCTAGAGTTAACCACCTGCAAACAAAGGAACCATTAACAGGATACTTCAGATCCCTCTGAGTACAGCATTACTTATGGTACAGTAAGACCTGTATAGACTACGTATGAAAGTTAAATACCACAGGAAAATATCCATCATAGGCAGAGCCAGCCTTCTAAAGGGACAGCTACAGTTTACTTAAAGGACTTCACAGGCTCGGGCTTGCAGCGTCCAAGAGTAATAAGTGTCAGTACCAGCGTAAGGGACAATATCAAGGGGCAGTGCAGTATCACCAGTCATCAGGAAGTTGAATGTAAAAACTACAAAGTATTCAAAAGTGCACCAATGAAAGGGGTTTTTGCCAGACTTTTGGGGACTAAGGACCACAATCAGAGGCGCTCGCAAAAAGCGAGCACTTGCTCTAAATCAGGGCGTCCTTTTTTTTTTTTAACCTGGCCTCCTGGCCGCTCGCCAATCTGTGGGTGACCACAGTAAAGTCACGGAGCTTGTATACACACAGTGGGCTTATGACCAGTCACGGAGCTTGTATACACACAGAGGGCTAATGGCCAGTCACGGAGCGTGTATACACACAGTGGGCTAATGCCCAGTCATGGAGCTTGTATACACACAGTGGGCTTATGCCCTGTCACGGAGCTTGTATACACACAGTGGGCTTATGCCCAGTCACAGAGCTTGTATACACACAGTGGGCTTATGTCCAGTCACGGAGCTTGTATACACTTAGTGGGCTTATGCCCAGTCACGGAGCTTGTATACACACAGTGGGCTAATGCCCAGTCACAGAGCTTGTATACACACAGTGGGCTTATACCCAGTTACGGAGCTTGTATATACTTAGTGGGCTTATGCCCAGTCACGGAGCTTGTATACACACAGAGGGCTAATGGCCAGTCACGGAGCGTGTATACACACAGTGGGCTTATGCCCAGTCACGGAGCTTGTATACACACAGTGGGCTTATGCCCAGTCACGGAGCTTGTATACACTTAGTGGGCTTATGCCCAGTCACGGAGCTTGTATACACACAGTGGGCTAATTTCCAGTCACCAAGCTTTACACACGGGCTTATGCCCAGAAAAGTCACGGAGCTTGTACTGTATACACACAGTTGGCTTATACCCAGTAAAGTCATGGAGCTTGTATACACACAGTGGGCTTATGCCCAGTCACAGAGCTTGTATACACACAGTGGGCTTATGTCCAGTCACGGAGCTTGTATACACTTAGTGGGCTTATGCCCAGTCACGGAGCTTGTATACACACAGTGGGCTAATTTCCAGTCACGAAGCTTTACACACGGGCTTATGCCCAGTAAAGTCACGGAGCTTGTACTGTATACACATAGTTGGCTTATACCCAGTAAAGTCATGGAGCTTGTATACACACAGTGGGCTAATGCCCAGTCGCGGAGCTTTACACACAGTGGGCATATACCCAGTAAAGTCACGGAGCTTGTACTGTATACACACAGTTGGCTTATACCCAGTAAAGTCACGGAGCTTGTATACACACAGTGGGCTTATACCCAGTAAAGTCACGGAGCTTGTATACACACAGTGGGCTTATACCCAGTAAAGTCACGGAGCTTGTATACACACAGTGGACTTATACCCAGTAAAGTCACAGAGCTTGTACTGTATACACACAGTGGGCTTATACCCAGTAAAGTCACAGAGCTTGTACTGTATACACACAGTGGGCTTATACCCAGTAAAGTCACGGAGCTTGTACTGTATACACAAGGTTGGCTTATACCCAGTAAAGTCACGGAGCTTGTACTGTATACACACAGTGGGCTTATACCCAGTAAAGTCACGGAGCTTGTACTGTATACACACAGTGGTCTTATACTCAGTAAAGTCACGGAGCTTGTACTGTATACACACAGTGGGCTTATACCCAGTAAAGTCACGGAGTTTGTATACACACAGTGGGCTTATGCCCAGTAAAGTCACAGAGCTTGTACTGTATACACACAGTGGTCTTATACACAGCAAAGTCACGGAGCTTGTACTGTATACACACAGTGGGCTTATACCCAGTAAAGTCACAGGGTTTGTATACACACAGTGGGCTTATGCCCAGTAAAGTCACAGAGCGTGTATACACACAGTGGGCTTATGCCTTGTCACGGAGCTTGTATACACACAGTGGACTTATGCCCAGTAAAGTCATGGAGCTTGTATACACACAGTGGGCTTATGCCTAGTAAAGTCACAGAGCTTGTATACACAAAGTGGGCTTATGCCCAGTCACGGAGCTAGTATACACACAGTGGGCTTATGCCCAGTAAAGTCACGGAGCTTGTACTGTATACACACAGTGGTCTTATACCCAGTAAAGTCACGGAGCTTGTACTGTATACACACAGTGGTCTTATACTCAGTAAAGTCACGGAGCTTGTACTGTATATACACAGTGGGCTTATACCCATTAAAGTCACAGAGTTTGTATACACACAGTGGGCTTATGCCCAGTAAAGTCACAGAGCTTGTACTGTATACACACAGTGGTCTTATACACAGCAAAGTCACGGAGCTTGTACTGTATACACACAGTGGGCTTATACCCAGTAAAGTCACAGAGTTTGTATACACACAGTGGGCTTATGCCCAGTAAAGTCATGGAGCTTGTATACACACAGTGGGCTTATGCCTAGTAAAGTCACAGAGCTTGTATACACAAAGTGGGCTTATGCCCAGTCACGGAGCTAGTATACACACAGTGGGCTTATGCCCAGTAAAGTCACGGAGCTTGTATACACACAGTGGGCTTATGCCCAGTCAGAGCTTGTACTGTATACACACAGTGGGCTTATGCCCAGTAAAGCCACGGAGCTGGTATATGCACAGTGGGCTTATGCCCAGTCACGGAGCTTGTATACACTATGAATTCCTAATGATCTATACACCTTAAATGTCGCTATTTAGCGTTATAAGTCGCACAAGAAATAATTGCTTTCTAGACTTGGATTGTGGTTCCAAAGCACAAAAAGTTATTATTCACCATAAAGCAGAGTTACACGCTGTGATCTAAATACAATTAGCGCAAACAAATTATACAATCACAAGGTACAGTCGAGTACATATGCATGCGCTCTGGATCCAGATTCCCGGCATCAACTATGAAACCTCCGTCAACAGCAAAGAAAGATGACTAACTATCAGATTCAGAGCGCTTGTTTATGTACTCTTACAGAGATAGGCAATACAATAGAACTAGTTGGCATAATCCCATTGGTTCTTCTTCCTGGTCCTTCTGTTACGATACAGTTCATAGGTCAGTTTATATTGTAATAGTCCAGCCTCCAACAGCACTTTGTGTCCATTTTCCCACCGAAGAACAAGTCTAAACTGGCTAATAAACATCACATTACAGAGTACATTTCAATGCCTAACTCTCTATGATCCATAATTTGTAGACACATGTTGCGATCTCCTTGCCGATGGAACCGGAGATCTGCAAATAAACAGTGGTTTAGAATAGCACCAAACACGGTCTGCTTATCATGTACTAAACCTGAGATCTTAAATACAGTCGCTTTATTACATACTTAATAATGAATAAAACCTTGAATATTAACCTTAATGCTAGGGAACCTTTTTATGTAAGTGTGCAATGTGTAAGTGTAAGGATATTAAGAAAAGACTCTAGTTAGCGTTGTGCGTCTACGTGTTTGTGAAGTACACCATGGTATTTGTTTTGCAGGGTTGTTCATATATGTTTTAGTAAATGTACTGTATGTATTTATATAATGAGAACTTTTAACATTGTTCTATTGCATGGGAATCGCACAATGCTAAATAATAGCATCGCCGTATGTACTGATATTGTGTGAGATTCGCTAAAATGGCATTGGGCGGCCATTCGCAAAATGGTGTCTTGTTGCCATTCGCAAAAAGGCGTTGTGCAGATTTTAATTCCAACAGATTCTGTCTCAGCCAATTATCCGGCTTCGACAATCCACCCTTTGATAGTAAACAACACGCTATCACACTCTGATTTTAAAATGTATTTAGGCTTACACTATGACATATTATTTAATGTTATATTATGGGATGGCACAAGGTGGTTCTTAAACCATCAATAATGTGTCTCTGGGGGACATAAAACTATCCTTATACGCACACTGCGGATCTTGGGAGATCATGGCAAAGATGTGGGGATGCATCTAACCTATAAAGGAAGTCTTGGAGGGGATAGGGACTTACATTATTTAAGATGTTTAAAAATAACATTTCATAATACATTTCATGCATGTCTAAATCTATACATCATCTGATGGTACATTCTAGTTCAGGGTTTTAATGCAGTCCCTCATTTACCTCAGTATTCATATTGTTCCTACTAACCACCATCATAATTTCATTCCTTCGATTTACCTTATCTTTACATTTTCCACATTTCAACACAATAGGAACACATTCGACACATGAGCCAATTACTATGATGACAACCAATATGAGGATCAGGAGTATACCTATGGCTAGCGACTATTTCCTGGACCCACTCTCCTAGACCGGAGACCCATTTCACTGGGTTCAACCAAGAAAAGCATTCCTCTACCTTCTCCTCTACTTCAGCCACTGAAGCATTATGGTTCTTCCGAAATTCCCATTTTAACTGCAGAATTTCATCCATCTTCCGGTCTATCACCTCCTTGGGGTCAATAGTATAGTTTGTGATGCATGTGCAACACTTTACACCAAACTGTGTGGCTAAGGTCACCCAGTACCCTCCAGTGACAGCTGTTAGAGAATTTAATACTAATCTGTGTTGCACCAGTTCTTTCTTGTAAGCATGTAACTCCTTTACCTGTATACCTAAACGTGTCATCATACATCTCGGTGATATTATCTATTAATTTAGCAAGATCTTGGATATATCTGAAATTTAGTGTACCCCGAGCGATCCTGGTGGGATCCAATGCGACTAAAACTTGAAAACCAGTTGTTTCACTAATTAACTGTGTGGCTTTATGTACATCACCAGGTATCATATTTCTTTTGTCTCTATGTTCATACTGTGTGTGAATATATGGTGATGGTGTTTTTATGAATACCAAGCATTTCACCATGTGTAAGGTTCATAACCTCTGGGAGTACTCTTCCCAGATGACACAAACCTTCGGAACTCAGAGAGAGCCACTTATACGCTTTCCTTCCACATATAAAATATACATCATTGGGGAGAACATAAAGAATAGAATGCATCATGATCATCCAACACATTTCCCTAACAAATAATCCTATCTCAGGTTCTCCCATCTAGCTAATACACGTTTCTGGTTGTATAACCCTGGCAACAGTACCCTTCTGGCACTCTGCCAACCATTTCTGTGATGTTACTTAGTGTGTACCGATACCGGAAATGTCTCCCACTTAGCCTAATTGTGCGTAACAGTTCCAAATTTATAGGCTCATAATCAGCTCTTAGTGAGAAGGTCATCGTCTGGTTATTCCCAGTCACCTCCCAACTTCCTGGTTTATTGGAATTGTTGATGTTCAAACATAAGTGATTTATCTACTTGGTACTGATGGAGTTTAAAATGAGGTGGTTTAGTGTTTAGAAATTTTCCATCCAACATTCCCTTGTTGCAGTTCTAAGACCTCAGAGACATTTAATGGAAACAGCACTAACCCTACATTATGCTGTCCCTGAGGCACATGAGAACACACCCAACAGTCAGTCTGGTTTAAAACTTTGCCCACCATAGTATGATAATCCTCTAAAGGATACCCACCCCAATACTGGTTATACTTAGGTTGGCACTGCTGGATTCAATTCTCATCAACTAAGTACCCACAAAACTCACAAATACAATAATCCTCAGATGATAGACCTTCACACTGTCTCCGAGTTTCCAATATAGCAGATCTCTTAACAATTACTATACTCGGTTTGGTCAGATACCGCCCTTGTGACTGTATTGCTCCTTCTCCCAACGCCACTCCATTGATATTACCATCAGCTCCCCTCTCCGTCCTCTGTCACAGAAACCAGAGATCCCGAAACAACTCAGGATAATGAGAACTCTGGGAGAAAACACAAAGATAACCACAGCAGACCACTCCATTGCTGAAAACAATGATCTACAAATTTCTTTAGCTCAGGTATCTCACTGTAACCTTTAACCCTCACGGAACAGACTCGCAATTGACAGGTCTACGTTATCTGCCTCGATTCCACCTTGTCTCTTTACCGGTTGGTTGACCTTCTTACAGTGAGTGGAATGGACCCAGGTATCTCTCTGCCACTTTCAAGGAAGTTGTACTTGTCAGCAACACCTGATACGGACTTTCCCACTGATCTGTCAAACAACCTGAACGCAAGAAATTTCTGATCATAACAAATTCTCCAGGTTCAACATCATGACAGTTTGTTTCAGGCATATCATGTGACAACAATTTCAGTTTCTGCTGTTGCTGCTTTAACTGTTTACTCATTGTTATAAGATACCTTACAGTAACCTCGTTGTTACTTTTCAAATCTTCCTGCGGACTTATAATCAAATGAGGTTGTCTACCAAACAGTATTTCAAAGGGGGACAGATTGAGAGGGGGTCTAGGAGTTGTCCTGATACTATGAAGGATAAGTGGTAGTGCTTCTGGCCACCCCAGTACAGTTTCCGCCATGATCTTAACTTATTTTTAATAGTACCGTTCATCCTCTCCACCTTGGAGCTGGCTTGCGGTCGGTAGGGGGTGTGAAGTCTACTATTAATACCCATCAACTTACACATGTTTTGGAAGTCTTCACCTGTGAAATGAGTACCCCTATCACTTTCAATAATTCTAGGGATACCGTATTTGCATACAAACTCCTGAACTATTTTCTTAGCAGTAAACGCAGCAGTATTAGTGGCAGCTGGGTATGCCTCAACCCAATTAGAAAACACATCAGTGCACACTAATACATACTTGAGATTCCTGTAGGGCGGTAATTGGATAAAATCAATTTGTATTACCTGAAAAGGTCCGTCGGTCGGAGGAATGTGGGATGGCTCGGTAGGAATTGTTTTCCCAATGTTTTTCCTCAAGCAGGTCAAACAGGACATTGCTCTCTTTTCCGCTTGGGAAGAAAAACCCAGTGCACACCACTATGCTCTCATCAATTTGCACATACCTTGCTTTCCCAAGTGAGTCAGACTGTGTGTTGCCTCAGCCAGGCTTGGGAAGTACGCCTTGGGAGCCACTGGCTTACCTTGTCCATCTCTCCAGAGTCCAGAAGACTCTTGCCCACATCCCTTGGACCTCCAGACTGCCTTTTCCTGAATGGAACACAAATTTTGCATCTCAATTAATTTTAGCATGTCAATCGTTTGAAACATCATTTGGTTAATTGGTATGTGGTTAACCCTGCTGCCCATTTGGCAGCTTCATCTACCCTGTTGTTGCCCAGTGACACTGGATCGTCCTCACATGTATGGGCTTTACACTTATCTACGGCCACTGCCTTAGGCAATTGGATTGCTGTCAGTAGTCCTTTTATATGTTTTTAGTGTGCGACTGGTGTGCCTGCTGCTGTCATAAAATTTCTCAGACACCATAGAGCACCAAAATCATGTACTACCCTGAAGGCGTACCTAGAGTCAGCGTAGATATTAGCAGATTTGCCTTTTGCTAATTCACATGCTCTCCTTAGTGCCACCAGCTCCGCCACTTGGGCCGAGTGAGGTGGACCTAGAGGTTTGGCTTCTATGATGACTTCGTCATTTGCCACAGCATAACCTGTACATAACTCTCCAGTGTCAGTCTGTCTATGACAACTCCCATCCGTGTAAAATGTCACATCTACATTTTCTAAAGGTGTATCCCGTATGTCAGGTCTCACAGTAAAGGTCTGATTGAGATATTCCATACAATCATGTGCATCAATATACCTGCAGAACTCACTTTCCACCAGCGACTCACCTCTCTCCACTCTTTGTGCATCCTGGGGCACATATGGTAAATACATTGCTGGATTTAACGTACTGCACCGCTTAATGGTTATGTTTGCAGGTGCTATTAGGGCTAGTTCCCATTTCGTGAACCTAGCTGAGGAGACATGTCTGGTTTCAGCAGAATTTAGCAAAGCAGATACAGCATGGGGAGTATAGACAATCATATCATGGACTAATACTACATCCTCACTCTTACTGACCAATAGAGCAGTTGCTGCTACACTTCTTAAACACATTGAGAGTGATCTTGCCACAGTGTCCAATTGTGCACTGTAGTATGCTACGGGCCTACTGGCATCACCATGTTTTTGTGTGAGGACACCTGCTGCACAACCATTAGCTTCCGTACAGTACAAATCAAAAGGTTTTTCATAATCAGGTATTCCCAATGCAGGTCCACATTCTGCAGTATCCACACATTCCCAAGAAGGTACAGATTTGCTGTTGGTTCTGCGGCAGTTTCATGGTCTGTATAGCTTGGATTCTGTCAGTGGTCAGATGTCATAACCCCTGGGTAAGGCAATGTCCCAAGTATTTAACCCTGGACTGGCATGGCTGTAGTTTGTCCTTAGCAACCTTGTGTCCTGTTTGCAAGAGATGAAGCAATAAAAGTTTAGTATCATTTAAACATGACATAAACGAATCAGAACACAACAATAAATTGTCCACATATTGTATTAGAACAGATCCATTGGCAGGTTGGAAAGATTGTAAACAGTCATGTAAGGTCTGGGAGAAGATACTGGGGCTGTCTATGAAGCCCTGGGGCAATCGTGTCCATGTGTATTGTACCCCCCTGTATGTAAATGCAAATATGTACTGACAGTCAAGATGAAGAGGCACAGAGAAGAAAGCAGAACGTAGGTCAATGACAGTAAAATGGGTTGCATTTGGTGGGATCTGCATGAGGATGACAGCTGGATTTGGCACTACGAGGAATTGGCTTTCTACTACCTTATTAACCCCTCTAAGGTCTTGTTCCAGCCTATAACCCCTCCCGCCACTCTTTTTCACAGGAAAAATGGGACTGTTGGCTACACTCGCTTTACGGACTAAAATTCCCTGTTGTAATAACCGCTCAATTATGGGAGAAACCCCTATCTCTACCTCCTGTTTTAATGGGTACTGGGGAATTTTTGGAGCTAGCCTACCGCTTTTTAGATTTACCATTACGGGAGCTACGTTTGCCATCAATCCAGTGTCCTGTCCATCTTTGGTCCAGAGAGACCTTGGTATCTGAGATAACATTTGTTCTACTTGAGATGGATTTTTATCTGAAACAGTAGAGTGAAACATTAACCTTTGGGGAGTGTCCAGTATATCCCTCACCTCGTGCGCAACTCTCTCTGGGATATCTAGAAATACACCATCAGGGTTACAATAAATGACACATCCCATTTTACATAACAAATCCCTTCCCAGTAGGTTAGTAGGGGCCGCTGCTGCCAGGAGAAAGGTGTGCATGGTATGCAATGGACACCCATTGCTGGTACTGTTTCGCTGGTCACCTGTAAATTAGATGGAGATTTTATCACTGATCTGGTCGCTTCCTATGTCTACAAGAAAAGAAAGTTTAGTACCAGCTACATCGATTAACATTACAGGTTCTTCTCTAACATCCCCAGTTAACCTGACTGACTGTAGACTACAGGTGTGACCTGACCCCTAGAGCTGACTATCTACTTCCAGCAAAGCATTCACTGCTGCGACGTGAGCAGGTGATGGCTGGAATTGTCCTTTCTGTTGTGGGTGCCCCTTCTGTAGGTATGTCGGTGTTCCCTGGTTTGGTGTTTCCCATTTCTTAGCCTTACAGAACTTATATGGCCCTCCTGGTTACACCTATAACACCTTCGTAGTTGACGTGTTGTGAAAGGTTGTTGTTGTGTGGGTTGGGAAATGAGGAAAGATTGTGGTTGTGTATAGGGATAAGGGTTTGGAGGTTGTATGGGATGAGTGTATTGTGGCTGAGTGTGGTAAGAATGCTGCAGTGTTATTTGCATTCCTTCCAGAGCTTGGATACTAACAGCCATTAGTTTCTCACTCTGCATTTCTCTCTTCTCTGTTCTTATCATGTTCAATTGTAGATTCCGTGAGTGTGTCTACTGTAACTCCTCTCCACCCAGGAAGTGAGGTCTGAACCCTGGCTTTTAGAGTGTCCTTAAGACCATCCATAAGCACTGTGATTGTCATTTCCCTGTGATGGGTGTTGTCTTTTATGTCCTTTATACCTGTGTACTGGGTAATAGTCTGCAGCGCTCTGGTAAAGTAATCTGCTGCAGACTCACTCTCTTTCTGCTTAATCGTGAAAATTTTACTCCAGTTAACAATTAATGGGAAAAATACATCCAATTGGGTAACAATGTGGGTTATATTGTCCTGATTACTTGCATCAGTTATGGGACTATCTCCATCCAATACACAGGCCGTGATATACTTTTTCACGTCGGTATTGTGTGGAAGACATGCCCCTCATACCACTTGCCAATCTTTATTGGTTGGCTCATGAGCATTACCTAAATACTTTACAAATCTCTGGCACTTTGCTAGTTCTTTCCTAGGGTCAGGGAAATCTGTCATTATGGAACGTAAATCTGCTCTTGTCCATGGACAATGCATCGCTACATCCCTTGTGGCTACTACACCATGCGCGTCCGGCTTCCCATTGGGAACAGTTATTGTCCGGACAGGATGGATGCCTTCCATAATGCTACCTTTGGCCTGATTACCTAGTTTAGGGTTCAGCCTACTGCTACTACGTATGGTATTATTAATCTCCGCTACTGTTAAAGCAGGTGTTAATACCTCCTGTACTGGTGGGGCTACCTCCATTTCTGGTACTAGCGGGGCAGCTACCTGTGCTTGCTGTGGTGGTACATTTTAACATTTGTGCAACATGGGAGAGAGCGGACATCACAACAGATTCATCATCTACATCATAAACATGTTCCTTATAGTTGCTTAGAAGAGGGTACAAATTTTTTGTTAATTTTTTTGAGTTTTTACATCGACTGTACCTTCACCCCCATCCGCATAGGGAGGTGGTGATGCGCGTGAACTACTGACATTACCTTCTGCAATGCTACCTTGCTGTGCGTGTGTGCTACTTTGCAGCGTGCATGCAACGCTATTTGCGTGGCCGCTCCCTTGCGTCGTGCACGACACGCTAGTTTGTGTCGCATGCACACTGCTAAGCCACATATCCCCCTCGTGCTGCCACAACTTCAAACAATCATTAAACTTTACTCTTTTCTTCAGAGACTTCACTAAACATATACTGTCTCTGAGATTGTTCAGAACCTCCGAATCAAAGCTGTAGCGTATGCACCATACTTTTTAAACATAACATACCTGGCCGATCCTAACGGCCCTTCCATCTGCAGCGCATCATCGACCATCAGTAGAGATGGCTTCGCACCCATCTGGGAAAACGCTTAGCAATTTCTAGAGAATTTCGATTGGTGAACGATTTTCAGAGATCAATGTTCACTCACTCCCTCCCGTTATACCCAGCTAACCCGCCTGGCATTACAGTCGGCTTGCACAATGCGGAGCAGACTAACCACCTATTGTAAATTATTCTACTTGCGGCTGTATTAAACCAAGCTTCAGCCGCTCGCTCCTTCCCGTTATACCCAACTTCGCCTCTACGTTATGATCCGTGTGTATACACGAGGAGTAAAGTAACCACCTAGCGAATTATTTTTCTTGTGGTAAATTTAACCAAGCTTCACCACTAGCTTCCTACTTTGAGTTTACTCGCACTGGTAGAATCTAGAAGTTCCAATAACCCCTACCCTTGCCAGCAGTTTCACTCCCACGACACCCACTTCACAATCACAATTTCTATAATCATGCGGTCCGATCGCATTGCCCAAGGAACTGATCAATGGACTTTGCGATTAATGGATGCCGGACCAAGAAACCCCTTAGTTTCTTGATAACCTAAACCACAATGTACATGCTTTGTACACTGGTCCAGTAGTTTGTGCTGCCCCGTCGGGCACCTACCGAGTTTATACCGAGGTTTAACAGACAGTAACCTCCACTCACAATTAGGCTTAACAGACAGTAGCATCTACTCTGCAATCACACATTTCAATTATACACTCCTTTTCTGTACAGAAAATAAATACCTTTTTCCCTTAATATAGCAGTATAATCCAGAGGTCTTAACAAGCAAGCACGCTATACATACAATGACCGTTGAACACGTGGCAGCAATACAGGAAATATGCGTACGCTATTGCGCGACTTCCCTTTTTTAACATGAACCTTTAATCAACGAAGGAAAACAAACTTTTTCCTTCCTTGTCCCTAGATTCTAATCAATGCACCTTGAACTAACACAATAACGGATAGTGGTCTCTCAGCATCCAGTGGTAGCAGGTTTTCGAATGCACAATGCGTTCTTTCCTGCATATGGCGCCTCCACCCTTTGCTGAGATCGATAACCGTGTGTTACTGTGTAAATTGGCAGCATGAACTCACTCTACGAGCTCCCAATTATGAATTCCGAATGATCTATACACCTTAAATGTCGCTATTTAGCGTTATATGTTGCACAAGAAATAATTGCTTTCCAGACTTGGATTGTGGTTCCAAAGCACAGAAAGATATTATTCACCAAAAAGCAGATAGTTACACGCTGTGATCTAAATACAATTAGCGCAAACAAATTATACAATCACAAGGTACAGTCGAATACATACGCATGCGCTCTGGATCCAGATTCCCGGCATCAACAATGAAACCTCCGTCAACAGCAAAGAAAGATGACTAAGTATCAGATTCAGAGCACTTGCTTATGTACTCTTACAGAGATAGGCAATACAATAGAACTAGTTGGCATAATCCCATTGGTTCTTCTTCCTGGTCCTTCTGTTACGATACAGTTCATAGGTCAGTTTATATTGTAATAGTCCAGCCTCCAACAGCTCTTTGTGTCCATTTTCCCGCCGAAGAACAAGTCTAAACTGGCTAATAAACATCACATTACAGAGTACATTTCAATGCCTAACTCTCTATGATCCATAATTTGTAGACACATGTTGCGCTCTCCCTGCCGATGGAACCAAAGATCTGCAAATAAACAGTGGTTTAGAATAGCACCAAACACGGTCTGCTTATCATGTACTAAACCTGAGATCTTAAATACAGTCGCTTGATTCAATACTTAATAATGAATAAAACCTTGAATATTAACCTTAATGCTAGGGAACCTTTTTATGTAAGTGTGCAATGTGTAAGTGTAAGGATATTAAGAATAGACACTAGTTAGTATTGTGCGTCTATGTGTTTGTGAAGTACACCATGGTACGTGTTTTGCAGGGTTGTTCATATTATATGTTTTAGTAAATGTACGTATTTATATAATGAGGACTTTTAACATTGTTCTATTGCGTGGGAAACGCACAATGCTAAATAATAGCATCGCCGTATGTACTGATATTGTGTGAGATTCGCTAAAATGGCATTGGGCGGCCATTTGCAAAATGGCATCATGCAGATTTTAATTCCAACAGATTCTGTCTCAGCCAATTATCCAGCTTTGACATAAATATATATATATCTCTATATATATATATATATATATATTGTGACACAGTTAGGATAGGGGTCCCTCTCCTGGGGTAGATGGACTCCCTCTTTACACACACAGCAGCTGTAGAAACAGGATAGAAGTCAGGGGTTCTCATACAAACTGGTCGGTGCCAGTCTTTATTGTGCCAAATGAATATAAACATAAACAAAACATAAGTCCTAGCCCGGCTGGGCACTAGCTACACAGCAGATTCCCTCTCTATAATAATGGTAGGGCCTATTGCCCTCACCATCAACAAAACACGTGCACAGTTCTTACAAGGAAAGTAAACCAAGTGTCTCTGAACAGGCTATTCTACCTGCTCTCCCAGGTATGAGACACTCAGCCACAAACAAACCCAGCTTATATTAGCCATTTCCAGCTGCAAGCCCTAATGAGCCTGTTACCAGGCTGAAAAGCCCAAAACCTGGAGTGGCCTGTGGATGGAGCCCTCCCTCTCCTCACATCCACACCCCCAGGACCCATTCCGGCTTTTCTCTAAAGCCGACATTTCTAGTCTTTTCCCCAAACAGACTTCTCCTGGGGGTTTCAGAACACATATGACAGGAACCTAGGACAAATGTACCTGCCATTGACCACTATACCAGTGCTTCTATCACAATATATACACACACACACAGTATATATATATATATATATATATATATGTATATATATATATATTGTGATAGGATCACTGGTAAAGTGGTCTGTGGCAGGTACATTTGACCCAGATTCCTGTCTTTTGTGTTTTAAACCCCCAGGAGAAAGTCTGCAGTGAAGCAGGCTTGAGTCTTGGCTTTTTGAAAAGCCGGTTTGGGACCTGGGGGTTGTGGGTGAGAGGAGAGGGAGGGCTCCACCCACGGCCACTCCAGGTTTTGGTTCTCTTAGCCTGGTAACAGGCTTGACTGGGTTCCCACCTGAGGGTGGCCAATATAAGCCTAGTGTGTTGAGGGCTGATTGTCTCACCTGGGAGAGCAGACAGGGAGTTTGCTCAGAGACACTTGGAAAACCTATCTGTGAGTACTGTGCTGTGCTTTGTTGCTGGCGAGGGCATTAGGCCCTGCCAGGTTCTGGTAGTGAGGGAACTACCTGTGAAGTTAGTGCCCCGACAGGGCTAGGATTTTTGTTTATGTTTTCTTTATGTTTTCTGACATTGTACAATAAAGACTGGTGCCGACCAGCTTGTACTTGCATCCAGACTGGTGTGCTGCTTCCCTGCTGCTGTGTGTGTGTGTAAGGAAGGAGTCCTCTACCCAGGAGAGGGACCCCCTAACCTAACTGTGTCACAATATGGTGGAGAATGCGGGCACCCACACACACTGAAGTTGCAGCAAGAGGAAAACTTTCAGTTTAAAAATTAAAGGGACAGACACCCAATTTGTGAGTGTGGAAATAACGCTGTGTCCTTGGAGTCCCATAGAGGAGGCGTCAGCCCATGCTCAGAGAGGCAAGGTTCAGCTTCCAACCTACACCACAGGACAAAATGAGGACATTATTAAAGCCCTGCTCCAAGCTACAGCAGCTCAGCAGGAATCTACCAGAGCTCAGCAGGAATCTACCAGGGCTCTGCAGGAATCCACCAGGGTGCAACTGTTGGCCTTGGAGACAGCCCAGGGGCAACAACAGGTTGCCATCGAGGAAACCCGCCGGGCCTTAGCGGAAAACAGCCAGGCCATAAAAGAGGTGGTACAGCACCTGATCGCCCCGCCCAGAGATGTTGGTACTGGTCCTCCCACCACCACTCACTCCGTACGAGCCAGTCACTTCCTCCAGAAGATGACTTCGGGCGATGATGTGGAGGCCTATCTCACCGCGTTTGAAAGAACGGCCAAAAGGGAGAGTTGGCCCAAGGAGCAGTGGGCAAGTCTGGTGGCACCTTTTTCGTCTGGGGAGCCACAAAAGGCCTATTTTTACTTATGCGTGGCTGATGCCAAGGACTATAAAAAACTAAAACAGGAGATCCTAACTCGCTTGGGAGTCACCACCTTTGTTCGTGCCCAACGGGTCCACCGCTGGGAGTTCCATATGGACAAGCCTCCACGTTCACAGATGCATGACCTCGTCCATCTGTCCTCAAAATGGCTACAGCCCGAGACGCTGACGGGACCACAGATCGTGGAAAGGGTCGTGATGGACCGGTACCTGCGATCATTACCTGCGACTCTGCGCAAGTGGGTGAGCCATGCAGACCCTAAGTCTGCGGACCAGTTGGTCGAGCTGGTGGAGAGGTACGTGGCAGCTGAGGAGCTGATGAGTATGCCCCACCGAGCCCCGATGGCGCACCAGCGAACTCCCACAGACACTGGTAAGACTGTTCCAGGGGAGAAGGGTGCTGGGCGGTGGAATGTACCTAAGACTGAGGGTGTAGAACCTGGAGACAGGCCTTCCAGGCCGGGAAGGTTCTTGCCCTGTAAACGACTAGACATTAATATGACTCAGTGTTTCCAATGTGGTGGCTTCGGCCATATTGCCGCTAATTGTGCACTTACAACTGAACCTATGCAATGTGATACTGCTCATGTCTACCGCAGGGGGTCTTTCTTTGCACAGATAGCCTGTACGGCTGACCGGCAGGCTGTGACTGATAAGCACATGTGTGTACTCACTGTAGATGGCAACCGAGTAGAGGCACTGTTAGACTCTGGTAGCTTGGTGACACTTATAAAAGCTGAGCTGGTGAACCCCTTGCGGCGTGAGGGGAAAACTGTTGGTGTGACCTTTATACATGGGGATACTCGACATTATGTTACTGCTGAGGTGAACATCGAGACACCATGTGGTTCTGCTATAGTTTCTGTAGGTTTGGTACATGGTCTGATGTACGATGCAATATTGGGGAGAGACTTTGCTCACTTCTGGAAGTTGTGGGAAAGCCGTTTTGTTCCAGAGGTGAACAACCCCGATCCATTTGAGAAGGTTGTCGATGTAGTGGAGGAGGGAGTTTCTTCTGAGTCAGAGTTATTCCCTTTTTCTACTATGATTGGCGAACTAGAGAATGCGGAGCGTGACGGTGGCCCGCCAACTGATGTGCCTCCCATTGAGGTGGGAAGTGTTGTTGGGCCAGGTGATCGTCTGCCTGATTTAGAGGTCAGAAGAGAGGTCTTTGCCGTGGAGCAGTTGAATGACCCTACTTTGGTAAAAGCCAGGGAGAATGTAAAAGTAGTTGATGGTAAACCCGTAGACCCTGATAGTTCTTTGTCCTATCCCCACATGGCAATGTGGCAGGATTTGTTATATCAGGTGACTAAGAAGGGGGAAGATGTTGTGGAACAACTAATAGTTCCCAAAGCCTACAGAAGAACAGTGTTGGATCTGGCCCATGGTCATATAACGGCAGGCCATCTAGGGGTAGAGAAAACCACTGAGCGAATAATGCAGAGGTTTTTCTGGCCCGGGCTTCATAAAGAGGTATCTGACTTTTGCGCATCCTGCCCTGAGTGTCAGTATCATGCTCCCAGGCCACATTTTAAGGGTCCACTAGTTCCATTGCCTATTATAGAGGTGCCGTTTGAAAGAATAGCGATGGATTTGGTTGGACCCTTAATGAAGTCTGCCAGGGGACACCAGTATAATCTGGTCATAATGGATTACGCTACCAGGTACCCGGAAGCGATCCCGTTGCGCAATACGTCAACCAAGACCATTGCCAGAGAGCTAGTTCATGTCTTTAGCAGGTTGGGTATACCTAAGGAGATACTAACTGACCAGGGTACACGGTTTATGTCCAAAGTCATGAAAGAGTTATGCCGCCTGTTCAAAATCGAACAGTTAAGAACTTCGGTTTATCACCCCCAAACCGATGGGCTGGTCGAGAGGTTTAACAAGACGTTAAAACACATGCTTAGGAAAGTGGTCGACAAGGATGGTAGGGATTGGGACTACTTATTGCCGTATTTATTGTTGGCCATAAGAGAAGTTCCCCAGTCCTCCACCGGGTTTTCACCCTTCGACTTGTTGTATGGGAGACACCCAAGGGGGTTACTAGACATTGCCAAAGAGACATGGGAGGGGCAGTCTAGTCCTTACCAAACGGTGATTGAGTATGTTTCTCAAATGCAGGAGAGAATTGCTGCGGTAGTGCCAATAGTGAGAATGCACCTGGAACAGGCTCAACAGGCACAGCAGAGGGTATACAACCACAATGCTCGGTTATGCAGCTTTGCTCCTGGGGACAGAGTGTTAGTATTGGTTCCCACTGTGGAAAATAAACTTTTGGCTAAATGGCAAGGGCCCTTTGAAATCTTAGAAAGAGTGGGGCAGGTCAATTACA
Source organism: Taudactylus pleione (assembly GCA_031769625.1). Lineage (NCBI taxonomy): Eukaryota > Metazoa > Chordata > Amphibia > Anura > Myobatrachidae > Taudactylus > Taudactylus pleione. Next base: position 1,557,227 of record JAUIMM010000716.1, read on the forward strand.
AAGTTTACCAGCCGGGGAAAAGAAAGCCGGAACAGATATACCATATAAATCTGTTAAAGCCCTGGAAAGATAGAACGGTACTGTCGGCCATCCGAGACCCTCCAGTAAGTCCAGGGCCCTTAGTTCCCGAAGTGACAGTTGCAAAAACCCTGTTGGCAATTCAACAACAAGAGGTCAAGGAGTTTCTGATTAGAAATAGGGTGCTGTTCTCTGACGTACCTGGGAAAACCTCGGTCATTAAACATGACATCATCACTGACCCAGGGGTTAAAGTTAATCTAAAGCCCTATAGGTTACCAGAAGCACAAAGAGAATCGGTGTCGAAAGAAATTAAAAATATGCTTGAGTTAGGGGTTATTGAAGAATCACATAGTGAATGGTCAAGTCCCATTGTGTTGATTCCAAAGCCCGACGGGAGTGTGCGTTTCTGCAATGACTTCCGAAAGTTGAACAGTGTTTCAAAATTCGATGCCTACCCGATGCCAAGAGTGGATGAACTGATTGAGAGACTAGGGACGGCAAGGTATTTAACCACTCTTGACCTAACCAAAGGGTATTGGCAAGTACCGTTAACCGAGAGCGCCAAACAAAAGACAGCTTTTTCAGCGCCAGAGGGCTTGTTTCAGTACAAGATGTTGCCCTTTGGGCTACATGGGGCACCTGCTACCTTCCAAAGAATGATGGTCAGGATTCTAAGGCCCCATAGACGGTATGCGGCTGCTTATCTGGATGACGTGGTCGTTCATAGTCCTGATTGGCAGTCTCACTTACCCAGGGTGCAAGCAGTGTTGGACTCCATCTATAAGGCAGGTTTGACAGCCAACCCAAAAAAGTTTTGTCTAGGCATGGAGGAAGTAAAATATCTGGGATACACCATTGGCAGAGGCCTGATAAAGCCTCAGCTCAATAAGGTTGATGCCATACAAAACTGGCCACGACCTATGAATAAGAAGGTGAGAGCCTTCTTGGGAATTACGGGGTACTACAGGAGGTTTATACCCAACTTTGCCACCATGGCAGTCCCACTGACTGACCTGACCAAAGGCAAACAAAATGAATGGAGTCCTGAGACAGAGAAAGCTTTTCAGGAGTTGAAAGTAGCGTTGTGTTCCCAACCAGTCCTGATGACTCCTAATTTTGAAAGGGAATTCATAGTACAAACCGATGCATCAGAAGTAGGTATAGGAGCGGTCCTGTCCCAGAACAAGGAGGGTGAGGAACACCCTATTTTCTATCTTAGCAGAAAGTTGAATGTACATGAGAGAAACTATGCCACAGTGGAGGAGGCGTTGGCCATAAAGTGGGCGTTAGAGGCTCTCAGGTACTACTTGGTCGGAAGAAAGTTCAAATTGATCACTGACCATGCCCCTCTGAAGTGGATGTCTGAAAATAAGGACAGTAATGCGAGAATTACAAGATGGTTCTTGGCGTTACAAACTTTTAAATTTTCAGTGGAACACAGGCCAGGAAGCCAGCTGGCCAATGCTGATGCGTTGTCACGCGTTCATTGTTTGGGGGCTTCAGTTGTTCCGCCCCACAGGTCGAAACAAAGGGGGGGGATATGTGATAGGATCACTGGTAAAGTGGTCTGTGGCAGGTACATGTGTCCCAGATTCCTGTCTTTTGTGTTTTAAACCCCCAGGAGAAAGTCTGCAGTGAAGCAGGCTTGAGTCTTGGCTTTTTGAAAAGCCGGTTTGGGACCTGGGGGTTGTGGGTGAGAGGAGAGGGAGGGCTCCACCCACGGCCACTCCAGGTTTTGGTTCTCTTAGCCTGGTAACAGGCTTGATTGGGTTCCCACCTGAGGGTGGCCAATATAAGCCTAGTGTGTTGAGGGCTGATTGTCTCACCTGGGAGAGCAGACAGGGAGTTTGCTCAGAGACACTTGGAAAACCTATCTGTGAGTACTGTGCTGTGCTTTGTTGCTGGCGAGGGCATTAGGCCCTGCCAGGTTCTGGTAGTGAGGGAACTACCTATGAAGTTAGTGCCCCGACAGGGCTAGGATTTATATTTATGTTTTCTTTATGTTTTCTGACATTGTACAATAAAGACTGGCGCCGACCAGCTTGTACTTGCATCCAGACTGGTGTGCTGCTTCCCTGCTGCTGTGTGTGTGTGTAAGGAAGGAGTCCTCTACCCAGGAGAGGGACCCCCTAACCTAACTGTGTCACAATATATATATATAGCTCACACTGCTGGCAACAGAATTCTTGGGGCCCAGTACACTTAGATCTCTGGAGCCCCTTAAACTCCCCCCTCTTGGTGTCCCCTCCTTGACCCCTCCTCCAAACACACACGCTGGGTCCACACACACATATACAGTATACTCACACATACACACACAGATATATACACATACATATACACGTTGAAAATGACAATAACAGTCACTTACCTTCATACGAAGGTAGTGGACTGTCATGACACTTCTCTTTGTCCCTGCACTTTTCAGCTGGACCAGTTGGACCCAGAGAGTGTGTATTTGTCGGGGGAGGCCGCTGCAGAGATGTTGAAGGAAGCCAATGGGAGGGGAGAGGATCAGGAAGGAAGCAGGAGGGGTGAGGTGCCGAAGTTGGGTGCAGGGGGATGTGCAGCCCAGGAAGAGGAGCACCAGCCCCTGATCTGACTGGAGAAGGATGTCAGTGGGCGGGGCTCTGGCTGGACATCTGCTGTCACAGTACAGCAGCCGTTTAAAGAGTTTTACTAGGTGCTGCTGCCCTGTTTTTTTTGTATCTCCCTGATCCTTGGGGCCCAGTATGGTTGTCCCCCTCTGTCACCAGGCCTGTATGTGTGTGTGTGTATATATGTGTGTATATATATATATATATATTTTATTGTTTTGTGTGAGATAAACATTTTTTTTTCAAATAATTTTTCTTTCAAAAATAAATGTCTTCCAAAACTTTTATAGTTTTAAAATATATAATCAAAGCAAATCAAAATCATCAAACTCTTGGTTTTGTAAATAAACCTAAGTGAATTGAAAAATGCTACATGATTTAAATATCCATACTTCTGGTGGCAAAAAATGTTACATCAAAAATCTGTTGATGTTCCAGATAGACTATTAGATTTCAGAATTCATGGTAGTCCTTTATGTTTCTTGTATTTTGCTCTTGATGTTTAACAAAACAATTGATATAAATTTTATTTCTGTTGCTTAGGGAATTCAATTAGCCCTGATAATTTATCTGGGGTGAAAAAAGGTGGTAGCCTCGGGCGTATTCAATTACAGTCCCTTTTTCTCGCCCAATAAATTATCTGTTATCGTGTGTGAATGAACACAGAATCCGAGAAAAGTTCCAAGTCCCACTGTTTGCTCCTGATAACAGGCTAATTATTGTATTTATAATTTTGGCTCAGACCAGAAAAGAAATATGCATTAAGTGCAGTGCTGCAGGCTAACTTTGGGGCTAATTGGATAGCCCCAGGAGAACATTTAGCCCATGGTAAATTACCGCGACTGAATTCCCCCCCCCCTTAATATGACTTCAATTTACAGAAGGCGCATCAAGAAGGCGTAAATCTGCATAAACAAAAGTCCAATTTCAGGAGCCAGATGGAGAGATTTTGGAACAAATAAAGGGGCTATTTCTCTGGAAAATTAGGTTTAGGAACTCTGGGTGGAGCTACTGGGGATGGAGCTGTAGAAGAACACATACCCGGTCAAAAGGCTGCATTCTCACGCAGCTGTCCGCATCCAAGTATGCAAATCTCGCGATCGCTAGCAAGACATTAGCATGCCCACTATGTTTTGCCATGCGATTGCGGTATGTATTTAGACACCCACAAGCCTGACACAAGACTCCCATTGTCCCTTAGTAACATAAGTCATCCCCAGGATGTGTATTAAACAATCGGTAACATCGGACCCATACGCACCACTTGTGGTTGACCATACCCTACCGTAAGCACTGCGAGTGCTGCGGTGTTTAATTCAGCCATGTGATGTGTATGCTGACGATGAGTCTTAATTATGCACCCTCTTAAATGGCGTTTAGATGCACAGACACGCCTGCGTTCGCACCACCACACTCCCGTTTCCATCGACCACCCCGTCACCACCCACAAATGGCACGTCCTGTCATTCATGCTGGCAGAGCATCTGTGTTCAGGGTGCGAATGCTTCCTGATTGCATGGACTAGCACGCGCACTTCATCTTGTACGCATGCGCAGATTGCAAATATCGTCAGGCTGCGTGCAAATGCAAGCCTTGCGACCGGGTCTGAATCAGACCCTGAGTTCCTGCTGAAAAATAGCACTGGGTGTGGAAAACTTTAGCAACAAAATAATGGGCACACACTAAAGCTGGGTAGACACTTGTCAATACAGTGTTAGTTTGATCGACAAACAATAAATAGGTAGGCAGGCGTGTATATCCGATATGTCTGTGAACTATGACATTCACAGACATATCAGGTTGGCCCTGCAGCACAGGCATCAGTCAGATATAACAATTAATATGCATGTGTGTTGGGTGACCCGTCAACCACCTACATGCCAGCCACAGGAAGTGCAGACTATGCTGTCACTTTTGGTTCCTGTGGCCAGGCATGTCGGTAGCCCCCCGCATCCCAGGAAGTGTGGGCTGATCTCACATCCTGCCCTCTTCCTAGTGAAAGGGGCAGGATGGAGATATTTAATTGGGAATTTGCGGGTCTGCAAGGAAGGGGCGGGGCAAAATGTCACAATTTGTGTCATATAACCCTGCACCCTCCTCGTGGCCCCGAGAACTGTTCCAGGAAAGGGGTGGGGCCTAATTAAGTTACCAGTCCCCCCAAACGACCTGCAGCAGCGCTAACTGCTCCCGAAAAGGATACATACAAAGTCGTTAAGTATGCGGAAAGTGTATATGCACAATTAGTTTGTGCAGAACACTTACCAAATCAGTGGATCAGTCGTCCCATCAGACGGCCGACCGATCAATCGCTCAGGTGTGCATCTAGCATTAGTCTTATCACATACGTAAGGCATGGTTTTTAGTCCACAACATGTAAATAGGCTTAATAAAATGGTAAGTACAGCAGGCTGCTTCTCTAATGTAGCTCTAATTTAAGTTTTGAAGTTTTTAATTTAAAAATATGAATACTCTAAAGGCACACATCCACTACCCAAAATTAACGATTGCATGATTATGATGTCGTTTAAAGTATCGCTCATTAATCATGCACTCTAATCTCAGAAACGACCAGCAATGCGTGCTCCCGCTGGTTGTTTCCGACATCAATCATCAGGTGAACATGCCGGTCAATCTGTCGATACATGGAGGGTGCCTACACTGAATGTTTTTTTATTATTATTATTTTTCTAAATAACATATGTTGGTGTTATTATGTCAAGAAAGCTAAAGCTATAAAAAAAAAGAGTAAACATTTTAGTAACGAATTTGTTTTATATTTTTTGCCATTTCTTTTCTTATAATAGGTCCTTCACATGAGTATCAGCCACCACCCACAAAACAGGAGAAGATGCGTTCTAACAAACATTCCTGCAGAAACTCCTGTTGACGAAACATTGGGTGAGAGTGTTGCAGATTACACAGAATGGCCAACACAAGTGTAATAGCAACCTAAGGGGTGAGCGTTGATGAGCGGTGTATGTGTCGTGTCTACTTCCTTCTGTATTTGCAATTGGTCCCGACCTTCCGTCAGCTTTTGGACCACACTCCACTCCTGGAATCCCTTAGTCAGTGTGCAGAGAGACAAGGACCCCCCAGAGAACCCCCAGCAAAGTCACTACTCGTTTGGACAGTGACTATGAATTTTATTTAACTGGAACACGGTGTCATGGTACTTTGGTGAATAAAAGGTCAGTTATGCAAATCAACATACAGTATTGGAATTACTGTTGGCTATAACTGCATTTCAGAGTAAAACAGAATTCACAAATGCAACTACAATCTCAGGATCACATTACATACATTACATATTCAGAAAGCCCTTCAAGATAGTACTCTTAGGGCCTGATTCAGAGCCGTTCGTTAGAGGCAGTACGCTCGTTGCGTTCTGATGTTGAGTAACCGCGCATGCGTCGGTGTTACACTGCGCATGTGCGTACGGCAGATTGCGAGTTTTTTTTGTCTCGTTCGTCAAATAGCGTACAGGAAGTGACATGTCAAATGTGATTGACAGAACAGGCCGTTTTTGGGCGTTGACGGGGTGGAGATGGAAAAACGCAGGCGTGGCGAGGCGTTTTTTGGGCGTACATACATTAACAAATGCGAACGTCAAATGTGTTCGTACCAACTCATACGTCACTGGATGATCCTCTTTCCCTTCAAAATGCTCGCACAGCTTAGGGGCTGGATAACTCGACCACAGTGGCGATGGCCTTCTCTGTCCCGGCACTCCACGATGTTGCATCGATTAATCACGGCTTGTCAGAAACTCAATTAGTGTTGGATTGAAAACCGGCTCGGTATGTGTTTGGAAAGCAGTTTTTTTGGATAGCACAAAACCGAACGCAGGTGGAAATCATAGCTGCTAATGTCTGGATTACACAATCAATTAGCGTACATTTGTGGGGGTGTATTTTGGCCGCAATGTGTTCGTTTTTGGACTATTGTAACAATAATGTCATCATGTTTAGGTTTGGTCCCTCATTTTGTGTTTGCAAGGTGATTTTTCCTCCTTAGGTAATGTTTTAAACGTTCCTTAACGAGCATTTTTTTTCAATGTGTAATTTTTTATTTTGAACGTTGTTGGCTTGTGGGCCCGGATTAAATGTAACCCATTTTTTCAATAATGTCAGAATACAAAGTCGTATATTTCTGGTAAATTTATTGGTATCCACCCCCAAAAAAATACACATATTGAACTCCAACATTTTTGGCAGTGTTCCACAATATTTATTAATTGTGCAAACAATAATTTTTGGGTAAACGTAAATGCAAAAATTAAAAACAATTCACAAGAAAGGAGAGGGAAGTTTTGGCCAGAAAGGAATATGAGGCAAGCACAGAAGGAGTGTGGGAAAAGTAGCCAATGGTGTCACCGTGTTTTCGCCCGTTTGGCTGGGGGAGGGAGGGCGCCAGACCGGGTCTGGGATGTCATCGGGCTGGCCTGTCCAGAGGCAGATGTTGTGGCCTCTGGACTAGGCACAGGGCTAGGCACATTTGGAGGATTGGCTGATGTTGTGCCAGAGGTGGAGGATCCTGATGTTCCGGCAGGAAGGGAGGTCGGCTCCACCATGTGCTGGCGAACGAGCTGCTCCAGGGCAGTGGCGATGCGGATGTTGGCCCTGGTATTTTCCGCCAGGGCCTGACCAATGGTCACGTTGGCCGCAGCATTTTGCTCCAGGGCCTCAGCCACCCGTACCAGACTGGCGTCCATCCTCTGCAGAATCTCTGTATGGAAATCCGATTTAAAATTGAGTTCTGTGAGGAGGGACACTGCCTGCGAGGGGGATTGCCCTGGACTGGCTTCTGCAGGGTCCTCAGCCGGATGTACTGGTTCCTCCCCTGCAGAGCCAGCAGAAATTCTGCGGCCAAGGCTCCCCTCTGGAGCAGACTCATCCGCCTGTGTCTCTGTTGGAAAAATGAGAAAAGACTCACATTAGAATCTACATATTGGCACAATAACATTTCAGAGTTGGTGACATCACAACATTTACCTGGGACAACATGAGGAGCCGCAAAGTCTGGCATGTCCGTATCCATGTTGGACACGCCAAACACCTCCACAGGCTGCACACACCCCTGTGCCAGCTCTTCTAAATCAGTCAACTCCAATGACACAGGGGTGGGACCCCCACCTGTCCCCCTTGCATGCCTAGCCCTGTCCGCCAGTTTTTGCTTCAGGCGATATTTGAAGTCGGCCCATCTGTGGGATGAAATTGGAACCATTATTTTTTTTTTTTTTTGGTTTTTGGGTGGTCAAGTGTTTACTTACCGCCGTTTGACATCCCGAGCTAGACGGACATAATCACCCACCCTATTGACATCCACGGCTACCTCTTCCCACATTCTCCACTTCTGGCTTGCACTCATATTCCTGTCTGCCTGTGGCAGGATGTCCACACACTTCTGAATCAAAACCTCCATCTCCTTTCTTGTGAATTGTGGCTGCCTTTTCTTTTTGGCAGCTTTGCCCGGAATACTGGGCCCAGCAGCCTCTTCTATGTCATCCTCCTCACCTATTTGTGTAAATTTGCAGAATTCTCAACTTCACAACTTGCACAATATTATGTTTCTAATTAATCATTGAGTCAAAATGCATGAAATACTTACCGCCTGACTGTTGTCCATTGTTTCCCTTGTCTGTAGCCATGTGTGATGTTCAAACTAGAAATACACCAGAATTGTGTTTTTGTCTCGTGACGTATTTATACATGCGTCCTTATTTTGCGGCCGCATCATTGATTGTGCGTTCATCTGATCCTTCCTTAATTTGTGCGGGAAACGAAACACTATTTATGGCTTGGGGCGTCTCGACTCGAGGTGGCGTTTATTGAATGTTGGAGGTGACGTTGGTTGGAGTTGATTGTTGGCTGGTGTCGGAGATTGCGTTTTTTGTGGTTTTATTTTGTTTTTTAGTTTTTATTTGTTTTCCGTTCCTTTTTTTTCCATTTTTAATTTTTTGGTCGTTTCCAGTTTTGGTAAGTTTGGGGAAGTCTAACTTTGGGTCAATTTGTCTCTCATTCTGGTGTCGTTTTTTCAAATAAGTTTTTCCCGTCATTTCATCTCTCTTAGGTTTTATTTTGGCTCTGCCCCAAAGACATTTTGGTCCGGTTTGTTATATATTATCTCTTGGTAAGTTCATTTGTTAAACTGTTTAGGAAATGTTCTTGTTTGTCTGTACGCAACTTTGGTTGGCCTTCCACATGTAACGTTGTTTTTAGCAAATTCGAACTCTGTGGTTTTTTTTACATTATTTATGCGGCGTTATTGTGCCATGTATTTGCGAACTAATTAGCGCAATTTTACTACTTCCTATTGTGCCATGTATTTGCGAACTAATTAGCGCAATTTTACTACTTCCTATTGTGCCATGTATTTGCGAACTAATTAGCGCAATTTTACTACTTCCTATTGTGCCTTGTATTTGCGAACTAATTAGCGCATTTCTACTACTTCCTATTGTGCCATGTATTTGCAAACTAATTAGCGCATTTTTACTACTTCCTATTGTGCCTTGTATTTGCGAAATAATTAGCGCTTTGTGAAATGTGTATTCATCCCTTAAAAATGTTTTTTTTTTTCGGGAGCATTGGTTGCTTACATTTGGCCTCAATTTGACGTAGTGTGCGCAACGTCGTTTTGCTCTTTGCCCAAATGTGTGTGTGTCCCCTTTTATGTTTTGTCTTGCTTAAATTTGTGATAATGACATGGCCAGCATAAAATTATGTATATTTTTGATGTGATTATTTGCAGTTACAACATATCATGACAATACCCCGGCATGTAAGCATCAATGGATGGTATTTTCAAGCAAAGTTACATGTATTTTTAATGGGTGGGGTAAAAAGGCTAACATTCCAATGTTGTCATTTCAGGTTGATATGGGTCGGATTGTTCTGGCCCTGCTCCCGGAAGCCGACCAACCTCAATCTCATCCCAGGCGTAGGCATCGTAGACGTGCAAGGCCCCAGATATTTCGAACACGTGTCACCCTTTTTGGAATGCCAGATGATGAGGTTTTAAGACGATACCGTCTTCCTCCAAAAATCATCATAGACACTCTCTCATTAATAGAGAGTGATCTTGAGCGGCAAATTGACAGTCCTACAGCAATTCCACCACTTACGCAATTTATGGCGGTGTTACATTTCTGTGCCTCAGGATCGTTCCAAACAATGGTGGGAATAGTGGCGGGCATCTCCTTTTCCCGGATCCTGAGGGCAGTGATGGAGGCACTTTTCAAGCACCTCCATCATTTTATTCAAATGCCTTTGGATATGGGTGCCCTTAGTGTGGCCAAGGCCAATTTTTACCAAATAGCTGGCTTCCCACACATCATAGGGGTTGTGGATGGTACTCACATACCACTGCAGCCTCCAGCACGGCTGGAGGCAATATTTAGAAACCGGAAACACTATCACTCCCTCAATGTAATGGTGGTATGTGATGCCTCCCTCCAGATCCTGTCCCTGAATGCAAAATTACCAGGAAGTGCACATGACTCCTTCGTCATCCGGCAATCAGGGATATGGCACAAATTAACCAACCTACAAGCTGGTGATGCGTGGCTTCTGGGTAACTGGAGACCTTTAGTACATAACAATGTTAAGCTTCATACAGAGTGAGCCTGATGTTGACTATTCGTTTTCACAGGAGACAGTGGCTACCCTTGCACGCCCTGGCTGCTCACTTCTTATTTGGCTCCCACACCAGGGCCACAAAGTGAGTATAATTCCGCACTTACAGCCACCAGGCAAGTGGTGGAGCGCTGTATCGGCCTTTTAAAAGGCCGATTCAGATGCCTCCACCGCTCTGGTGGCGAACTCATGTATTTGCCGGATATGGTTTCGAAAATTGTGGTCCTGTGTGGGATATTTCACAACATCGCCATAAGGAGTGGGGTCCCAATGCAGCCAGAGGATGCCTTACCTGAGGATGGCCCCCCCGAGGTTGGTCGGAGGTCAGTATGTGGGGGGGCCATACGCGATGATGTGGTGGCCAGATTTTTTAGGTAATTATTTGAAAAAAAAAACAGTGTTGATACCTTGTTTGAGAACATCTAATTTTTGGCTAATTTTTTTCTCCATCTTCTGTTTTTTAACATAATCTTTGGCACTCCAACGATGACTACTTCCTGCTACCCTTACAAAACCTGTATGTGGACATTTTGGGGATATATTCTGGAACCCTTATTGCAACGCCATATATGTGGAATCATGTTGGCATGGTCCTTCGTCAACCAGTTCTTGATTTTTTTTTTTGTGCTGTGGTTTTTTTGGTATGTGTTGTATTTGAGATTATCACTGTGTGTTTTGTTTGTGAGTGACCACTTTGATTTTTCAGTTATGTTGATGATAAATGTTTTGCAAGTGAAATGTTGTCCCTTTTTTGGAACGTTACCACCAAGTGTAACCAGGTTCACACACGTTACATTTGACTAAGGAGTAATCCAGTACTGACGCCATTGAGCAAAAATGTTTTCTTTATTCAGGGTCCAAACCAACACCAAAAGGAAGCCTGTACAATCCTTTTGCTTCGTAATATTGCCCTAAGCTGCTTGCACACCAACTAGGAACCTGTAAAATGTAGAAATATCTAATGGTGACTACACCAAAAAAGGGAAATCAGATTGGTACTGTTAGGTGTTTCTTGTGGCTGTTTGACATAAAAATACAACACACACTCTTATTGTCAAAAATTTGAAATCCTTGCAGGAACACTCTACTTATGTCAGGGTAAACAATATGTGGTTTTGAAAAAACGAATGAGCCAGAACGTAACATCAAACAAAACAATTTATTTATAGAATGGGCCAAAAATAAAAATCTACTCCCTAAGGAGGACCGACATACGGTCAAGGACCACCAGCACCCCGATGATATTGGTGTGCATCTGGGCCACACAGGCGGATAAATTGGCCCGAAGCCTCTGTTCCTCTGTGGGTGAGAAAAGTGTGGGGATTAATACAACAATAGTGAAACCACATTAAAAAAAAAAAAAAAACAAACTCCACAAAAAACTATTTAAAAAAACTGCATTAAAACTCATCAAACTAAAATGGTGTAGGGCAAAAATACAAGGCCTATGTCCAAATTCCGACAGGTGTGCTATGTGTATGTTGAAAACAGCAGTAACAGGTTACGGCAATCGCCCAAAACCACAAAATTTTGGAAAATAAACACAAAAAAAAAACAACATGATTACATACAAACATTTTGTGACGATAAAAAACCGCAAAAAAAAAACATACCAGAAGACCCAACGCCAGCTACAGCTCCGGGGAGGGGGTCATTCTAAGAGGGGTGGTTGGAGGAGAGGGGGAATGGGGACGGAGGGGAAGGAGGCCAGAAAAATCTGGCTGAGGGTGTAGGAAGGCTGGGGAGGAGTGGGGAATAGGGGAAGGAGTGGAGTTGGAGTGTTGGCTGGGGGTTGGGGAGAGTGGCCGTGATCGTCGTCTGGCCGGACGCTGACGGCATAGTCTTCGCTGGGCCCCTAAAACATGGGAAACAAATTGTGGTTAGTTCCCACACAAATCCGCGCCCAAAAACAATTTCAAATGCACCCCCAAAAACAAACAAAAAAATGATATGAGAATGAATAAATATGAAATACAGGGAAAACATGGCCATGCAGATATGAGGAGAATGAATAAATATGAAATACAGGGAAAACAGGGCCATGCAGATATGAGGAGAATGAATAAATATGAAATACAGGGAAAACAGGGCCATGCAGTTAGGGCCACAAAGACAAACATGAAAACCACAATCCATTAAACTTACTTTCAGCGATCTGCATGCGAAAGCATGCCAGCAAGCGGGGCGTCCGCCGTTGCAGGTCCGACCACCTGCGCTCCAGCTGCCCGATATAGCGGCGTGAGCCGAAGGAGCGCAGGCGGGCCCGAACCTCCGCACATGCGGATCGCTTCTCGTGGTTGGTGATGGGTGGAGGCTGGCTGGTGATCCGCCTATCCATCACCTCCGTAAGCACCAGCAGCTCGCGCCTGGTGAATGCGGAGGCTCTCATGATGGCAATGGAGTTTTTCCTAAAAATCATTTTTGATAAAGTGCTCCCAAATTTTATGATTGGCTAATGTATTTAGGAAATTAACAGGAGCAATTCTATTGGTTAGTGTATGAGTCATGTGTTCGACAGGGCCAGAAATCTGTGGAGACTTATGATAGGCTTGATGCAGTGACATGCGTAAGCAAATTTACATAAAGAAATGAACTCCAGGAAATATGCGGGTATAAAAACAAATAGAACAATTATTTAATAGGGGCTAACATGTATTTTGACAATTAAAAGCGGATGTTTAAGCCGTACGTATTCTGCGGGTAAACACAAACACGGACATAAATAAAGTTTATTGCATTGTGTAAAAAAAAAAAAAAAAAAAACAATTAAGCTAATTGATATATTGATTGGCATGTTACGATTGAGGGAGGTAGGCAGAATAAACGAGCAGTTAATCGAAATGTGACAGTCCAACTTCCGGGTAGTACTAGTGCGTGCGTTCCCTTCAAACCACTTCGGGGATGTACGCTCGCTATTTGGCACGCTCGTTAGTAAGAGGAGGGGTCGCCTGAGTTTGGGGAGGATGTTTTGATGTGAACGAAAATACGAGTGTGTGCCTGAATTTAAATATTTTTTTACGTTCGCCCAACGTACGAACGGCCACTTGCGTCCGGGTCTGAATGAGGGCCTTAGCTAACTGTGAAACAGATGTAGCAGTCCTCCCTGCTAGTATTGGTAGCAGACAACACAGTTCTCAAAGTATGTGGTAGCAATTATTGCTGTTTTCCTTGTAGCACTAGAATAGCAAGTTATGGCAATCTCCCTGTAGCATTAGTGCTGCAGGTTATACAGATCTCCCTGTAGATTAGGGTAGTGAGTATGAGTTCAGTTGTCACTTCCTTACAGTGGGTAGGCTGAATACTGCAGCATAGCTTATACTGGTTGCCTAGTTACTGAAAGTCCTTTCCTTGGGTGCAGGGTTGGCTGGATCACTCCTCAGTGAGGAACAAACTAGTGGACTGACAATTGGGGATGAGCACTGAGGGCTCTTCACCTGTCCATTTGCGCTATCTCTGTTTTATCTGGCCACCCCCTTCAGCTGGTCTCCTCTGTGGCTTACCCGGAGGATTAGCTGTCTTGGATGTCTGCGGCTCCTGGTTAAAACTGGTGTCCTGGCCCCTTCCTTGAGTCCCAGGCCCGTGGCAGTATCACAGACACAGCTCCTGCCCATCGTATGTTCGTTCGCTGCCCGCTCTCCTTATCTGAGTGACTGACACCTGCAGCGTGGCTCTCACTCAGCAGCCCCTGCAGCCTTCTCTCAGGGCTCTTCCTGCTCCTCACTCTGTTTGAGTCCCCTGAGTCCTAAAGCCCTCCTGCTACCCACTGATGTCACAATGTGAGGGGAATGATTAACCCCCTCAATGCCAGTGTTCTTTCACATAAACAAGACCTTCCATTAGGGCCAGACAGTCTGTGTTGGGGCATCACACAAGCACAGCCACAACAAGCCCCCCAGCCTCAACCAAAACAAGCACAAGCTTTATTCATATTGTATGGCAGCTTGCAAGACTTCAGAAATGTACAATTTGATTTTATGATGGATCAAAAACAAACTAAATGCATCATATAGCACATTCAAACGCTTTGGTAATTTCATTTGCTGCATAGAATGGAATTAAGAGTTATGGAGTGTAACCAAACTATATGAGACCAGACAGAGCCTGATTCAGAGATGTACTGTATGTAATGAGGTTTATGCACATTTCCAATGTTTTTAAATCTGTGCATGCACAGAAGCCGCACTCTATGTGCAGATCTGGGGCTGCAATGTCACACTGCCCCAAAAGCCACACCATAATTGACTTGCTGATGGCAGTTGGGGGCAGCATTGCAGAAAACGAGGGTGTTGACTCCATTTTCCGGGTGTCCCGAAGCCAGTGGCTACATCCATGGACAACTTCACTGGCCCTGGCAACATAAATTTACTGGACAACTTGAGTAACCTGAGGGTTACTTATAGGCCAGATTTTCACACAGTTGATCCGATGCTGTGTGTCTTTGGATGCTCAGGGTCACAAAAGCCTGCAATGGGTGTCTTTTGCCACAAGACGCCTCCTGCGGCATTTGCATATTTTAGCACAGCCACTGCGTACAAAGACAGGCACAACAGCTGTTCAAACATGCAGTGTTCAATGCAGGGCCGCCATCAGGGGGGGGACTGTCGGGACTCCAGTTCCGGACAGTCAGAGAGAGGGGGGCCAGCCCGCATAGGTGAAACTAAGGGATGGTTCGGGTATGCACAGGACCACCCATTAGCCATTGCGCTTGCAAATAAATCTACTTACTGTCTGCCCCACCAGGATTGAATGGATTTACATGCCCGGCAATCTCCCCCCCACACTAATAGGGCTAGCAGCACTTCCTTGCTTGCAGCTCCTAAGCTCCACCTCCCTAATCAGTAAGACTTCGGCTGGCAATGCATGCGTAATGACGTCATGCCGCACCGTGTTTGTGTGCCGCCTGTAAAGAAGAGCAGAGAAGGAGCGAGCTGTATTGTAGCAGCATTTGTGGAACAGGAGAGTAGAGTGAGACCGTTAGCTTTAAGCTGCTGCAGAAAAGGACGGGGGAAGGCTTTCTGCTGTGCCTGTAGTCACCAAGGTAAACTTGTCAGAAACCCCAAATTTATAACATTTCCTTGTTAAAGTGAGCTACTGACAAATGTTTGCTTAAATTATCATACTAGAAAAGTGAAATCCAGAGAAATTGATTTTATTAAATAATTTTGAGAGTGTACAGAATGTAGGTTTGTTTAAAAGAAAGGATGTACGTGTGATTATATATACACACATAATATATATATGTGTAAACTAATAAATAGATCTAACATCTGCCAAGTCACAGCAGCCATGCCGCATCCTCAGCAGCTCCCCCTGTCCCCCGATTTTCCCACATCCTCCCGTCCTGCTATACTAATAGATCGCTATTTTTTTCACATTCATCACATCTCAATGGGAGCTGGGGCACGCAGTGTGCACATTAAGTTAGACATGTACGTGTCACGGGAATCGGGACACATTCAGTATCCCGATAGTCATAATGGCGGCTTTTAGAATACCGGCGCTGGAATCCCGACACCTGTCAGAATCCCGATGCCAGTATCCCGACCGCCGGCATCCCAATTGTGGGAACTACTACTCCTTAGGGGCCCTGGACCAACCATGGAGGCAGAGAACCCACCCCCACCCAGCACAGCAGCCACACTCATAATCTTAGCAGCATCCTTTCCTGAGCAGGAGTGGCTACACTACTGTGCTTTGTCATGCCCACTCTATAGCTATAGAGACTTGCAAAATGCAGTGACAGGGGGCCGCTAATACTGCCGCGGCCATGCAATAAAGTTTTTTTTTTTGCTGGCCGGCGCGTGCGTGACATCCACTACCATGACGTCATAAGGCTGCAAGGCAGAGGAGCCGCAGTTTGTTAGTCAGAATAAAAGGTAAGTGTCATGCGGGGGCTGGCTGGCAAAGACAGAAAGGGGGGCTGGCTGGCAAAGACAGAAAGGGTACTGAGAGACACTGCAGGGTTGGAGTTGCAGAAACACAGGGGAGGGGGGGCCCTGTCTGTTTTTTTTCAGTCCCAGGCCCCACAATTTCTGATGGCAGCCCTGGTTCAATGAGCTGCAACTGCATTAGCCCAAAATATGCCTGCTGCAACCACTAATTCCACATCCACCCAGGGGCAGAACTAGCAGCGGAGCAGCCGGTGCCTTGCACCGGGGCCCGCTGTGGTGCAGGGGCCCATGGCCGCCTGCATCCGACAGCGCCGCTGCCTGCCGACCCGGTCCCCATTAAGTAAATGGTTGGAACCGAAGTGGGCCCGCTTCAGCCGCTCCAGCTCCAAACTGACAGTCTGATACCCACCGCAGCCTGGCCCCTTGGAATGACACGGCGCACGTGACGTCATGCGCGCTGTGTCATAACAAAGGGCCAGGCTGCTTTAGGGAGAGGATGAAGAGAAGCCGCGGATCGAGAGGAGCAGCGACGAAGAGAAGCGGCCAAGGAAACAAGGTAAGTAAGCCAGCTGCGGTGGTATGGGCTGGGACGAGCAAGGCTGAGACTCACACTGAGGGGAGAGGAGAAGGCTGAGACACGCTGGGGGGGGAAGGCTGAGACACACACTGAGGGGAGAGGAGAAAGGCTGAGACACGCTGAGGGGAAGGCTGAGACACGCTGGGGGGGAAGGCTGAGACACGCTGGGGGGGGAAGGCTGAGACACGCTGGGGGGGGAAGGCTGAGACACGCTGGGGGGGGAAGGCTGAGACACGCTGGGGGGGGAAGGCTGAGACACGCTGGGGGGGGAAGGCTGAGACACGCTGGGGGGGAAGGCTGAGACACGCTGGGGGGGGAAGGCTGAGACACGCTGGGGGGGGAAGGCTGAGACACGCTGGGGGGGGAAGGCTGAGACACGCTGGGGGGGGAAGGCTGAGACACGCTGGGGGGGGAAGGCTGAGACACGCTGGGGGGGAAGGCTGAGACACGCTGGGGGGGGAAGGCTGAGACACGCTGGGGGGGGAAGGCTGAGACACGCTGGGGGGGGAAGGCTGAGACACAAACTGAGGGGAGAGGAGAAGGCTGAGACACGCTGGGGGGAAGGCTGAGACACGCTGGGGGGGGAAGGCTGAGACACACACTGAGGGGAGAAGAGCAAGGCTGAGACACGCTGAGGGGGGGAAGGCTGAGACACGCTGGGGGGGGAAGGCTGAGACACGCTGGGGGGGGAAGGCTGAGACAAGCTGGGGGGAAGGCTGAGACACGCTGGGGGGGAAGGCTGAGACACGCTGGGGGGGGAAGGCTGAGACACGCTGGGGGGGGAAGGCTGAGACACGCTGGGGGGGAAGGCTGAGACACAAACTGAGGGGAGAGGAGAAGGCTGAGACACGCTGGGGGGGAAGGCTGAGACACGCTGGGGGGGAAGGCTGAGACACACACTGAGGGGAGAAGAGCAAGGCTGAGACACGCTGAGGGGGGAAGGCAGAGACACGCTGGGGGGGAAGGCTGAGACACGCTGGGGGGGGAAGGCTGAGACAAGCTGGGGGGGAAGGCTGAGACAAGCTGGGGGGGGAAGGCTGAGACAAGCTGGGGGGGGAAGGCTGAGACAAGCTGGGGGGGGAAGGCTGAGACACGCTGGGGGGGAAGGCTGAGACACGCTGGGGGGGGAAGGCTGAGACACGCTGGGGGGGGAAGGCTGAGACACGCTGGGGGGAAGGCTGAGACACGCTGGGGGGGGAAGGCTGAGACACGCTGGGGGGGGAAGGCTGAGACACGCTGGGGGGGGAAGGCTGAGACACGCTGGGGGGGGAAGGCTGAGACACAAACTGAGGGGAGAGGAGAAGGCTGAGACACGCTGGGGGGGAAGGCTGAGACACGCTGGGGGGGGAAGGCTCAGACACGCTGGGGGGGGAAGGCTCAGACACGCTGGGGGGGGAAGGCTCAGACACGCTGGGGGGGGAAGGCTCAGACACGCTGGGGGGGAAGGCTCAGACACGCTGGGGGGGGAAGGCTCAGACACGCTGGGGGGGGAAGGCTCAGACACGCTGGGGGGGGAAGGCTCAGACACGCTGGGGGGGGAAGGCTCAGACACGCTGGGGGGGGGAAGGCTGAGACACGCTGGGGGGGAAGGCTGAGACACGCTAGGGGGGAAGGCTGAGACACGCTGGAGGGGAAGGCTGAGACACGCTGGAGGGGAAGGCTGAGACACGCTGGAGGGGAAGGCTGAGACACGCTGGAGGGGAAGGCTGAGACACGCTGGAGGGGAAGGCTGAGACACGCTGGAGGGGAAGGCTGAGACACGCTGGAGGGGAAGGCTGAGACACGCTGGGGGGGAAGGCTGAGACACGCTGGGGGGGGCTGAGACATACACTGAGGGAAGAGTAGCAAGGCTGAGACACGCTGGGGGGGAAGGTTGAGACACACTGAGGGGGGGGAAGGCCGAGACACGCTGGGGGGGAAGGCTGAGACACGCTGGGGGGAAGGCTGAGACACGCTGGGGGGGGGAAGGCTGAGAAACGCTGGGGGGGGAAGGCTGAGACACGCTGGGGGGGGGGTAAGGCTGAGACACGCTGGGGGGGAAGGCTGAGACACGCTGGGGGGGAAGGCTGAGACACGCTGGGGGTGGAGGCTCAGACACACTGGGGGGGAGGCTCAGACACACTGGGGGGGAGGCTCAGACACACTGGGGGGGAGGCTCCGACACGCTGGGGGGGAGGCTCCGACACGCTGGGGGGGAGGCTCAGACACGCTGGGGGGGGAGGCTCAGACACGCTGGGGGGGAGGCTCAGACACGCTGGGGGGGGAAGGCTGAGAAACGCTGGGGGGTGGAAGGCTGAGAAACGCTGGGGGGTGGAAGGCTGAGAAACGCTGGGGGGTGGAAGGCTGAGACACGCTGGGGGGGTGGAAGGCTGAGACACGCTGGGGGGTGGAAGGCTGAGACACGCTGGGGGGTGGAAGGCTGAGACACGCTGGGGGGGAAGGCTGAGACACGCTGGGGGGGAAGGCTGAGACACGCTGGGGGGGAAGGCTGAGACACGCTGGGGGGGAAGGCTGAGACACGCTGGGGGGGAAGGCTGAGACACGCTGGGGAGGGCTGAGACACGCTGAGGGGGGGGGAAGGCTGAGACACGCTGAGGGGGGGGAAGGCTGAGACACGGGGGGGAAGGCTGAGACACGCTGTGGGGGGGGAGAGGCTGAGACACGCTGGGGGGGGAAGGCTGAGACACGCTGGGGGGGGAAGGCTGAGACACGCTGGGGGGGGGAAGGCTGAGACACGCTGGGGGGGGGAAGGCTGAGACACGCTGGGGGGGGAAGGCTGTGACACGCTGGGGGGGGAAGGCTGTGACACGCTGGGGGGGAAGGCTGTGACACGCTGGGCGGGGAAGGCTGAGACACGCTGGGCGGGGAAGGCTGAGACACGCTGGGTGGGGAAGGCTGAGACACGCTGGAGGGGAAGGCTGAGACACGCTGGAGGGGAAGGCTGAGACACGCTGGAGGGGAAGGCTGAGACACGCTGGAGGGGAAGGCTGAGACACGCTGGGGGGGGCTGAGACATACACTGAGGGAAGAGTAGCAAAGCTGAGACACGCTGGGGGGGGAAGGCTGAGACACGCTGGGGGGGGGGAAGGCTCAGACACGCTGGGGGGGGAAGGCTCAGACACGCTGGGGGGGGAAGGCTCAGACACGCTGGGGGGGGAAGACTCAGACACGCTGGGGGGGAAGGCTCAGACACGCTGGGGGGGGGAAGGCTCAGACACGCTGGGGGGGGGAAGGCTCAGACACGCTGGGGGGGGGAAGGCTGAGACACGCTGGGGGGGGAAGGCTGAGACACGCTAGGGGGGAAGGCTGAGACACGCTGGAGGGGAAGGCTGAGACACGCTGGAGGGGAAGGCTGAGACACGCTGGAGGGGAAGGCTGAGACACGCTGGAGGGGAAGGCTGAGACACGCTGGAGGGGAAGGCTGAGACACGCTGGGGGGGAAGGCTGAGACACGCTGGGGGGGGGCTGAGACATACACTGAGGGAAGAGTAGCAAGGCTGAGACACGCTGGGGGGGAAGGTTGAGACACACTGAGGGGGGGGGAAGGCCGAGACACGCTGGGGGGGAAGGCCGAGACACGCTGGGGGGGAAGGCTGAGACACGCTGGGGGGAAGGCTGAGACACGCTGGGGGGGAAGGCTGAGACACGCTGGGGGGGGAAGGCTGAGAAACGCTGGGGGGGGAAGGCTGAGAAACGCTGGGGGGGGAAGGCTGAGACACGCTGGGGGGGGGGAAGGCTGAGACACGCTGGGGGGGAAGGCTGAGACACGCTGGGGGGGAAGGCTGAGACACGCTGGAGGGGAAGGCTGAGACACGCTGGAGGGGAAGGCTGAGACACGCTGGGGGGGAAGGCTGAGACACGCTGGGGGTGGAGGCTCAGACACGCTGGGGGGAGGCTCAGACACACTGGGGGGGAGGCTCCGACACGCTGGGGGGGGAGGCTCCGACACGCTGGGGGGGGAGGCTCAGACACGCTGGGGGGGAGGCTCAGACACGCTGGGGGGGGAGGCTCAGACACGCTGGGGGGGGAAGGCTGAGAAACGCTGGGGGGGAAGGCTGAGAAACGCTGGGGGGTGGAAGGCTGAGACACGCTGGGGGGTGGAAGGCTGAGACACGCTGGGGGGTGGAAGGCTGAGACACGCTGGGGGGGAAGGCTGAGACACGCTGGGGGGGAAGGCTGAGACACGCTGGGGGGGAAGGCTGAGACACGCTGGGGGGGAAGGCTGAGACACGCTGGGGGGGAAGGCTGAGACACGCTGGGGGGGAAGGCTGAGACACGCTGGGGGGAAGGCTGAGACACGCTGGGGGGGAAGGCTGAGACACGCTGGGGGGGAAGGCTGAGACACGCTGGGGGGGAAGGCTGAGACACGCTGGGGGGAAGGCTGAGACACGCTGGGGGGGAAGGCTGAGACACGCTGGGGAGGGCTGAGACACGCTGAGGGGGGGGGGAAGGCTGAGACACGCTGAGGGGGGGGAAGGCTGAGACACGGGGGGAAGGCTGAGACACGCTGTGGGGGGGGAGAGGCTGAGACACGCTGTGGGGGGGGAGAGGCTGAGACACGCTGGGGGGGGGGGGAAGGCTGAGACACGCTGGGGGGGGAAGGCTGAGACACGCTGGGGGGGGGGAAGGCTGAGACACGCTGGGGGGGGGGGGAAGGCTGAGACACGCTGGGGGGGGAAGGCTGTGACACGCTGGGGGGGAAGGCTGTGACACGCTGGGGTGGAAGGCTGAGACACGCTGGGCGGGGAAGGCTGAGACACGCTGGGTGGGGAAGGCTGAGACACGCTGGAGGGGAAGGCTGAGACACGCTGGAGGGGAAGGCTGAGACACGCTGGAGGGGAAGGCTGAGACACGCTGGAGGGGAAGGCTGAGACACGCTGGGGGGGGCTGAGACATACACTGAGGGAAGAGTAGCAAAGCTGAGACACGCTGGGGGGGGAAGGCTGAGACACGCTGGGGGGGGAAGGCTGAGACACGCTGGGGGGGAGGGCTGAGACACGCTGGGGGGGGGAAGGCTGAGACACGCTGGGGGGGGAAGGCTGAGACACGCTGGGGGGGGAGGCTCAGACTCGCTGGGGGGGGAGGCTCAGACACGCTGGGGGGGGAAGGCTGAGACACGCTGGGGGGGGAAGGCTGAGACACGCTGGGGGGGGAAGGCTGAGACACGCTGGGGTGGGAAGGCTGAGACACGCTGGGGGGGGAAGGCTGAGACACGCTGGGCGGGGAAGGCTGAGACACGTTGGAGGGGAAGGCTGAGACACGCTGGAGGGGAAGGCTGAGACACGCTGGGGGGGTAGGGCTGAGACACGCTGGAGGGGAAGGCTGAGACACGCTGGGGGGGGGCTGAGACACGCTGGAGGGGAAGGCTGAGACACGCTGGGGGGGGGCTGAGACATACACTGAGGGAAGAGTAGCAAGGCTGAGACACGCTGGGGGGGGAAGGCTCAGACACGCTGGGGGGGGAAGGCTGAGACACGCTGGGGGGGAGGCTGAGACACGCTGGGCGGGGAAGGCTGAGACACGCTGGGCGGGGAAGGCTGAGACACGCTGGGCGGGGAAGGCTGAGACACGCTGGGCGGGGAAGGCTGAGACACGCTGGGCGGGGAAGGCTGAGACACGCTGGGCGGGGAAGGCTGAGACACGCTGGGTGGGGAAGGCTGAGACACGCTGGAGGGGAAGGCTGAGACACGCTGGAGGGGAAGGCTGAGACACGCTGGAGGGGAAGGCTGAGACACGCTGGAGGGGAAGGCTGAGACACGCTGGAGGGGAAGGCTGAGACACGCTGGGGGGGGCTGAGACACGCTGGGGGGGGGCTGAGACATACACTGAGGGAAGAGTAGCAAAGCTGAGACACGCTGGGGGGGAAGGCTGAGACACGCTGGGGGGGGAAGGCTGAGACACGCTGGGGGGGGAAGGCTGAGACACGCTGGGGGGGGAAGGCTGAGACACGCTGGGGGGGGAAGGCTGAGACACGCTGGGGGGGGAAGGCTGAGACACGCTGGGGGGGAGGGCTGAGACACGCTGGGGGGGGAAGGCTGAGACACGCTGGGGGGGGAAGGCTGAGACACGCTGGGGGGGGAGGCTCAGACTCGCTGGGGGGGGAGGCTCAGACACGCTGGAGGGGAAGGCTGAGACATGCTGGAGGGGAAGGCTGAGACACGCTGGGGGGGTAGGGCTGAGACACGCTGGAGGGGAAGGCTGAGACACGCTGGGGGGGGCTGAGACACGCTGGGGGGGGCTGAGACATACACTGAGGGAAGAGTAGCAAGGCTGAGACATGCTGGGGGGGGAAGGCTCAGACACGCTGGGGGGGGAAGGCTGAGACACGCTGGGGGGGGAAGGCTGAGACACGCTGGGCGGGGAAGGCTGAGACACGCTGGGCGGGGAAGGCTGAGACACGCTGGGCGGGGAAGGCTGAGACACGCTGGGCGGGGAAGGCTGAGACACGCTGGGCGGGGAAGGCTGAGACACGCTGGGTGGGGAAGGCTGAGACACGCTGGGTGGGGAAGGCTGAGACACGCTGGAGGGGAAGGCTGAGACACGCTGGAGGGGAAGGCTGAGACACGCTGGAGGGGAAGGCTGAGACACGCTGGAGGGGAAGGCTGAGACACGCTGGGGGGGGCTGAGACACGCTGGGGGGGGCTGAGACATACACTGAGGGAAGAGTAGCAAAGCTGAGACACGCTGGGGGGGGAAGGCTGAGACACGCTGGGGGGAAAGGCTGAGACACGCTGGGGGGGAGGGCTGAGACACGCTGGGGGGGAAGGCTGAGACACGCTGGGGGGGGAAGGCTGAGACACGCTGGGGGGGGAAGGCTGAGACACGCTGGGGGGGGAGGCTCAGACTCGCTGGGGGGGGAGGCTCAGACACGCTGGGGGGGAGGCTCAGACACGCTGGGGGGGAGGCTCAGACACGCTGGGGGGGGAAGGCTCAGACACGCTGGGGGGGGGGAAGGCTGAGACACGCTGGGGGGGGGAAGACTGAGACACGCTGGGGGGGGAAGGCTGAGACATGCGGGGGGGGAAGGCTGAGACACGCGGGGGGGGAAGGCTGAGACACGCGGGGGGGAAGGCTGAGACACGCGGGGGGGGAAGGCTGAGACACGCGGGGGGGAAGGCTGAGACACGCGGGGGGGGAAGGCTGAGACACGCTGGGGGGGAAGGCTTAGACACGCTGAGGGGGGGAAGGCTGAGACACGCTGAGGGGGGGAAGGCTGAGACCTGAGGGGGGAAGGCTGAGACACGCTGGGGGGGGCTGAGACATACACTGAGGGAAGAGTAGCAAGGCTGAGACACGCTGGGGGGGGGGAAGGCTGAGATACGCTGGGGGGGGGAAGGCTGAGACACGCTGGGGGGGAAGGCTGAGACACGCTGGGGGGGAAGGCTGAGACACGCTGGGGGGGAAGGCTGAGACACGCTGGGGGGGGAAGGCTGAGACTCGCTGGGGGGGGAAGGCTGAGACACGCTGGGGGGGGAAGGCTGAGACACGCTGGGGGGGAGGCTCAGACACGCTGGGGGGGAGGCTCAGACACGCTGGGGGGGGAAGGCTCAGACACGCTGGGGGGGGGGGAAGGCTCAGACACGCTGGGGGGGGGGGAAGGCTCAGACACGCTGGGGGGGGGAAGACTGAGACACGCTGGGGGGGGAAGGCTGAGACATGCGGGGGGGGAAGGCTGAGACACGCGGGGGGGGAAGGCTGAGACACGCGGGGGGGAAGGCTGAGACACGCGGGGGGGGAAGGCTGAGACACGCGGGGGGGAAGGCTGAGACACGCGGGGGGGAAGGCTGAGACACGCGGGGGGGGAAGGCTGAGACACGCTGGGGGGGAAGGCTGAGACACGCTGAGGGGGGGAAGGCTGAGACACGCTGAGGGGGGGAAGGCTGAGACACGCTTAGGGGGGAAGGCTGAGACACGCTGAGGGGGGAAGGCTGAGACACGCTGGGGGGGGGCTGAGACATACACTGAGGGAAGAGTAGCAAGGCTGAGACACGCTGGGGGGGGGGAAGGCTGAGATACGCTGGGGGGGGGAAGGCTGAGACACGCTGGGGGGGAAGGCTGAGACACGCTGGGGGGGAAGGCTGAGACACGCTGGGGGGGAAGGCTGAGACACGCTGGGGGGGAAGGCTGAGACACGCTGGGGGGGAAGGCTGAGACACGCTGGGGGGGGAAGGCTGAGACACGCTGGGGGGGGAAGGCTGAGACACGCTGGGGGGGGAAGGCTGAGACACGCTGGGGGGAGGGCTCAGACACGCTGGGGGGGAAGGCTGAGACACGCTGAGCGGGGGGGAAGGCTGAGACACGCTGAGCGGGGGGGAAGGCTGAGACACGCTGAGCGGGGGGGAAGGCTGAGACACGCTGAGCGGGGGGGAAGGCTGAGACACGCTGAGCGGGGGGGAAGGCTGAGACACGCTGAGCGGGGGGGAAGGCTGAGACACGCTGAGCGGGGGGGAAGGCTGAGACACGCTGAGCGGGGGGGGAAGGCTGAGACACGCTGAGCGGGGGGGAGGGCTGAGACACGCTGAGCGGGGGGGGAAGGCTGAGACACGCTGAGCGGGGGCGGAAGGCTGAGACACGCTGAGCGGGGGGGGAAGGCTGAGACACGCTGAGTGGGGGGGCAGGCTGAGACACGCTGGGGGGGCTGAGACATACAATGAGGGGAGAGTAGCAAGGCTGAGACACACACTTAGGGGAGAGGAGCAAGGCTGAGACACGCTAGGGGGGGAGGCTGAGACACACACTGAGGGGAGAGGAGAAGGCTGAGACACACACTGAGGGGAGAAGAGCAAGGCTGAGACACGCTGGGGGGGAAGGCTGAGACACGCTGGGGGGGAAGGCTGAGACACGCTGGGGGGGGAAGGCTGAGACACGCTGGGGGGGGAAGGCTGAGACACGCTGGGGGGGGAAGGCTGAGACACGCTGGGGGGGGAAGGCTGAGACACGCTGGGGGGGGAAGGCTGAGACACGCTGGGGGGGAGGGCTCAGACACGCTGGGGGGGGGAGGCTGAGACACGCTGAGCGGGGGGGAAGGCTGAGACACGCTGAGCGGGGGGGAAGGCTGAGACACGCTGAGCGGGGGGGAAGGCTGAGACACGCTGAGCGGGGGGGAAGGCTGAGACACGCTGAGCGGGGGGGAAGGCTGAGACACGCTGAGCGGGGGGGAAGGCTGAGACACGCTGAGCGGGGGGGAAGGCTGAGACACGCTGAGCGGGGGGGAAGGCTGAGACACGCTGAGCGGGGGGGAAGGCTGAGACACGCTGAGCGGGGGGGAAGGCTGAGACACGCTGAGCGGGGGGGAAGGCTGAGACACGCTGAGCGGGGGGGAAGGCTGAGACACGCTGAGCGGGGGGGAAGGCTGAGACACGCTGAGCGGGGGGGAAGGCTGAGACACGCTGAGCGGGGGGGAAGGCTGAGACACGCTGAGCGGGGGGGAAGGCTGAGACACGCTGAGCGGGGGGGAAGGCTGAGACACGCTGAGCGGGGGGGAAGGCTGAGACACGCTGAGCGGGGGGGAAGGCTGAGACACGCTGAGCGGGGGGGAAGGCTGAGACACGCTGAGCGGGGGGGGAAGGCTCAGACACGCTGAGCGGGGGGGAAGGCTGAGACACGCTGAGCGGGGGGGGAAGGCTGAGACACGCTGAGCGGGGGGGGAAGGCTGAGACACGCTGAGCGGGGGGGGAAGGCTGAGACACGCTGAGCGGGGGGGGAAGGCTGAGACACGCTGGGGGGGGGGGAAGGCTGAGACACGCTGGGGGGGGAAGGGGCTGAGACACGCTGGGGGGGGGAAGGGGCTGAGACACGCTGGGGGGGGGAAGGGGCTGAGACACGCTGGGGGGGGAAGGGGCTGAGACACGCTGGGGGGGGAAGGGGCTGAGACACGCTGGGGGGGGGAAGGCTGAGACACGCTGGGGGGGGAAGGCTGAGACACGCTGGGGGGGGGAAGGCTGAGGCACGCTGGGGGGGGAAGGCTGAGACACGCTGGGGGGGGAAGGCTGAGACACGCCGGGGGGGGGAGGCTGAGACACGCCGGGGGGGGGAGGCTGAGACACGCTGGGGGGGGAAGGCTCAGACACGCTGAGCGGGGGGGGAAGGCTGAGACACGCTGAGCGGGGGGGAGGGCTGAGACACGCTGAGCGGGGGGGAGGGCTGAGACACGCTGAGCGGGGGGGAGGGCTGAGACACGCTGAGCGGGGGGGAGGGCTGAGACACGCTGAGCGGGGGGGAGGGCTGAGACACGCTGAGCGGGGGGGAGGGCTGAGACACGCTGAGCGGGGGGGAGGGCTGAGACACGCTGAGCGGGGGGGAGGGCTGAGACACGCTGAGCGGGGGGGAGGGCTGAGACACGCTGAGTGGGCGGGAAGGCTGAGACACGCTGAGCGGGGGGTGAAGGCTGAGACACGCTGAGCGGGGGGGAAGGCTGAGACACGCTGAGCGGGGGGGAAGGCTGAGACACGCTGAGCGGGGGGGAAGGCTGAGACACGCTGAGCGGGGGGGAAGGCTGAGACACGCTGAGCGGGCGGGAAGGCTGAGACACGCTGGGGGGGGCTGAGACATACAATGAGGGGAGAGTAGCAAGTCTGAGACACACTGAGGGGAGAGGAGCAAGGCTGAGACACGCTGGGGGGGAGGCTGAGACACGTTGGGGGGGAAGGCAGGGACACACACTGAGGGGAGAAGAGTAAGGCTTAGACACGCTGGGGGTGGCTGAGACACACACTGAGGGGAGAGGAGCAAGTCTGAGACACACTGGGAGGGGAAGGCTGAGACACACACTGAGTGAAGAGGAGAAGACTGAGACATGCTGGGGGGGTAGGCTGAGACACACTGGGGGGGGAAGGCTGAGACACACTGGGGGGGGAAGGCTGAGACACACTGGGGGGGGAAGGCTGAGACACGCTGGGGGGGGAAGGCTGAGACACGCTGGGGGGGGGAAGGCTGAGACACGCTGGGGGGGGGAAGGCTGAGACACGCTGGGGGGGGGAAGGCTGACACGCTGGGGGGGAAGGCTGAGACACGCTGGGGGGGGGGAAGGCTGAGACACGCTGGGGGGGGGGAAGGCTGAGACACGCTGGGGGGGGAAGGCTGAGACACGCTGGGGGGGGAAGGCTGAGACACGCTGGGGGGGGGAAGGCTGAGACACGCTGAGGGGGGGAAGGCTGAGACACGCTGAGGGGGGGAAGGCTGAGACACGCTGAGGGGGGGAAGGCTGAGACACGCTGAGGGGGGGAAGGCTGAGACACGCTGGGGGGGAAGGCTGAGACACGCTGGGGGGGAAGGCTGAGACACGCTGGGGGGGGGGGCTGAGACATACACTGAGGGAAGAGTAGCAAGGCTGAGACACGCTGGGGGGGGGAAGGCTGAGATACGCTGGGGGGGGGCTGAGACATACACTGAGGGAAGAGTAGCAAGGCTGAGACACGCTGGGGGGGGAAGGCTGAGATACGCTGGGGGGGGGAAGGCTGAGACACGCCGGGGGGGGGAAGGCTGAGACACGCCGGGGGGGGGAAGGCTGAGACACGCCGGGGGGGGGAAGGCTGAGACACGTCGGGGGGGGGAAGGCTGAGACACGCCGGGGGGGGGAAGGCTGAGACACGCCGGGGGGGAAGGCTGAGACACGCCGGGGGGGAAGGCTGAGACACGCTGGGGGGGGAAGGCTGAGACACGCTGGGGGGGGAAGGCTGAGACACGCTGAGGGGGGGAAGGCTGAGGCACGCTGAGGGGGGGAAGGCTGAGGCACGCTGAGGGGGGGAAGGCTGAGGCACGCTGGGGGGGAAGGCTGAGACACGCTGGGGGGGGGCTGAGACATACACTGAGGGAAGAGTAGCAAGGCTGAGACACGCTGGGGGGGAAGGCTGAGATACGCTGGGGGGGGAAGGCTGAGACATGCTGGGGGGGGAAGGCTGAGACACGCTGGGGGGGAAGGCTGAGACACGCTGGGGGGGAAGGCTGAGACACGCTGGGGGGGAAGGCTGAGACACGCTGGGGGGGAAGGCTGAGACACGCTGGGGGGGAAGGCTGAGACACGCTGGGGGGGAAGGCTGAGACACGCTGAGCGTAGGGGAAGGCTGAGACACGCTGAGCGGGGGGGAAGGCTGAGACACGCTGAGTGGGCGGGAAGGCTGAGACACGCTGAGCGGGGGGGAAGTTTGAGACACGCTGAGCGGGGGGTGAAGGCTGAGACACGCTGAGCGGGGGGGAAGGCTGAGACACGCTGAGCGGGCGGGAAGGCTGAGACACGCTGAGCGGGCGGGAAGGCTGAGACACGCTGGGGGGGGGCTGAGACATACAATGAGGGGAGAGTAGCAAGGCTGAGACACACTAGGGGGGGGAGGCTGAGACACGTTGGGGGGGAAGGCAGGGACACACACTGAGGGGAGAAGAGTAAGGCTTAGACACGCTGGGGGTGGATGAGACACACACTGAGAGGAGAGGAGCAAGTCTGAGACACACTGGGAGGGGAAGGCTGAGACACACTGAGTGAAGAGGAGAAGACTGAGACACGCTGGGGGGGGAAGGCTGAGACACACTGGGGGGGGAAGGCTGAGACACACTGGGGGGGGAAGGCTGAGACACGCTGGGGGGGAAGGCTGAGACACGCTGGGGGGGGAAGGCTGAGACACGCTGGGGGGGGAAGGCTGAGACACGCTGGGGGGGGAAGGCTGAGACACGCTGGGGGGGAAGGCTGAGACACGCTGGGGGGGAAGGCTGAGACACGCTGGGGGGGGGAAGGCTGAGAAACGCTGGGGGGGGGAAGGCTGAGAAACGCTGGGGGGGGGAAGGCTGAGAAACGCTGGGGGGGGGAAGGCTGAGACACGCTGGGGGGGGAAGGCTGAGACACGCTGGGGGGGGAAGGCTGAGACACACTGGGGGGGAAGGCTGAGACACGCTGGGGGGGAAGGCTGAGACACGCTGGGGGGGAAGGCTGAGACACGCTGGGGGGGAAGGCTGAGACACGCTGGGGGGGAAGGCTGAGACACGCTGGGGAAGGCTGAGACACGCTGAGGGGGGGAAGGCTGAGACACGCTGAGGGGGGGGAAGGCTGAGACACGCTGAGGGGGGGGAAGGCTCAGACACGCTGGGGGGGGGAAGGCTCAGACACGCTGGGGGGGAAGGCTCAGACACGCTGGGGGGGTGGAAGGCTCAGACACGCTGGGGGGGATGGCTGAGACACGCTGAGCGGGGGGGAAGGCTCAGACACGCTGGGGGGGGAGGCTCAGACACGCTGGGGGGGGAGGCTCAGACACGCTGGGGGGGGAGGCTCAGACACGCTGGGGGGGGAGGCTCAGACACGCTGGGGGGGGAGGCTCAGACACGCTGGGGGGGGAGGCTCAGACACGCTGGGGGGGGAGGCTCAGACACGCTGGGGGGGGAGGCTCAGACACGCTGGGGGGGGAGGCTCAGACACGCTGGGGGGGGAGGCTCAGACACGCTGGGGGGGGAGGCTCAGACACGCTGGGGGGGGAGGCTCAGACACGCTGGGGGGGAGGCTCAGACACGCTGGGGGGGGAGGCTCAGACACGCTGGGGGGGAGGCTCAGACACGCTGGGGGGGGAGGCTCAGACACGCTGGGGGGGGAGGCTCAGACACGCTGGGGGGGGAGGCTCAGACACGCTGGGGGGGAGGCTCAGACACGCTGGGGGGGAGGCTCAGACACGCTGGGGGGGAGGCTCAGACACGCTGGGGGGGGAAGGCTGAGACACGCTGGGGGGGGAAGGCTGAGACACGCTGGGGGGGAAGGCTGAGACACGCTGGGGGGGGAAGGCTGAGACACGCTGGGGGGGTAGGGCTCAGACACGCTGGGGGGGTAGGGCTCAGACACGCTGGGGGGGGAAGGCTCAGACACGCTGGGGGGGGAAGGCTCAGACACGCTGGGGGGGGAAGGCTGAGACACGCTGGGGGGGGAAGGCTGAGACACGCTGGGGGGGGAAGGCTGAGACACGCTGGGGGGGAAGGCTGAGACACGCTGGGGGGGAAGGCTGAGACACGCTGGGGGGGGGAAGGCTGAGAAACGCTGGGGGGGGGAAGGCTGAGACACGCTGGGGGGGGAAGGCTGAGACACACTGGGGGGGAAGGCTGAGACACGCTGGGGGGGAAGGCTGAGACACGCTGGGGGGGAAGGCTGAGACACGCTGGGGGGGAAGGCTGAGACACGCTGGGGAAGGCTGAGACACGCTGAGGGGGGGAAGGCTGAGACACGCTGAGGGGGGGGAAGGCTGAGACACGCTGAGGGGGGGGAAGGCTGAGACACGCTGAGGGGGGGGAAGGCTGAGACACGCTGAGGGGGGGGAAGGCTGAGACACGCTGGGGGGGAAGGCTCAGACACGCTGGGGGGGTGGAAGGCTCAGACACGCTGGGGGGGATGGCTGAGACACGCTGAGCGGGGGGGAAGGCTCAGACACGCTGGGGGGGGAGGCTCAGACACGCTGGGGGGGGAGGCTCAGACACGCTGGGGGGGGAGGCTCAGACACGCTGGGGGGGGAGGCTCAGACACGCTGGGGGGGGAGGCTCAGACACGCTGGGGGGGGAGGCTCAGACACGCTGGGGGGGGAGGCTCAGACACGCTGGGGGGGGAGGCTCAGACACGCTGGGGGGGGAGGCTCAGACACGCTGGGGGGGAGGCTCAGACACGCTGGGGGGGAGGCTCAGACACGCTGGGGGGGAGGCTCAGACACGCTGGGGGGGGAGGCTCAGACACGCTGGGGGGGGAGGCTCAGACACGCTGGGGGGGAGGCTCAGACACGCTGGGGGGGAGGCTCAGACACGCTGGGGGGGAGGCTCAGACACGCTGGGGGGGGAAGGCTGAGACACGCTGGGGGGGGAAGGCTGAGACACGCTGGGGGGGAAGGCTGAGACACGCTGGGGGGGGAAGGCTGAGACACGCTGGGGGGGTAGGGCTCAGACACGCTGGGGGGGGAAGGCTCAGACACGCTGGGGGGGGAAGGCTCAGACACGCTGGGGGGGGGAAGGCTGAGACACGCTGGGGGGGGAAGGCTGAGACACGCTGGAGGGGAAGGCTGAGACACGCTGGAGGGGAAGGCTGAGACACGCTGGAGGGGAAGGCTGAGACACGCTGGAGGGGAAGGCTGAGACACGCTGGAGGGGAAGGCTGAGACACGCTAGGGGGGGCTGAGACATACACTGAGGGAAGAGTAGCAAGGCTGAGACACGCTGGGGGGGGAAGGCTGAGATACGCTGGGGGGGGAAGGCTGAGACACGCTGGGGGGGGAAGGCTGAGACACGCTGGGGGGGGAAGGTTGAGACACACTGAGGGGGGGGAAGGCCGAGACACGCTGGGGGGGAAGGCCGAGACACGCTGGGGGGGAAGGCTGAGACACGCTGGGGGGGGGAAGGCTGAGAAACGCTGGGGTGGGGAAAGCAGAGACATGCTGGGGGGGTAGGGCTCAGACACGCTGGGGGGGGAGGCTCAGACAAGACACGCTGGGGGGAAGGCTGAGACACGCTGGTGGGGAAGGCTGAGACACGCTGGGGGGGTCTGAGACATACAATGAGGGGAGAGTAGCAAGGCTGAGACACGCTGGGGGGGGAAGGCTGAGACACGCTGGGGGGGGAAGGCTGAGACACGCTGGGGGGGGAAGGCTGAGACACGCTGGGGGGGAAGGCTGAGACACGCTGGGGGGGGAAGGCTGAGACACGCTGGGGGGGGAAGGCTGAGACACGCTGGGGGGGGAAGGCTGAGACACGCTGGGGGGGGAAGGCTGAGACACGCTGGGGGGGAAGGCTGAGACACGCTGGGGGGGGAAGGCTGAGACACGCTGGGGGGGAGGCTCAGACACGCTGGGGGGGGAGGCTCAGACACGCTGGGGGGAGCTCAGACACGCTGGGGGGGGAGGCTCAGACACGCTAGGGGGGGGAGGCTCAGACACGCTAGGGGGGGAAGGCTCAGACACGCTGGGGGGGCAAGGCTCAGACACGCTGGAGGGGGAAGGCTCAGACACGCTGGGGGGGGGAAGGCTCAGACACGCTGGGGGGGGGAAGGCTCAGACACGCTGGGGGGGGGAAGGCTCAGACACGCTGGGGGGGGGAAGGCTGAGACACGCTGGGGGGGGAAGGCTGAGACACGCTGGGCGGGGAAGGCTGAGACACGCTGGAGGGGAAGGCTGAGACACGCTGGAGGGGAAGGCTGAGACACGCTGGCGGGAAGGCTGAGACACGCTGGAGGGGAAGGCTGAGACACGCTGGAGGGGAAGGCTGAGACACGCTGGGGGGGTAGGGCTGAGACACGCTGGAGGGGAAGGCTGAGACACGCTGGGGGGGGGCTGAGACATACTCTGAGGGAAGAGTAGCAAGGCTGAGACACGCTGGGGGGGGAAGGCTCAGACACGCTGGGGGCGGGGGAAGGCTGAGACACGCTGGGGGGGAGGCTGAGACACGCTGGGCGGGGAAGGCTGAGACACGCTGGGCGGGGAAGGCTGAGACACGCTGGGCGGGGAAGGCTGAGACACGCTGGGCGGGAAGGCTGAGACACGCTGGGCGGGGAAGGCTGAGACACGCTGGGCGGGGAAGGCTGAGACACGCTGGGCGGGGAAGGCTGAGACACGCTGGGCGGGGAAGGCTGAGACACGCTGGAGGGGAAGGCTGAGACACGCTGGAGGGGAAGGCTGAGACACGCTGGAGGGGAAGGCTGAGACACGCTGGAGGGAAGGCTGAGACACGCTGGGGGGGGCTGAGACACGCTGGGGGGGGCTGAGACATACACTGAGGGAAGAGTAGCAAAGCTGAGACACGCTGGGGGGGGAAGGCTGAGACACGCTGGGGGGGGAAGGCTGAGACACGCTGGGGGGGAGGGCTGAGACACGCTGGGGGGGGAGGGCTGAGACACGCTGGGGGGGAAGGCTGAGACACGCTGGGGGGGGAAGGCTGAGACACGCTGGGGGGGGAAGGCTGAGACACGCTGGGGGGGAGGCTCAGACTCGCTGGGGGGGGAGGCTCAGACACGCTAGGGGGGGAAGGCTCAGACACGCTAGGGGGGGAAGGCTCAGACACGCTAGGGGGGGAAGGCTGAGACACGCTGGGGGGGGGGGGAGGCTGAGACACGCTGGGGGGGGGGAAGGCTGAGACACGCTGGGGGGGGGGGAAGGCTGAGACACGCTGGGGGGGGGGAAGGCTGAGACACACTGGGGGGGGAAGGCTGAGACACGCGGGGGGGAAGGCTGAGACACGCGGGGGGGGAAGGCTGAGACACGCGGGGGGGGAAGGCTGAGACACGCGGGGGGGAAGGCTGAGACACGCGGGGGGGAAGGCTGAGACACGCGGGGGGGGAAGGCTGAGACACGCGGGGGGGGAAGGCTGAGACAGCGGGGGGGGAAGGCTGAGACACGCTGGGGGGGAAGGCTGAGAAACGCTGGGGGGGGGAAGGCTGAGAAACGCTGGGGGGGGAAGGCTGAGACACGCTGAGGGGGGGAAGGCTGAGACACGCTGAGGGGGGGAAGGCTGAGACACGCTGGGGGGGGGCTGAGACACGCTGGGGGGGGGCTGAGACATACACTGAGGGAAGAGTAGCAAGGCTGAGACACGCTGGGGGGGGGAAGGCTGAGACACGCGGGGGGGAAGGCTGAGACACGCGGGGGGGGAAGGCTGAGACACGCGGGGGGGGAAGGCTGAGACACGCGGGGGGGAAGGCTGAGACACGCTGGGGGGAAGGCTGAGACACGCTGGGGGGGGAAGGCTGAGAAACGCTGGGGGGGGAAGGCTGAGAAACGCTGGGGGGAAGGCTGAGACACGCTGAGGGGGGGAAGGCTGAGACACGCTGAGGGGGGGAAGGCTGAGACACGCTGGGGGGGGCTGAGACATGCTGGGGGGGGGCTGAGACATACACTGAGGGAAGAGTAGCAAGGCTGAGACACGCTGGGGGGGGGGAAGGCTGAGATACGCTGGGGGGGGAAGGCTGAGACACGCTGGGGGGGAAGGCTGAGACACGCTGGGGGGGAAGGCTGAGACCCGCTGGGGGGGAAGGCTGAGACCCGCTGGGGGGAGGGCTCAGACACGCTGGGGGGGGAGGGCTCAGACACGCTGGGGGGGGAAGGCTCAGACACGCTGGGGGGGGAAGGCTCAGACACGCTGGGGGGGGAAGGCTCAGACACGCTGAGCGGGGGGAAGGCTGAGACACGCTGAGCGGGGGGAAGGCTGAGACACGCTGAGCGGGGGGAAAGGCTGAGACACGCTGAGCGGGGGGGAAAGGCTGAGACACGCTGAGCGGGGGGAAAGGCTGAGACACGCTGAGCGGGGGGAAAGGCTGAGACACGCTGAGCGGGGGGAAAGGCTGAGACACGCTGAGCGGGGGGAAAGGCTGAGACACGCTGAGCGGGGGGGAAGGCTGAGACACGCTGAGGCGGGGGGGAAGGCTGAGACACGCTGAGCGGGGGGGAAGGCTGAGACACGCTGAGCGGGGGGAAGGCAGAGACACGCTGAGCGGGGGGGAAGGCTGAGATACGCTGAGCGGGGGGGAAGGCTGAGACACGCTGAGCGGGGGGAAGGCTGAGACACGCTGAGCGGGGGGGAAGGCTGAGACACGCTGAGCGGGGGGAAGGCTGAGACACGCTGAGCGGGGGGGAAGGCTGAGACACGCTGAGCGGGGGGGAAGGCTGAGACACGCTGAGCGGGGGGAAAGGCTGAGACACGCTGAGCGGGGGGGGAAGGCTGAGACACGCTGAGCGGGGGGGGAAGGCTGAGACACGCTGAGCGGGGGGGAAGGCTGAGACACACTGGGGGGGGCTGAGACATACAATGAGGGGAGAGTAGCAAGGCTGAGACACACACTTAGGGGAGAGGAGCAAGGCTGAGACACGCTAGGGGGTGAGGCTGAGACACACACTGAGGGGAGAGGAGAACGCTGAGACACACACTGAGGGGAGAAGAGCAAGGCTGAGACACGCTGAGGGGGGGAAGGCTGAGACACGCTGAGGGGGGGGAAGGCAGAGACGCTGAGGGGGGGGAAGGCTGAGACACGCTGGGGGGGAAGGCTGAGACACGCTGGGGGGGGAAGGCTGAGACACGCTGAGGGGGGAAGGCTGAGACACGCTGAGGGGGGGAAGGCTGAGACACGCTGAGGGGGGGAAGGCTGAGACACGCTGGGGGGGGGAAGGCTGAGACACGCTGGGGGGGGGCTGAGACATACACTGAGGGAAGAGTAGCAAGGCTGAGACACGCTGGGGGGGGGAAGGCTGAGATACGCTGGGGGGGGAAGGCTGAGACACGCTGGGGGGGAAGGCTGAGACACGCTGGGGGGGAAGGCTGAGACACGCTGGGGGGGGAGGGCTCAGACACGCTGGGGGGGGAGGGCTCAGACACGCTGGGGGGGGAAGGCTCAGACACGCTGGGGGGGGAAGGCTCAGACACGCTGGGGGGGGAAGGCTCAGACACGCTGGGGGGGAAGGCTTTGACACGCTGAGCGGGGGGGAAGGCTGAGACACGCTGAGCGGGGGGAAAGGCTGAGACACGCTGAGCGGGGGGAAAGGCTGAGACACGCTGAGCGGGGGAAAGGCTGAGACACGCTGAGCGGGGGAAAGGCTGAGACACGCTGAGCGGGGGGAAAGGCTGAGACACGCTGAGCGGGGGGAAAGGCTGAGACACGCTGGGGGGGGAGGGCTCAGACACGCTGGGGGGGGAGGGCTCAGACACGCTGGGGGGGGAAGGCTCAGACACGCTGGGGGGGGAAGGCTCAGACACGCTGGGGGGGAAGGCTCAGACACGCTGGGGGGGGAAGGCTCAGACACGCTGGGGGGGAAGGCTCTGACACGCTGAGCGGGGGGAAGGCTGAGACACGCTGAGCGGGGAAGGCTGAGACACGCTGGGGGGGGCTGAGACATACAATGAGGGGAGAGTAGCAAGGCTGAGACACACACTTAGGGGAGAGGAGCAAGGCTGAGACACGCTAGGGGGTGAGGCTGAGACACACACTGAGGGGAGAGGAGAACGCTGAGACACACACTGAGGGGAGAAGAGCAAGGCTGAGACACGCTGAGGGGGGGAAGGCTGAGACACGCTGAGGGGGGGGAAGGCAGAGACTCTGAGGGGGGGGAAGGCTGAGACACGCTGAGGGGGGGAAGGCTGAGACACGCTGAGGGGGGGGAAGGCTGAGACACACACTGAGGGGAGAGGAGAACGCTGAGACACACACTGAGGGGAGAAGAGCAAGGCTGAGACACGCTGAGGGGGGGAAGGCTGAGACACGCTGAGGGGGGGGAAGGCAGAGACGCTGAGGGGGGGGAAGGCTGAGACACGCTGGGGGGGAAGGCTGAGACACGCTGGGGGGGAGGCTGAGACACGCTGAGGGGGGAAGGCTGAGACACGCTGAGGGGGGGAAGGCTGAGACACGCTGAGGGGGGGAAGGCTGAGACACGCTGGGGGGGGAAGGCTGAGACACGCTGGGGGGGGGCTGAAACATACACTGAGGGAAGAGTAGCAAGGCTGAGACACGCTGGGGGGGGGAAGGCTGAGATACGCTGGGGGGGAAGGCTGAGACACGCTGGGGGGGAAGGCTGAGACACGCTGGGGGGAAGGCTGAGACACGCTGGGGGGGGAGGGCTCAGACACGCTGGGGGGGGAGGGCTCAGACACGCTGGGGGGGGAGGGCTCAGACACGCTGGGGGGGGAAGGCTCAGACACGCTGGGGGGGAAGGCTCAGACACGCTGGGGGGGAAGGCTCAGACACGCTGGGGGGGAAGGCTCTGACACGCTGAGCGGGGGGGAAGGCTGAGACACGCTGAGCGGGGGGAAAGGCTGAGACACGCTGAGCGGGGGGAAAGGCTGAGACACGCTGAGCGGGGGGAAAGGCTGAGACACGCTGAGCGGGGGAAAGCTGAGACACGCTGAGCGGGGGGAAAGGCTGAGACACGCTGAGCGGGGGGAAAGGCTGAGACACGCTGGGGGGGGAGGGCTCAGACACGCTGGGGGGGGAGGGCTCAGACACGCTGGGGGGGGAAGGCTCAGACACGCTGGGGGGGGAAGGCTCAGACACGCTGGGGGTGGAAGGCTCAGACACGCTGGGGGGGGAAGGCTCAGACACGCTGGGGGGGAAGGCTCTGACACGCTGAGCGGGGGGGAAGGCTGAGACACGCTGAGCGGGGAAGGCTGAGACACGCTGGGGGGGGCTGAGACATACAATGAGGGGAGAGTAGCAAGGCTGAGACACACACTTAGGGGAGAGGAGCAAGGCTGAGACACGCTAGGGGGTGAGGCTGAGACACACACTGAGGGGAGAGGAGAACGCTGAGACACACACTGAGGGGAGAAGAGCAAGGCTGAGACACGCTGAGGGGGGGAAGGCTGAGACACGCTGAGGGGGGGGAAGGCAGAGACGCTGAGGGGGGGGAAGGCTGAGACACGCTGAGGGGGGGGAAGGCTGAGACACGCTGAGGGGGGGGAAGGCTGAGACACGCTGAGGGGGGGGAAGGCTGTGACACGCTGAGGGGGGGGAAGGCTGTGACACGCTGAGGGGGGGGAAGGCTGTGACACGCTGAGGGGGGGGAAGGCTGTGACACGCTGAGGGGGGGGAGGCTGAGACACGCTGAGGGGGGGAAGGCTGAGACACGCTGAGGGGGGGGAAGGCTGAGACACGCTGGGGGGGGGGGGAAGGCTGAGACACGCTGGGGGGGGGGGAAGGCTGAGACACGCTGGGGGGGGGAAGGCTGAGACACGCTGGGGGGGGGGAAGGCTGAGACACGCTGGGGGGGGAAGGCTGAGACACGCTGGGGGGGGGAAGGCTGAGACACGCTGGGGGGGGGAAGGCTGAGACACGCTGGGGGGGAAGGCTGAGACACGCTGGGGGGAAAGGCTGAGACACGCTGGGGGGGGAAGCTGAGACACGCTGGAGGGGAAGGCTGAGACACGCTGGAGGGGAAGGCTGAGACACGCTGGAGGGGAAGGCTGAGACACGCTGGAGGGGAAGGCTGAGACACGCTGGAGGGGAAGGCTGAGACACGCTGGGGGGGGGCTGAGACATACACTGAGTGAAGAGGAGAAGACTGAGACATGCTGGGGGGGTAGGCTGAGACACACTGGGGGGGGAAGGCTGAGACACACTGGGGGGGAAGGCTGAGACACGCTGGGGGGGAAGGCTGAGACACGCTGGGGGGGGAAGGCTGAGACACGCTGGGGGGGGGAAGGCTGAGACACGCTGGGGGGGGGAAGGCTGAGACACGCTGGGGGGGGAAGGCTGAGACACGCTGGGGGGGGAAGGCTGAGACACGCTGGGGGGGAGGCTCAGACTCGCTGGGGGGGGAGGCTCAGACACGCTGGGGGGGAGGCTCAGACACGCTGGGGGGGGAAGGCTCAGACACGCTGGGGGGGGGAAGGCTCAGACACGCTGGGGGGGGAAGGCTCAGACACGCTGGGGGGGGAAGGCTCAGACACGCTGGGGGGGAAGGCTCAGACACGCTGGGGGGGGGAAGGCTGAGACACGCTGGGGGGGGGAAGGCTGAGACACGCTGGGGGGGGGGAAGGCTGAGACACGCGGGGGGGGAAGGCTGAGACACGCGGGGGGGAAGGCTGAGACACGCGGGGGGGAAGGCTGAGACACGCGGGGGGGGAAGGCTGAGACACGCGGGGGGGGGAAGGCTGAGACACGCGGGGGGGGGAAGGCTGAGACACGCGGGGGGGAAGGCTGAGACACGCTGAGGGGGGGAAGGCTGAGACACGCTGAGGGGGAAGGCTGAGACACGCTGGGGGGGGCTGAGACATACACTGAGGGAAGAGTAGCAAGGCTGAGACACGCTGGGGGGGGGAAGGCTGGAGATACGCTGGGGGGGGAAGGCTGAGACACGCTGGGGGGGAAGGCTGAGACACGCTGGGGGGGAAGGCTGAGACACGCTGGGGGGGGAAGGCTGAGACACGCTGGGGGGGGGAGGCTGAGACACGCTGGGGGGGGAGGGCTCAGACACGCTGGGGGGGGAGGGCTCAGACACGCTGGGGGGGAAGGCTCAGACACGCTGGGGGGGGAAGGCTCTGACACGCTGAGCGGGGGGGAAGGCTCTGACACGCTGAGCGGGGGGGAAGGCTGAGACACGCTGAGCGGGGGGAAAGGCTGAGACACGCTGAGCGGGGGGAAAGGCTGAGACACGCTGAGCGGGGGGAAAGGCTGAGACACGCTGAGCGGGGGGAAAGGCTGAGACACGCTGAGACACGCTGAGCGGGGGGGAAGGCTGAGACACGCTGAGCGGGGGGGAAGGCTGAGACACGCTGAGCGGGGGGGAAGGCTGAGACACGCTGAGCGGGGGGGAAGGCTGAGACACGCTGAGCGGGGGGGAAGGCTGAGACACGCTGAGCGGGGGGGAAGGCTGAGACACGCTGAGCGGGGGGGAAGGCTGAGACACGCTGAGCGGGGGGGAAGGCTGAGACACGCTGAGCGGGGGGGAAGGCTGAGACACGCTGAGCAGGGGGGGAAGGCTGAGACACGCTGAGCGGGGGGGGAAGGCTGAGACACGCTGAGCGGGGGGGAAGGCTGAGACACGCTGGGGGGGCTGAGACATACAATGAGGGGAGAGTAGCAAGGCTGAGACACACACTTAGGGGAGAGGAGCAAGGCTGAGACACGCTAGGGGGTGAGGCTGAGACACACACTGAGGGGAGAGGAGAACGCTGAGACACACACTGAGGGGAGAAGAGCAAGGCTGAGACACGCTGAGGGGGGAAGGCTGAGACACGCTGAGGGGGGGGAAGGCAGAGACGCTGAGGGGGGGAAGGCTGAGACACGCTGAGGGGGGGGGGAAGGCTGAGACACGCTGAGGGGGGGAAGGCTGTGACACGCTGAGGGGGGGGAAGGCTGTGACACGCTGAGGGGGGGGAAGGCTGTGACACGCTGAGGGGGGGGAAGGCTGTGACACGCTGAGGGGGGAAGGCTGAGACACGCTGAGGGGGGGGGAAGGCTGAGACACGCTGGGGGGGGAAGGCTGAGACACGCTGGGGGGGGGGAAGGCTGAGACACGCTGGGGGGGGAAGGCTGAGACACGCTGGGGGGGGGAAGGCTGAGACACGCTGGGGGGGGAAGGCTGAGACACGCTGGGGGGGGAAGGCTGAGACACGCTGGGGGGGAAGGCTGAGACACGCTGGGGGGGAAAGGCTGAGACACGCTGGGGGGGGAAGGCTCAGACACGTTGGTGGGGGAAGGCTCAGACACGCTGAGCGGGGGGGAAGGCTGAGACACGCTGAGCGGGGGGGAGGGCTGAGACACGCTGAGCGGGGGGGAGGGCTGAGACACGCTGAGCGGGGGGGAGGGCTGAGACACGCTGAGCGGGGGGGAGGGCTGAGACACGCTGAGCGGGGGGGAAGGCTGAGACACGCTGAGTGGGGGGGAAGGCTGAGACACGCTGAGCGGGGGGAAGTCTGAGACACGCTGAGCGGGGGGTGAAGGCTGAGACACGCTGAGCGGGGGGGAAGGCTGAGACACGCTGGGGGGGGCTGAGACATACAATGAGGGGAGAGTAGCAAGTCTGAGACACACTGAGGGGAGAGGAGCAAGGCTGAGACACGCTAGGGGGGGGAGGCTGAGACACGTTGGGGGGGAAGGCAGGGACACACACTGAGGGGAGAAGAGTAAGGCTTAGACACGCTGGGGGTGGCTGAGACACACACTGAGGGGAGAGGAGCAAGTCTGAGACACACTGGGAGGGAAGGCTGAGACACACACTGAGTGAAGAGGAGAAGACTGAGACATGCTGGGGGGGTAGGCTGAGACACACTGCACTGGGGGGGGAAGGCTGAGACACACTGGGGGGGGAAGGCTGAGACACGCTGGGGGGGGAAGGCTGAGACACGCTGGGGGGGGAAGGCTGAGACACGCTGGGGGGGGAAGGCTGAGACACGCTGGGGGGGAAGGCTGAGACACGCTGGGGGGGGGAAGGCTGAGACACGCTGGGGGGGGGAAGGCTGAGACACGCTGGGGGGGGAAGGCTGAGACACGCTGGGGGGGGAAGGCTGAGACACGCTGGGGGGGAAAGGCTGAGACACGCTGGGGGGGAAAGGCTGAGACACGCTGGGGGGGGAAGGCTGAGACACGTTGGTGGGGAAGGCTCAGACACGTTGGTGGGGAAGGCTCAGACACGCTGAGCGGGGGGGAAGGCTGAGACACGCTGAGCGGGGGGGAAGGCTGAGACACGCTGAGCGGGGGGGAAGGCTGAGACACGCTGAGCGGGGGGTGAAGGCTGAGACACGCTGAGCGGGGGGGAAGGCTGAGACACGCTGGGGGGGGGGCTGAGACATACAATGAGGGGAGAGTAGCAAGGCTGAGACACACTGAGGGGAGAGGAGCAAGGCTGAGACACGCTAGGGGGGGGAGGCTGAGACACGCTAGGGGGGGGAGGCTGAGACACGCTAGGGGGGGAAGGCAGGGACACACACTGAAGACACACTGGGAGGGGAAGGCTGAGACACACTGAGTGAAGAGGAGAAGACTGAGACATGCTGGGGGGGGGGAAGGCTGAGACACACTGGGGGGGGAAGGCTGAGACACGCTGGGGGGGGGAAGGCTGAGACACGCTGGGGGGGGGAAGGCTGAGACACGCTGGGGGGGGGAAGGCTGAGACACGCTGGGGGGGAAGGCTGAGACACGCTGGGGGGGGAAGGCTGAGACACGCTGGGGGGGGAAGGCTGAGACACGCTGGGGGGGAAGGCTGAGACACGCTGGGGGGGGAAGGTTGAGACACACTGAGGGGGGGGAAGGCTGAGACACGCTGGGGGGGAAGGTCGAGACACGCTGAGGGGGGGAAGGCTGAGACACGCTGGGGGTGGGGAAAGCAGAGACATGCTGGGGGGGGAAGGCTGTGACATGCTGGGGGGGGAAGGCTGTGACACGCTGGGGGGGGGAAGGCTCAGACACGCTGGGGGGGGAAGGCTCAGACACGCTGGGGGGGAAGGCTCAGACACGCTGGGGGGGAAGGCTCAGACACGCTGGGGGGGAAGGCTCAGACACGCTGGGGGGGAAGGCTCAGACACGCTGGGGGGGATGGCTGAGACACGCTGAGCGGGGGGGGAGGCTCAGACACGCTGGGGGGGGAGGCTCAGACACGCTGGGGGGGAGGCTCAGACACGCTGGGGGGGAGGCTCAGACACGCTGGGGGGGGAGGCTCAGACACGCTGGGGGGGAGGCTCAGACACGCTGGGGGGGGAGGCTCAGACACGCTGGGGGGGGGAGGCTCAGACACGCTGGGGGGGGAGGCTCAGACACGCTGGGGGGGAGGCTCAGACACGCTGGGGGGGAGGCTCAGACACGCTGGGGGGGAGGCTCAGACACGCTGGGGGGGAGGCTCAGACACGCTGGGGGGGAGGCTCAGACACGCTGGGGGGGGAAGGCTGAGACACGCTGGGGGGGGAAGGCTGAGACACGCTGAGCGGGGGGTGAAGGCTGAGACACGCTGAGCGGGGGGGAAGGCTGAGACACGCTGAGCGGGGGGAAGGCTGAGACACGCTGAGCGGGCGGGAAGGCTGAGACACGCTGGGGGGGGCAGAGACATACAATGAGGGGAGAGTAGCAAGTCTGAGACACACTGAGGGGAGAGGAGCAAGGCTGAGACACGCTGGGGGGGGAGGCTGAGACACGTTGGGGGGGGAAGGCAGGGACACACACTGAGGGGAGAAGAGTAAGGCTTAGACACGCTGGGGGTGGCTGAGACACACACTGAGGGGAGAGGAGCAAGTCTGAGACACACTGGGAGGGGAAAGCTGAGACACACACTGAGTGAAGAGGAGAAGACTGAGACATGCTGGGGGGGGTAGGCTGAGACACACTGGGGGGGGAAGGCTGAGACACACTGGGGGGGGAAGGCTGAGACACACTGGGGGGGGAAGGCTGAGACACACTGGGGGGGGAAGGCTGAGACACACTGGGGGGGGAAGGCTGAGACACACTGGGGGGGGAAGGCTGAGACACGCTGGGGGGGGAAGGCTGAGACACGCTGGGGGGGGAAGGCTGAGACACGCTGGGGGGGGAAGGCTGAGACACGCTGGGGGGGGGAAGGCTGAGACACGCTGGGGGGGGGAAGGCTGAGACACGCTGGGGGGGGAAGGCTGAGACACGCTGGGGGGGGAAGGCTGAGACACGCTGGGGGGGGAAGGCTGAGACACGCTGGGGGGGGGGAAGGCTGAGACACGCTGGGGGGGAAAGGCTGAGACACGCTGGGGGGGAAAGGCTGAGACACGCTGGGGGGGAAAGGCTGAGACACGCTGGGGGGGGAAGGCTCAGACACGCTGGGGGGGGAAGGCTCAGACACGCTGAGCGGGGGGGAAGGCTGAGACACGCTGAGCGGGGGGGAAGGCTCAGACACGCTAGGGGGGGGAGGCTCAGACACGCTAGGGGGGGAAGGCTCAGACACGCTGGGGGGGCAAGGCTCAGACACGCTGGAGGGGGAAGGCTCAGACACGCTGGGGGGGGAAGGCTCAGACACGCTGGGGGGGGAAGGCTCAGACACGCTGGGGGGGGAAGGCTCAGACACGCTGGGGGGGGGAAGGCTGAGACACGCTGGGGGTGAAGGCTGAGACACGCTGGGCGGGGAAGGCTGAGACACGCTGGAGGGGAAGGCTGAGACACGCTGGAGGGGAAGGCTGAGACACGCTGGAGGGGAAGGCTGAGACACGCTGGAGGGGAAGGCTGAGACACGCTGGGGGGGTAGGGCTGAGACACGCTGGAGGGGAAGGCTGAGACACGCTGGGGGGGGGGCTGAGACATACTCTGAGGGAAGAGTAGCAAGGCTGAGACACGCTGGGGGGGGAAGGCTCAGACACGCTGGGGGGGGGAAGGCTGAGACACGCTGGGGGGGAGGCTGAGACACGCTGGGCGGGGAAGGCTGAGACACGCTGGGCGGGGAAGGCTGAGACACGCTGGGCGGGGAAGGCTGAGACACGCTGGGCGGGGAAGGCTGAGACACGCTGGGCGGGGAAGGCTGAGACACGCTGGGCGGGGAAGGCTGAGACACGCTGGGCGGGGAAGGCTGAGACACGCTGGGCGGGGAAGGCTGAGACACGCTGGAGGGGAAGGCTGAGACACGCTGGAGGGGAAGGCTGAGACACGCTGGAGGGGAAGGCTGAGACACGCTGGAGGGGAAGGCTGAGACACGCTGGGGGGGGCTGAGACACGCTGGGGGGGGCTGAGACATACACTGAGGGAAGAGTAGCAAAGCTGAGACACGCTGGGGGGGGAAGGCTGAGACACG
This sequence comes from Taudactylus pleione, assembly GCA_031769625.1. Classification (NCBI taxonomy): domain Eukaryota; kingdom Metazoa; phylum Chordata; class Amphibia; order Anura; family Myobatrachidae; genus Taudactylus; species Taudactylus pleione. The sequence continues at coordinate 1,602,104 of JAUIMM010000716.1, forward strand.
CTGGGGGGGGAAGGCTGAGACACGCTGGGGGGGAGGGCTGAGACACGCTGGGGGGGAAGGCTGAGACACGCTGGGGGGGGAAGGCTGAGACACGCTGGGGGGGGGAAGGCTGAGACACGCTGGGGGGGAGGCTCAGACTCGCTGGGGGGGGAGGCTCAGACACGCTAGGGGGGGAAGGCTCAGACACGCTAGGGGGGGAAGGCTCAGACACGCTAGGGGGGGAAGGCTCAGACACGCTAGGGGGGGGGAAGGCTGAGACACGCTGGGGGGGGGGAAGGCTGAGACACGCTGGGGGGGGGGAAGGCTGAGACACGCTGGGGGGGGGAAGGCTGAGACACGCTGGGGGGGGGAAGGCTGAGACACGCTGGGGGGGGGAAGGCTGAGACACACTGGGGGGGAAGGCTGAGACACGCGGGGGGGAAGGCTGAGACACGTGGGGGGGAAGGCTGAGACACGCGGGGGGGGAAGGCTGAGACACGCGGGGGGGGAAGGCTGAGACACGCGGGGGGGGAAGGCTGAGACACGCGGGGGGGGGAAGGCTGAGACACGCGGGGGGGAAGGCTGAGACACGCGGGGGGGGAAGGCTGAGACACGCGGGGGGGGAAGGCTGAGACACGCGGGGGGGAAGGCTGAGACACGCGGGGGGGGAAGGCTGAGACACGCGGGGGGGGAAGGCTGAGACACGCTGGGGGGGGAAGGCTGAGAAACGCTGGGGGGGGAAGGCTGAGACACGCTGAGGGGGGGGAAGGCTGAGACACGCTGAGGGGGGGAAGGCTGAGACACGCTGAGGGGGGGAAGGCTGAGACACGCTGGGGGGGGGCTGAGACATACACTGAGGGAAGAGTAGCAAGGCTGAGACACGCTGGGGGGGGAAGGCTGAGATACGCTGGGGGGGGAAGGCTGAGACACGCTGGGGGGGAAGGCTGAGACACGCTGGGGGGGGAAGGCTGAGACCCGCTGGGGGGGGAAGGCTGAGACACGCTGGGGGGGGAGGGCTCAGACACGCTGGGGGGGGAGGGCTCAGACACGCTGGGGGGGGAAGGCTCAGACACGCTGGGGGGGGAAGGCTCAGACACGCTGGGGGGGGAAGGCTCAGACACGCTGGGGGGGAAGGCTCTGACACGCTGAGCGGGGGGGAAGGCTGAGACACGCTGAGCGGGGGGAAAGGCTGAGACACGCTGAGCGGGGGGAAAGGCTGAGACACGCTGAGCGGGGGGAAAGGCTGAGACACGCTGAGCGGGGGGGAAAGGCTGAGACACGCTGAGCGGCGGGAAAGGCTGAGACACGCTGAGCGGGGGGAAAGGCTGAGACACGCTGAGCGGGGGGAAAGGCTGAGACACGCTGAGCGGGGGGGAAGGCTGAGACACGCTGAGCGGGGGGGAAGGCTGAGACACGCTGAGCGGGGGGGAAGGCTGAGACACGCTGAGCGGGGGGGAAGGCTGAGACACGCTGAGCGGGGGGGAAGGCTGAGACACGCTGAGCGGGGGGGAAGGCTGAGACACGCTGAGCGGGGGGGAAGGCTGAGACACGGTGAGCGGGGGGGGAAGGCTGAGACACGCTGAGCGGGGGGGAAGGCTGAGACACGCTGAGCGGGGGGAAGGCTGAGACACGCTGAGCGGGGGGGAAGGCTGAGACACGCTGAGCGGGGGGGAAGGCTGAGACACGCTGAGCGGGGGGAAAGGCTGAGACACGCTGAGCGGGGGGGGGAAGGCTGAGACACGCTGAGCGGGGGGGGAAGGCTGAGACACGCTGAGCGGGGGGGAAGGCTGAGACACACTGGGGGGGGCTGAGACATACAATGAGGGGAGAGTAGCAAGGCTGAGACACACACTTAGGGGAGAGGAGCAAGGCTGAGACACGCTAGGGGGTGAGGCTGAGACACACACTGAGGGGAGAGGAGAACGCTGAGACACACACAGAGGGGAGAAGAGCAAGGCTGAGACACGCTGAGGGGGGGAAGGCTGAGACACGCTGAGGGGGGGGAAGGCAGAGACGCTGAGGGGGGGGGAAGGCTGAGACACGCTGGGGGGGGAAGGCTGAGACACGCTGGGGGGGAAGGCTGAGACACGCTGGGGGGGGAAGGCTGAGACACGCTGAGGGGGGGAAGGCTGAGACACGCTGAGGGGGGGAAGGCTGAGACACGCTGGGGGGGGAAGGCTGAGACACGCTGGGGGGGGGCTGAGACATACACTGAGGGAAGAGTAGCAAGGCTGAGACACGCTGGGGGGGGGGAAGGCTGAGATACGCTGGGGGGGTAAGGCTGAGACACGCTGGGGGGGGGAAGGCTGAGACACGCTGGGGGGGAAGGCTGAGACACGCTGGGGGGGAAGGCTGAGACACGCTGGGGGGGGAGGGCTCAGACACGCTGGGGGGGGAGGGCTCAGACACGCTGGGGGGGGAAGGCTCAGACACGCTGGGGGGGGAAGGCTCAGACACGCTGGGGGGGGAAGGCTCAGACACGCTGGGGGGGAAGGCTGAGACACGCTGAGCGGGGGGGAAGGCTGAGACACGCTGAGCGGGGGGAAAGGCTGAGACACGCTGAGCGGGGGGAAAGGCTGAGACACGCTGAGCGGGGGGAAAGGCTGAGACACGCTGAGCGGGGGGAAAGGCTGAGACACGCTGAGCGGGGGGAAAGGCTGAGACACGCTGGGGGGGAGGGCTCAGACACGCTGGGGGGGGAGGGCTCAGACACGCTGGGGGGGGAAGGCTCAGACACGCTGGGGGGGGGAAGGCTCAGACACGCTGGGGGGGGAAGGCTCAGACACGCTGGGGGGGAAGGCTCTGACACGCTGAGCGGGGGGGAAGGCTGAGACACGCTGAGCGGGGGGGAAGGCTGAGACACGCTGAGCGGGGGGGAAGGCTGAGACACGCTGAGCGGGGGGGAAGGCTGAGACACGCTGAGCGGGGGGAAAGGCTGAGACACGCTGAGCGGGGGGGGAAGGCTGAGACACGCTGAGCGGGGGGGGAAGGCTGAGACACGCTGAGCGGGGGGGAAGGCTGAGACACACTGGGGGGGGCTGAGACATACAATGAGGGGAGAGTAGCAAGGCTGAGACACACACTTAGGGGAGAGGAGCAAGGCTGAGACACGCTAGGGGGTGAGGCTGAGACACACACTGAGGGGAGAGGAGAACGCTGAGACACACACTGAGGGGAGAAGAGCAAGGCTGAGACACGCTGAGGGGGGGAAGGCTGAGACACGCTGAGGGGGGGGAAGGCAGAGACGCTGAGGGGGGGGAAGGCTGAGACGCTGAGGGGGGGGAAGGCTGAGACACGCTGGGGGGGGAAGGCTGAGACACGCTGGGGGGGAAGGCTGAGACACGCTGGGGGGGAAGGCTGAGACACGCTGGGGGGGAAGGCTGAGACACGCTGGGGGGGAAGGCTGAGACACGCTGGGGGGGAAGGCTGAGACACGCTGGGGGGGAAGGCTGAGACACGCTGGGGGGGGAAGGCTGAGACACGCTGAGGGGGGGAAGGCTGAGACACGCTGAGGGGGGGAAGGCTGAGACACGCTGGGGGGGGGAAGGCTGAGACACGCTGGGGGGGGGCTGAGACATACACTGAGGGAAGAGTAGCAAGGCTGAGACACGCTGGGGGGGGGAAGGCTGAGATACGCTGGGGGGGGAAGGCTGAGACACGCTGGGGGGGAAGGCTGAGACACGCTGGGGGGGAAGGCTGAGACACGCTGGGGGGGGGAAGGCTGAGACACGCTGGGGGGGGAGGGCTCAGACACGCTGGGGGGGGAGGGCTCAGACACGCTGGGGGGGAAGGCTCAGACACGCTGGGGGGGGAAGGCTCAGACACGCTGGGGGGGAAGGCTCTGACACGCTGAGCGGGGGGGAAGGCTGAGACACGCTGAGCGGGGGGGAAGGCTGAGACACGCTGAGCGGGGGGGAAGGCTGAGACACGCTGAGCGGGGGGAAAGGCTGAGACACGCTGAGCGGGGGGAAAGGCTGAGACACGCTGAGCGGGGGGAAAGGCTGAGACACGCTGAGCGGGGGGAAAGGCTGAGACACGCTGAGCGGGGGGAAAGGCTGAGACACGCTGGGGGGGGAGGGCTCAGACACGCTGGGGGGGGAGGGCTCAGACACGCTGGGGGGGGAGGGCTCAGACACGCTGGGGGGGGAAGGCTCAGACACGCTGGGGGGGGAAGGCTCAGACACGCTGGGGGGGAAGGCTGAGACACGCTGAGCGGGGGGGAAGGCTGAGACACGCTGAGCGGGGGGGGAGGCTGAGACACGCTGAGGGGGGGGAAGGCTGAGACACGCTGAGGGGGGGGAAGGCTGAGACACGCTGGGGGGGGGGAAGGCTGAGACACGCTGGGGGGGGGGAAGGCTGAGACACGCTGGGGGGGGGAAGGCTGAGACACGCTGGGGGGGGGAAGGCTGAGACACGCTGGGGGGGGGAAGGCTGAGACACGCTGGGGGGGGAAGGCTGAGACACGCTGGGGGGGGGAAGGCTGAGACACGCTGGGGGGGAAGGCTGAGACACGCTGGGGGGGAAAGGCTGAGACACGCTGGGGGGGGAAGGCTGAGACACGCTGGAGGGGAAGGCTGAGACACGCTGGAGGGGAAGGCTGAGACACGCTGGAGGGGAAGGCTGAGACACGCTGGAGGGGAAGGCTGAGACACGCTGGAGGGGAAGGCTGAGACACGCTGGAGGGGAAGGCTGAGACACGCTGGGGGGGGGCTGAGACATACACTGAGTGAAGAGGAGAAGACTGAGACATGCTGGGGGGGGTAGGCTGAGACACACTGGGGGGGAGGGCTGAGACACGCTGGGGGGGGAAGGCTGAGACACGCTGGGGGGGGAAGGCTGAGACACGCTGGGGGGGGAGGCTCAGACTCGCTGGGGGGGGAGGCTCAGACACGCTGGGGGGGGAGGCTCAGACACGCTGGGGGGGGAAGGCTCAGACACGCTGGGGGGGGAAGGCTCAGACACGCTGGGGGGGGAAGGCTCAGACACGCTGGGGGGGGGAAGGCTCAGACACGCTGGGGGGGGGAAGGCTCAGACACGCTGGGGGGGGAAGGCTGAGACACGCTGGGGGGGGGGGAAGGCTGAGACACGCTGGGGGGGGGGAAGGCTGAGACACGCGGGGGGGGAAGGCTGAGACACGCGGGGGGGGAAGGCTGAGACACGCGGGGGGGGGAAGGCTGAGACACGCGGGGGGGGAAGGCTGAGACACGCGGGGGGGGAAGGCTGAGACACGCGGGGGGGGAAGGCTGAGACACGCGGGGGGGGGAAGGCTGAGACACGCGGGGGGGGGAAGGCTGAGACACGCGGGGGGGGAAGGCTGAGACACGCGGGGGGGGAAGGCTGAGACACGCGGGGGGGGAAGGCTGAGACACGCGGGGGGGGAAGGCTGAGACACGCGGGGGGGGGAAGGCTGAGACACGCGGGGGGGGGAAGGCTGAGACACGCGGGGGGGAAGGCTGAGACACGCTGGGGGGGGAAGGCTGAGACACGCTGGGGGGGAAGGCTGAGACACGCTGAGGGGGGGAAGGCTGAGACACGCTGAGGGGGGGAAGGCTGAGACACGCTGGGGGGGGCTGAGACATACACTGAGGGAAGAGTAGCAAGGCTGAGACACGCTGGGGGGGGGAAGGCTGAGATACGCTGGGGGGGGAAGGCTGAGACACGCTGGGGGGGGAAGGCTGAGACACGCTGGGGGGGAAGGCTGAGACACGCTGGGGGGGGAAGGCTGAGACACGCTGGGGGGGGAAGGCTGAGACACGCTGGGGGGGGAAGGCTGAGACACGCTGGGGGGGAGGGCTCAGACACGCTGGGGGGGGAGGGCTCAGACACGCTGGGGGGGAAGGCTCAGACACGCTGGGGGGGGAAGGCTCAGACACGCTGGGGGGGGAAGGCTCTGACATGCTGAGCGGGGGGGAAGGCTGAGACACGCTGAGCGGGGGGAAAGGCTGAGACACGCTGAGCGGGGGGAAAGGCTGAGACACGCTGAGCGGGGGGAAAGGCTGAGACACGCTGAGCGGGGGGAAAGGCTGAGACACGCTGAGCGGGGGGAAAGGCTGAGACACGCTGAGAGACGCTGAGCGGGGGGGAAGGCTGAGACACGCTGAGCGGGGGGGAAGGCTGAGACACGCTGAGCGGGGGGGAAGGCTGAGACACGCTGAGCGGGGGGGAAGGCTGAGACACGCTGAGCGGGGGGGAAGGCTGAGACACGCTGAGCGGGGGGGAAGGCTGAGACACGCTGAGCGGGGGGGAAGGCTGAGACACGCTGAGCGGGGGGGAAGGCTGAGACACGCTGAGCGGGGGGGAAGGCTGAGACACGCTGAGCAGGGGGGGAAGGCTGAGACACGCTGAGCGGGGGGGGAAGGCTGAGACACGCTGAGCGGGGGGGAAGGCTGAGACACGCTGGGGGGGGCTGAGACATACAATGAGGGGAGAGTAGCAAGGCTGAGACACACACTTAGGGGAGAGGAGCAAGGCTGAGACACGCTAGGGGGTGAGGCTGAGACACACACTGAGGGGAGAGGAGAACGCTGAGACACACACTGAGGGGAGAAGAGCAAGGCTGAGACACGCTGAGGGGGGGGAAGGCTGAGACACGCTGAGGGGGGGGAAGGCAGAGACGCTGAGGGGGGGGAAGGCTGAGACACGCTGAGGGGGGGGGAAGGCTGAGACACGCTGAGGGGGGGGAAGGCTGTGACACGCTGAGGGGGGGGAAGGCTGTGACACGCTGAGGGGGGGGAAGGCTGTGACACGCTGAGGGGGGGGAAGGCTGTGACACGCTGAGGGGGGGGAAGGCTGTGACACGCTGAGGGGGGGAAGGCTGAGACACGCTGAGGGGGGGGGAAGGCTGAGACACGCTGGGGGGGGGGGGAAGGCTGAGACACGCTGGGGGGGGGAAGGCTGAGACACGCTGGGGGGGGGGAAGGCTGAGACACGCTGGGGGGGGGAAGGCTGAGACACGCTGGGGGGGAAGGCTGAGACACGCTGGGGGGGGAAGGCTGAGACACGCTGGGGGGGAAGGCTGAGACACGCTGGGGGGGAAAGGCTGAGACACGCTGGGGGGGAAGGCTCAGACACGTTGGTGGGGGAAGGCTCAGACACGCTGAGCGGGGGGGGGAAGGCTGAGACACGCTGAGCGGGGGGGAGGGCTGAGACACGCTGAGCGGGGGGGAGGGCTGAGACACGCTGAGCGGGGGGGAGGGCTGAGACACGCTGAGCGGGGGGGAAGGCTGAGACACGCTGAGTGGGGGGGAAGGCTGAGACACGCTGAGCGGGGGGGAAGTCTGAGACACGCTGAGCGGGGGGTGAAGGCTGAGACACGCTGAGCGGGGGGGAAGGCTGAGACACGCTGAGCGGGGGGAAGGCTGAGACACGCTGAGCGGGCGGGAAGGCTGAGACACGCTGGGGGGGGCTGAGACATACAATGAGGGGAGAGTAGCAAGTCTGAGACACACTGAGGGGAGAGGAGCAAGGCTGAGACACGCTAGGGGGGGGAGGCTGAGACACGTTGGGGGGGAAGGCAGGGACACACACTGAGGGGAGAAGAGTAAGGCTTAGACACGCTGGGGGTGGCTGAGACACACACTGAGGGGAGAGGAGCAAGTCTGAGACACACTGGGAGGGGAAGGCTGAGACACACACTGAGTGAAGAGGAGAAGACTGAGACATGCTGGGGGGGTAGGCTGAGACACACTGGGGGGGGAAGGCTGAGACACACTGGGGGGGGAAGGCTGAGACACACTGGGGGGGGAAGGCTGAGACACACTGGGGGGGAAGGCTGAGACACGCTGGGGGGGGAAGGCTGAGACACGCTGGGGGGGGGAAGGCTGAGACACGCTGGGGGGGGAAGGCTGAGACACGCTGGGGGGGGGAAGGCTGAGACACGCTGGGGGGGGGAAGGCTGAGACACGCTGGGGGGGGGAAGGCTGAGACACGCTGGGGGGGGGAAGGCTGAGACACGCTGGGGGGGGAAAGGCTGAGACACGCTGGGGGGGAAAGGCTGAGACACGCTGGGGGGGAAAGGCTGAGACACGCTGGGGGGGGAAGGCTGAGACACGTTGGTGGGGAAGGCTCAGACACGTTGGTGGGGGAAGGCTCAGACACGCTGAGCGGGGGGGGAAGGCTGAGACACGCTGAGCGGGGGGAAGGCTGAGACACGCTGAGCGGGGGGGAAGGCTGAGACACGCTGAGCGGGGGGTGAAGGCTGAGACACGCTGAGCGGGGGGGAAGGCTGAGACACGCTGGGGGGGGGGCTGAGACATACAATGAGGGGAGAGTAGCAAGGCTGAGACACACTGAGGGGAGAGGAGCAAGGCTGAGACACGCTAGGGGGGGAGGCTGAGACACGCTAGGGGGGGGAGGCTGAGACACGTTGGGGGGGAAGGCAGGGACACACACTGAGGGGAGAAGAGCAAGTCTGAGACACACTGGGAGGGGAAGGCTGAGACACACTGAGTGAAGAGGAGAAGACTGAGACATGCTGGGGGGGGGGAAGGCTGAGACACACTGGGGGGGGAAGGCTGAGACACGCTGGGGGGGGGAAGGCTGAGACACGCTGGGGGGGGGAAGGCTGAGACACGCTGGGGGGGGGAAGGCTGAGACACGCTGGGGGGGGGAAGGCTGAGACACGCTGGGGGGGGAAGGCTGAGACACGCTGGGGGGGGAAGGCTGAGACACGCTGGGGGGGGAAGGCTGAGACACGCTGGGGGGGGAAGGCTGAGACACGCTGGGGGGGGAAGGTTGAGACACACTGAGGGGGGGGAAGGCTGAGACACGCTGGGGGGGAAGGTCGAGACACGCTGAGGGGGGGAAGGCTGAGACACGCTGGGGGTGGGGAAAGCAGAGACATGCTGGGGGGGGAAGGCTGTGACATGCTGGGGGGGGAAGGCTGTGACACGCTGGGGGGGGAAGGCTCAGACACGCTGGGGGGGGAAGGCTCAGACACGCTGGGGGGGAAGGCTCAGACACGCTGGGGGGGAAGGCTCAGACACGCTGGGGGGGAAGGCTCAGACACGCTGGGGGGGATGGCTGAGACACGCTGAGCGGGGGGGAGGCTCAGACACGCTGGGGGGGGAGGCTCAGACACGCTGGGGGGGAGGCTCAGACACGCTGGGGGGGAGGCTCAGACACGCTGGGGGGGGAGGCTCAGACACGCTGGGGGGGGAGGCTCAGACACGCTGGGGGGGAGGCTCAGACACGCTGGGGGGGGAGGCTCAGACACGCTGGGGGGGGAGGCTCAGACACGCTGGGGGGGGAGGCTCAGACACGCTGGGGGGGAGGCTCAGACACGCTGGGGGGGAGGCTCAGACACGCTGGGGGGGAGGCTCAGACACGCTGGGGGGGAGGCTCAGACACGCTGGGGGGGGAAGGCTGAGACACGCTGGGGGGGGAAGGCTGAGACACGCTGAGCGGGGGGTGAAGGCTGAGACACGCTGAGCGGGGGGGAAGGCTGAGACACGCTGAGCGGGGGGAAGGCTGAGACACGCTGAGCGGGCGGGAAGGCTGAGACACGCTGGGGGGGGCTGAGACATACAATGAGGGGAGAGTAGCAAGTCTGAGACACACTGAGGGGAGAGGAGCAAGGCTGAGACACGCTGGGGGGGGGAGGCTGAGACACGTTGGGGGGGAAGGCAGGGACACACACTGAGGGGAGAAGAGTAAGGCTTAGACACGCTGGGGGTGGCTGAGACACACACTGAGGGGAGAGGAGCAAGTCTGAGACACACTGGGAGGGGAAGGCTGAGACACACACTGAGTGAAGAGGAGAAGACTGAGACATGCTGGGGGGGTAGGCTGAGACACACTGGGGGGGGAAGGCTGAGACACACTGGGGGGGGAAGGCTGAGACACACTGGGGGGGGAAGGCTGAGACACACTGGGGGGGGAAGGCTGAGACACACTGGGGGGGGAAGGCTGAGACACACTGGGGGGGGAAGGCTGAGACACACTGGGGGGGAAAGGCTGAGACACGCTGGGGGGGAAAGGCTGAGACACGCTGGGGGGGAAAGGCTGAGACACGCTGGGGGGGAAAGGCTGAGACACGCTGGGGGGGGAAGGCTGAGACACGCTGGGGGGGGAAGGCTCAGACACGCTGAGCGGGGGGGAAGGCTCAGACACGCTGAGCGGGGGGGAAGGCTGAGACACACTGAGCGGGGGGGAAGGCTGAGACACGCTGAGCGGGGGGGAAGGCTGAGACACGCTGAGCGGGGGGGAAGGCTGAGACACGCTGAGCGGGGGGGAAGGCTGAGACACGCTGAGCGGGGGGTGAAGGCTGAGACACGCTGAGCGGGGGGGAAGGCTGAGACACGCTGGGGGGGGGGCTGAGACATACAATGAGGGGAGAGTAGCAAGGCTGAGACACACTGAGGGGAGAGGAGCAAGGCTGAGACACGCTAGGGGGGGGAGGCTGAGACACGCTAGGGGGGGGAGGCTGAGACACGTTGGGGGGGAAGGCAGGGACACACACTGAGGGGAGAAGAGCAAGTCTGAGACACACTGGGAGGGGAAGGCTGAGACACACTGAGTGAAGAGGAGAAGACTGAGACATGCTGGGGGGGGGGGAAGGCTGAGACACACTGGGGGGGGAAGGCTGAGACACACTGGGGGGGGGAGGCTGAGACACGCTGGGGGGGGAAGGCTGAGACACGCTGGGGGGGGGAAGGCTGAGACACGCTGGGGGGGGGAAGGCTGAGACACGCTGGGGGGGGAAGGCTGAGACACGCTGGGGGGGGAAGGCTGAGACACGCTGAGCGGGGGGGAAGGCTGAGACACGCTGGGGGGGGAAGGTTGAGACACACTGAGGGGGGGGAAGGCTGAGACACGCTGGGGGGGAAGGCTGAGACACGGGGGGGAAGGCTGAGACACGCTGGGGGTGGGGAAAGCAGAGACATGCTGGGGGGGGAAGGCTGAGACACGCTGGGGGGGGAAGGCTGAGACACGCTGGGGGGGGAAGGCTGAGACACGCTGGGGGGGGAAGGCTGAGACACGCTGGGGGGGAAGGCTGAGACACGCTGGGGGGGAAGGCTGAGACACGCTGGGGGGGAAGGCTGAGACACGCTGGGGGGGAAGGCTGAGACACGCTGGGGGGGAAGGCTGAGACACGCTGGGGGGGAAGGCTGAGACACGCTGGGGGGGAAGGCTGAGACACGCTGGGGGGGAAGGCTGAGACACGCTGGGGGGGAAGGCTGAGACACGCTGGGGGGGAAGGCTGAGACACGCTGGGGGGGAAGGCTGAGACACGCTGGGGGGGAAGGCTGAGACACGCTGGGGGGGAAGGCTGAGACACGCTGGGGGGGAAGGCTGAGACACGCTGGGGGGGAAGGCTGAGACACGCTGGGGGGGAAGGCTGAGACACGCTGGGGGGGAAGGCTGAGACACGCTGGGGGGGAAGGCTGAGACACGCTGGGGGGGAAGGCTGAGACACGCTGGGGGGGAAGGCTGAGACACGCTGGGGGGGAAGGCTGAGACACGCTGAGCGGGGGGGAAGGCTGAGACACGCTGAGCGGGGGGTGAAGGCTGAGACACGCTGAGCGGGGGGTGAAGGCTGAGACACGCTGAGCGGGGGGGAAGGCTGAGACACGCTGGGGGGGGGGCTGAGACATACAATGAGGGGAGAGTAGCAAGGCTGAGACACACTGAGGGGAGAGGAGCAAGGCTGAGACACGCTAGGGGGGGGAGGCTGAGACACGCTAGGGGGGGGAGGCTGAGACACGTTGGGGGGGAAGGCAGGGACACACACTGAGGGGAGAAGAGCAAGTCTGAGACACACTGGGAGGGGAAGGCTGAGACACACTGAGTGAAGAGAAGACTGAGACATGCTGGGGGGGGGGAAGGCTGAGACACACTGGGGGGGGGGAAGGCTGAGACACACTGGGGGGGGAAGGCTGAGACACCCTGGGGGGGGGGAGGCTGAGACACGCTGGGGGGGGGAAGGCTGAGACACGCTGGGGGGGGGAAGGCTGAGACACGCTGGGGGGGGAAGGCTGAGACACGCTGGGGGGGGGAAGGCTGAGACACGCTGGGGGGGGAAGGCTGAGACACGCTGGGGGGGGAAGGCTGAGACACACTGAGGGGGGGGAAGGCTGAGACACGCTGGGGGGGAAGGTCGAGACACGCTGAGGGGGGAAGGCTGAGACACGGGGGGGAAGGCTGAGACACGCTGGGGGTGGGGAAAGCAGAGACATGCTGGGGGGGGAAGGCTGTGACATGCTGGGGGGGAAGGCTGAGACACGCTGGGGGGGAAGGCTGAGACACGCTGGGGGGGAAGGCTGAGACACGCTGGGGGGGAAGGCTGAGACACGCTGGGGGGGAAGGCTGAGACACGCTGGGGGGGAAGGCTGAGACACGCTGGGGGGGAAGGCTGAGACACGCTGAGCGGGCGGGAAGGCTGAGACACGCTGAGCGGGGGGGAAGGCTGAGACACGCTGAGCGGGGGGTGAAGGCTGAGACACGCTGAGCGGGGGGGAAGGCTGAGACACGCTGGGGGGGGGCTGAGACATACAATGAGGGGAGAGTAGCAAGGCTGAGACACACTGAGGGGGAAGGTCGAGACACGCTGAGGGGGGGAAGGCTGAGACACGGGGGGGAAGGCTGAGACACGCTGGGGGTGGGGAAAGCAGAGACATGCTGGGGGGGGAAGGCTGTGACATGCTGGGGGGGGAAGGCTGAGACACGCTGGGGGGGAAGGCTGAGACACGCTGGGGGGGAAGGCTGAGACACGCTGGGGGGGAAGGCTGAGACACGCTGGGGGGGAAGGCTGAGACACGCTGGGGGGGAAAGGCTGAGACACGCTGGGGGGGAAAGGCTGAGACACACTGGGGGGGAAGGCTGAGACACGCTGGGGGGGAAGGCTGAGACACGCTGGGGGGGAAGGCTGAGACACGCTGGGGGGGAAGGCTGAGACACGCTGGGGGGGAAGGCTGAGACACGCTGGGGGGGAAGGCTGAGACACGCTGGGGGGGAAGGCTGAGACACGCTGGGGGGGAAGGCTGAGACACGCTGGGGGGGAAGGCTGAGAAACGCTGGGGGGGAAGGCTGAGAAACGCTGGGGGGGGGAAGGCTGAGAAACGCTGGGGGGTGGAAGGCTGAGAAACGCTGGGGGGGAAGGCTGAGAAACGCTGGGGGGGGGAAGGCTGAGAAACGCTGGGGGGTGGAAGGCTGAGACACGCTGGGGGGGGAAGGCTGAGACACGCTGGGGGGGGAAGGCTGAGACACGCTGGGGGGGAAGGCTGAGACACGCTGGGGGGGAAGGCTGAGACACGCGGGGGGGAAGGCTGAGACACGCTGGGGGGGAAGGCTGAGAAACGCTGGGGGGGAAGGCTGAGAAACGCTGGGGGGGAAGGCTGAGACACGCTGGGGGGGAGGCTGAGAAACGCTGGGGGGGAAGGCTGAGAAACGCTGGGGGGGGGAAGGCTGAGAAACGCTGGGGGGTGGAAGGCTGAGAAACGCTGGGGGGGAAGGCTGAGAAACGCTGGGGGGGGGGAGGCTGAGAAACGCTGGGGGGTGGAAGGCTGAGACACGCTGGGGGGGGAAGGCTGAGACACGCTGGGGGGGGAAGGCTGAGACACGCTGGGGGGGGAAGGCTGAGACACGCTGGGGGGAAGGCTGAGACACGCTGGGGGGGAAGGCTGAGACACGCGGGGGGGAAGGCTGAGACACGCTGGGGGGGGAAGGCTGAGACACGCTGAGGGGGGAAGGCTGAGACACGCTGAGGGGGGGGAAGGCTGAGACACGCTGGGGGGGGAAGGCTGAGACACGCTGGGGGGGAAGGCTGAGACACGCTGGGGGGGAAGGCTCAGACACGCTGAGCGGGGGGGGAGGCTCAGACACGCTGGGGGGGGAGGCTCAGACACGCTGGGGGGGGAGGCTCAGACACGCTGGGGGGGGAGGCTCAGACACGCTGGGGGGGGAGGCTCAGACACGCTGGGGGGGGAGGCTCAGACACGCTGGGGGGGGAGGCTCAGACACGCTGGGGGGGGAGGCTCAGACACGCTGGGGGGGGAGGCTCAGACACGCTGGGGGGGGAGGCTCAGACACGCTGGGGGGGGAGGCTCAGACACGCTGGGGGGGGAGGCTCAGACACGCTGGGGGGGGAGGCTCAGACACGCTGGGGGGGGAGGCTCAGACACGCTGGGGGGGGAGGCTCAGACACGCTGGGGGGGGAGGCTCAGACACGCTGGGGGGGGAGGCTCAGACACGCTGGGGGGGGAGGCTCAGACACGCTGGGGGGGGAGGCTCAGACACGCTGGGGGGGGAGGCTCAGACACGCTGGGGGGGGAGGCTCAGACACGCTGGGGGGGGAGGCTCAGACACGCTGGGGGGGGAGGCTCAGACACGCTGGGGGGGGAGGCTCAGACACGCTGGGGGGGGAGGCTCAGACACGCTGGGGGGGGAGGCTCAGACACGCTGGGGGGGGAAGGCTGAGACACGCTGGGGGGGGAAGGCTGAGACACGCTGGGGGGGGAAGGCTCAGACACGCTGGGGGGGTAGGGCTCAGACACGCTGGGGGGGTAGGGCTCAGACACGCTGGGGGGGGGAAGGCTCAGACACGCTGGGGGGGGGAAGGCTCAGACACGCTGGGGGGGGGAAGGCTGAGACACGCTGGGGGGGGAAGGCTGAGACACGCTGGGGGGGGAAGGCTGAGACATACAATGAGGGGAGAGTAGCAAGGCTGAGACACACTGAGGGGAGAGGAGCAAGGCTGAGACACGCTAGGGGGGGGAAGCTGAGACACGTTGGGGGGAAGGCAGGGACACACACTGAGGGGAGAAGAGTAAGGCTTAGACACGCTGGGGGTGGCTGAGACACACACTGAGGGGAGAGGAGCAAGTCTGAGACACACTGGGAGGGGAAGGCTGAGACACACACTGAGTGAAGAGGAGAAGACTGAGACATGCTGGGGGGGAAGGCTGAGACACACTGGGGGGGGAAGGCTGAGACACGCTGGGGGGGAAGGCTGAGACACGCTGGGGGGGAAGGCTGAGACACGCTGGGGGGGGGGAGGCTGAGACACGCTGGGGGGGGGAAGGCTGAGACACGCTGGGGGGGGGAAGGCTGAGACACGCTGGGGGGG